>CM053569.1:1725773-1760220 GCA_028646485.1 Cryptoprocta ferox | reverse complement strand
CATCTCCATCTCCATCTCCATCTCCATCATCTCCATCTCCATCTCCATCTCCATCATCTCCATCTCCATCTCCATCTCCCATCCCTATCCTCTAATGGAACCTAGAAGCCATGATGGCGAAGATAAAGTGGGTTCTTTTCCCCAAACTGCATTGCTGTTTTCAGGTGTTCCGTTGTTGCCTTTATCGTTAGCAGTGTGTTCAAAGGATAGAACGTCATGGTGTTGTGATTAGGAACAGGTTGGATTATGATTATGAATTTTTAGTAAATGTTTAGAAAACTCTGGATTCCCCCTAGACATTCTTGTCTCCCACTAGTGGTGCATCCACCCCCCACCTAGGACTTCTGTCCTCTACGGTATCAAAACTGCAACAATTGTGTGATGCATCTTATTTTGTTCCAAGAAGGAAACATTCTGCAAAGTTGACATTTGTGATAATATATTATGTCAGGTGAAATAGGCAAGAAGTTAATTAAAGTCAGAGAGTTAATTAATGGGATCCAGTGCACATTAACGATCATTACCTCATCTGAGAAGAGTAATTGAAGTGGCATTGCTGGTGTTTCTCTCCTAGGTGGCGTGTTGACATATCACATAAGTCACTCGGTGTTGAGAGGTAATTCTCCTTCTGTGGCACCTGGGACAGCCGAATGTATCAGCCACGGCAGTGGGGTCTGAAGCGCAGCGTGGCCCTTGCACGCTCCGTGTCTGGCGGAGCGGCCGCCACGAGCAGCCGCGGACGGGAGGCACAGCCCACGTGGGGCGGTCACCGTGACCTCAGGGCTCCCTGCGTGGTGCGGGCCCCCCGGAAGGCTGGGATCGGCCTCCAGAAGAGAGAGCAATGGGGCCTTGCAAGGAGGCAGGGGACAGGAGGTGGCAGAGGGACGGCGAATGGGAATGGCCAATGCGTCCGTGGCCACGGCCATCTCGGCACGCGTGGGCACGCCGGGTGGGCGGAGCGGCACGAGGTGGCCACCTGGAGAGGTGGGGAGCCTGGGCCCGGGACACGTCCTTGAGCTTTGAAGGGCGTGTTGCCTTCACTCTGTGGGTCCTGAGGAGCCATGGAAGTTTCTGGAGCAGGACAGCACCTTGGCAGCTACCTGCTTATAACCAGCCCTGGGAGGGGCGGGGCGGGGGGGGGCGCTCTGAGCTTCACTCCGACCTCACGAACCTCACACTCCGGAGCCCAGGAGAGTCCTGCCCAGGGCCCGCGAGGAGGTGCTCTGCGCCGCCCGCCCGCGGCCGGAGACCACCTAGTCTCTGCGCCCTCCTCTAGGCTCCTGGGCTAACGCAGGCCGAAACCCCGGGCCTCACGTGCTGGAGCCCCGGGCACGAGCCCCTCTGGGAGGGTACACGCACGCCCACAATTTCCTGCCCCGGCTCCGAGCTGCGTGATTTCAGTCTTTGTGAGGCACGGCCCAGTAGGGAAGGCCACAGAAAGGCCCAGCATGTAAACCAGGAGCTCTGGGGGCACAGGGTCCTCTGAGGAGGCGCCCGAACACCCATGGGCCCCCCCAGACGCTGCGAGGCCAGCTTTGTCAGACCCTGTCCTTTCCAGACGCCTCCGGCCCAGGACACTGCCCGGCACCTGCCTCCTGGGGTACAGTCCTGTCCTAGCCTACAGGCAGGAAACCAAGGCCGGGAGGGACCAGCCTGCCCTGGAGACCCCCCCCACTCCTCCAGGAAGGCAAAGAGCAGGTGCTGGCCCAGGAAAGAGCCTCCCACCTGCCCCCAAGGCTGGGCACCCCGCGGGCCCGGTATCCACCCAGGGAGGAGGGGTCTCCCTTCCAGAACCAGAGCGCCCAGTTCTGGATGTCTCCTCCATCAGGCTAGCTGCTGAGCAAGGACAGAGAGCGAGCCTCCTCCATCAGACGGAGTGGTGTGGGATCTGCCGGCCCACCCGCCTCTCCTAAGGATGGAGCCGGACCCCCAGAGTGCTCCCACCCCAGGGGACGCCATGCCCTGGCCTCAGCCCCTTCCAGGAGCAGCTTGGGCTCCAGGACCCCCTGCCTGCACGCATGTTCTCCCCTCGGGGCCCCCGGGGACACGGGGGACACAATGATAACCTGGTGCCTGACGCTTTCCTAAGAGAGTTTAAGGTCGTCCGAGGACCTGCATACCGCACAGCCCCACGAGCCGGGATCCTGCAGGCGGAATCTTCCAGAACATGGGTGTCCCTTCTGCACCTGGGAGACAGGCCCTGGAGCAGGCTCGGCTCTGAGCCTCCCCTCGGAGGGCGCGGGGGACACCAAGCATGTCTCCTCAGGCCCCCAGCCCTGGCTTGCCACCTCTCTGCCCTTGTCTGCTGGGGTCTCGCCCAGAGCGGCCGGGAACGCTGTCCTCGAGCTGCGCCGCCCAGTGGGACTCCGTGCGCCGGGCGTGCAACAGACCACCCACTGCCGCGAGCCCCCGTCCCGGGGGAGGAAGCGGCCGGGACTGAAATATTGTGCAGCGTGGACGTCAGGCCAGGCGGGGTGGGCGCCGTTCACATCCGCCGTCGCAAGGAGGCATCGCGCCAGGATGGCAGGGGTCAAGGAGTCAGCCCGCAGCACCTGAGGGAAGAGACTTGGGGCGGAGGGAACAGAAGCACCGGAGCCCCAGAGCCAAGCCTGTTCAGGAGCCCGGAGGCGGCCCTGCGCGGCCCGGGGGCCGTCCTGGTGGCCCGGTCCTTGCTCTGCTCCTGGGCCGCCAGCTCCCGGGGGCGGGCACCCCTCCTGCTCACACACTGCTCACGGGGAGGCCACACCCCCCAGGCGCCTGGCCAGTCCTGCTGGATTTACTGGAACCCACGGGCCGGCGTGCGCATAAAAACTGCTCGTGCTTCTGCATAATTCACGGTATCGGGTAATTAGGGCTGGAACCTCGCAGGATCCGTGGACCGTGGCATTTCTAAAACCACAGCAGACAGGCACCAGCACGTGTGAGCACACGCATGCACACACGCACGTGTGAGCGCCGGGTGCTGGGCGCTCTCCGAGGGACGCCCCAGGGACCTCCAGAAACCCAGGACTGAAGTGACAGCACCTTCCTGTCCCCTGGCCCCCCCGGCCCCCCGGGTGAACCCCTCCCCCAGCCCAGCACGGCCCACTTGGAAGGCCCCCTACACCTGCCCCCTGCCTGCTCCCTGGCCCCGGGGCGCGTCACCCTGCAGGCAGGGCCACCGGCTGCAGGGGCCCGGCCTCCCACGCTGGCCTCGTGTCCCTGGGCTGCGTCCCTCCGGCCGTCCTGTCCCCCAGCAGCTAGAGGACTGAGACCCTTCCCCGGAAGTGCAGCCAGGCAGCCCCTCCGACCCGATCCCACGCAGCCCAGCGGCCCCAGCCGCGGTGTCACCTACCCATGAAGACTTCCCTGCCTGGCCCAGGTGTCCCTCACCCCCCACAATGGGCTGCACACCCCCGCCTGGACCCGGAAGGACTATCTTCCTCGTCATCACAACCCAAGTGCTGACGACCCCCAGGCTGTCAGTCACCAGCTGTCCCCAAGCCCAGGACGTGGCCGGGCCCAACACCCCACACCAGCTGTTTGTACCTTGGGTCCCACTGGCCTTCGCTCTGTCCCCTGAACAAACACAGCATGTGCATTCCTGCCTCAGGGCCTTTGCACTGCTGCTCCTGCTTTTCAGATCCTTTTTCTGCACATCTTTGCATGGCTGTCTGTTCACGTCATTCGGGTCTTGGCCCAAATGTTCCCTCCTCAAGAAGCCGTCCCAGCCACCCATCAGCAGACCCCCTTCTGCCAGGCGGTCCGTTGCCCGTCCTCACAGCACAAGACCTGTCCCTGCCCCACTGCTGCCCTAGGGCAGGAACCTGGGGGCCGGCCTTGCCCTCCCTGCTGCTCTGAGCAGCGTTGTGAGCATATAGAACAGGGCAAGACGGGCCTGCTTGGCCACAGGACGAATGAGCGGGTGCATGAATGAACCACAGACAGAGGGCTCATCCCCCACGTCCCAAGTTCGGGGGCCTCGCCCCCTTCATGATGTGCCTGGCACTTCTGCCTCACCCTGACCGGGACCTGTGTTCCTGCCCCCCGCCACCCCGTCTCCCTGCCCGGAGCCTGTGTCCCTGCCCCCCGCCACCCCGTCTTCCTGCCCGGGGCCTGCGGCCCTGCCCCCCGCCACCCCGTCTTCCTGCCCGGGGCCTGCGGCCCTGCCCCCCGCCACCCCGTCTTCCTGCCCGGGGCCTGCGGCCCTGCCCCTCGCCACCCCGTCTCCCTGCCTGGGGCCCGCGACAGCCGTTTATCGGCTCCTCCACCCGCAAGGCAAAGCCCGCCCTGTGTGGTGTCACCAGAAGCCCCTCGAAGCCGAACGGCCCAGCCCCACAGCCCCGGGAGGCCGGTCTTCCTGCTGTGGCCGGAGGACCCAGCACCCACCCACTCATGGACTCCAGGACCCCAGAGGAGGAGGGATGGGGCACCCCCCAGGGAGGGGCCGGAGCACGCGCCCCAGGCCGGCCCCGGGTACGCGAGCTGAGCCTCCAGGCCAGAGTGCGGGACTGAGGCCTGGGCTCCTCTGGGCAGCCGCAGGCCTGCGACGTGCCAGGTGCTTACAGCACACACGCACTGTCTCCTGTCGCTGGGGCTGAGCGAGGGCACCCGTCTGCAGGCAGCGTCTCCCCAGAGGCTCCAGGGGACACAGGGCGCCGCGGCCCTCCTCCAGCTTCGGGCAGGGCTGGCTGTGCGTGACCCGGGTCCCTTCTTGTGGTCGTGCCAAGCCACCCCCGGCCTCCGTGCTCACACGGGCCTCTCCCGCCGTGGCCTGTGCCCCTCTGTCTTCACCTTCCAGAAATCAGCATGGTCAGAGGGTGGGCGGCCCACCAGGAGCCCCCGCTGTGGGGGTGGGGAAGACCCTGACCCCACGGTTCTGCCAGCCTCCCCACTGCCAGGTCCCATGAGGACCCGAGGCGTCGGGCCAGGTCTGTGGAGCCCGGGTTCCTGCTCTCCCTGCCGCTCTCTCTTTTCCTCCTCACTGGAGACTCCAGAGCCCCTGTGTCAGGACCCCTCCCCCAGAGGCACCTGAGAATCACCTGGGACGCTTTTTAAAGGTTCAGACACAAGACCTGCCCCAGAGTCTTCGTTGCCGAACCCCAGGGAGGGACACGGGCCCGGCTGTACAGGCAGGTGCATCTGATGCCCAGGCCAGACACCAGGTCTTCATGCACACGACAGACACCCTGCAAAACTTCACGACACTCCCTGCTAGGAGCTGCGGCTCAGCTGTTCTGTCCTTCACAGTGGAGAACGGAGCACGTGGGGAAGCAGAGAATGGACGAGCGGGGAGACAGGTTCTGGGGGGGCTGGCTCCGGGCGGCGAGGACCCCTGGGCCCCCCACATCGCCCCCCGGCACTGGAGCCTGGCCCGCTCTCGCCGGGGACACGCAGGAGGAGGGACCATCATCAGCTGCGAGAGTGATTTTAAATTCTCTGGTGCGGCGTTCGCGGGCAGCTTCGCCCCCGGTCATGTTTATTCTTTGCTTCTCTGGGACACGCTCATGCATAGCCAAGAAGATTTAAAATGTGGATGCATTATGCGGGCCGGAATCAAACAAGCCAGGGCGGCCTTATCGCGGGGTGCTCAGACTCCTAATAAACGGGCTCCTGGAGAAAACAACACGGAGAGAAAACCCGCGGTGCTGTGGGGCCCTTTCCACTCGCCCAGGCGGAGCGAGCCGCACGCCCCTGGAGGCCCGTGTCTGCAGGGCCAGCATCTGAGGGCCGAGAGCTGCCCGGCCCCTTCCCCTCTGACCCGTCCACTCCACACGGCTCCCCTGCTTCTGGAAGGGGCCGAGCAAGAGGGCACGAGGGGCCGTGGCTTCTTGAATGCCCACATGTTGTTTCACACATGTTCTCTCATCCGACACCCACCCGGCCTGCAGCACCATTTTACAGGCAAAGTGATGGAGGCTCAGGTGGGTTAGGGGACTTGTCCAAGGTCACATATGGAGTGGCAGAGGGGGTTCACGCCAAAACTTGAATTCTGCCCTCCTGCAAGGCCACTCGATGCCCGCCTGCTCCCCGAGCCTGCTCTGGGCCACCGCTCCGAGGGGCACATCTGGGAACGAGGCAAGAACCCTGACAGGGAAGATGTGACCCTCGTCACCTGGAGACGGAAGCAGTTTGGGGCTGCGAGGCCACCGATGACAGTGGCACATGGAAAAGAGAGGGGCAGGGTGGCAGCAGTGGCCACAGGCTGGGGACACGGTGAGGTCCTGTGCCGTAAGGGCCAAGAGAACCCAGCCCTGCCCCTCACTGGAGCCCGGGCCCCATGTCAGCCTCTCCGAGGCCTCTGTCCCCCCACTGCTGAGGGGTCCACCTGGCTGAGGGGCAGGGGGCAGGGGAGCCCTGCGCCTGGGCAGGCGGGCTGTGGCCAAGCCAGGGTCCGTCGCGCGTTCACCAGTGTCTCCAAAGCACGTTGCTGTGAGCGGGGAGAGGGTGGTCCGACCAGGGCCAGGAGACCGGGAGTGGGGCTACCCGCTTCCGCTGCCTGTGCCTCCCATGTCCCCCCCCCCCGGCCCCTGTGCTGGGAACTCTCCATCCACCTGCCCCGAGGCCACACCGGGAGTCCACAGGGCCCACGAGCTCAGCCAGAGCTGCCCTCCTGCGTCCCGAGTCAGGGGAGACGGAAGAGGTGCCAGGTTCAGCACACGGACACACTCGAGCTGGAAAAGTGTCCTTGTTTGTCTGGAACTCAGGCCCCATGTTTTAGTATTTTATCTGCATGGGGTGTGGGTGTGGGTAGGAACTTTCCAGCCCCAGAGGCGCCCGATGATCCAGCCTTTCCGTGCACGGCCCGTCCTGGGGGCCGTGAGTGCACGCACCCCCTCCTCCTGCTGCCCCCACACCAAACAGCACCGCAAGGAGTCCAGACCCGTATCAGCCTCCTGAATACGCCCGCGTGGACACTTCCTGCATTCCTGAGCTGCGTACTCGGGGGAAGAAGGCGAGGGCTCTCAGGCTCCTGAACTAACCTATCAACCAACTTGGAGAGTCCCAAGCTACAGGACAGGGCGACGGTGAGGCCCTGGGGACGGAGAACTAGCCTCGAGTGAGGGCATCTCCATCTGATGTCCAGAACCGGCAGGAAACTCACCCACCTCAACAGTGGAACCTCCTCTCCAGGAAGCTGCGGGGGTGAATGCGGGGCTGAGACAAGAAGCCCTCCACCACTCACCCCTGTCCTCAGAGTCTGCCCCAACGCTGCTGTAGGGACAGCCCTTCCTGAAGGAAGTGCCACCATGTCGGCTTCCTGGGCTGGTGTGGGATGTCAGCAGCGCAGAGGTGGAGTGGAGGGGGCTCAGGGTGTCTGCGTGTGAACCTGCCCCAAGCTTCCAGCTGAAAGCTGAACCTTCTCCTTCCTTCCTTCCACCTGCTCACGCCTGTGGTTCCGTTCAGTTCTGACTTCTCTTGGAGCGTCAGAGAGACGCTTTTCTCCCTTTCATCTCCCCTCCCCTCCTCAACTGCCAGAACCTACCAGAATGGGAAGGGGAGAAGCTACCTGACACATTCCATAAAGGGCAGCCTCCCAAGACACAGATCAGAGGAGAGTAGATCTGAAGGGCGGGATGGAAAGTATCCAGCCCAGAGGTGGTGGTGGAGGGAACCATGGTGACGGTGGTGGTGTCCATGGTGATGGTGGTGGTGGTGGTCGTGGTAGTTTCCATGGAAGGGTGATGATAGTATCCATAGTGATGGTGGAGGTGGTAGTAATCATGGTGGAGGAGGTGGATGTGATGGAGGTGGTGGACATGGTGGAGATGATGGAGGAGGTGGAGGTGGAGGAGGTGGAGGAGGTGGAGGTGGAGGAGGTGGAGGAGGTGGTAGAGGAGCAGGTGGAGGAGGTGGAGGAGGTGGAGGTGGAGGGGGAGGAGGAGGTGGAGGTGGAGGAGGAGGTAGAGGTGGATGAGGTGGAGGTGGAAGTGGAGGGGGAGGAGGTGGTAGAGGAGCAGATGGAGGAGGTGAAGGAGGTGGAGGTGGGGAGGAGGAGGTGGAAGTGGACGTGGAGGAGGAGGAGGTGGAGGAGGTGGAGGTGGGGAGGAGGAGGTGGAGGAGATGGAGGAGGTGAAGGTGGGGAGGAGGAGGTGGAGGAGGTGGAGGTGGGGACATGGAGGCGGAGGTGGTGGGTCCATGGCGATGGGGGAGCAGTGACTGTAGCAATGAGTAGCCCTGGGGTTGATGGCACTCATGACAGCAGTCACGGTGCCACTCTTGGCCTCGATGGTGATGGAGTCGCTGTCTCCAGTCACTGGGACGAGGCCCGGGAGTGTGCTCTGTCCTTGCACTCTGCGCCTGCTGTGCACGCCCCCCCCCCCCGCCCCCAGCCTACTGCAGGCCGCGTTGCGCACTGTATAGGACGGCTCCTGGGTCCGGGAGTGCTCCCGCAGGAGTGCGTGCGGGGTGCAGCGCACAGGGCCCGCCGGGCTGCCACGCTAGTTAGGCCCCGTCCCCACCCTCTCGGGAAGAACCGTCCCTTCCACTGGCTCCTCCAAGCTGTAATCTGGTTAATTAGAGCCAATTTGCTTTGGATCCAAACAGTGTTTACTGTCACAGGCAGACAGTCAGGGGACAGCGGAGAAGAGCCCCGCAAGCGCCCAGGAGCAGAGACGAGCGCGTGCCGCGTGCAGACAGCCGTGCGCGCCGCGGGGAGGGCACTTCACCTCTGCAGCCTCAGTTTCCCCGCATCCACAGGGGTCAGGAGGGCCCCTCCCAGCGCCATGAGCGTGAATGAGGGGACACTGGCTGAGGGGTCGCAGAGCCCGCCAGGGGTCACCCCACCCACCCCCCCCTCCGGCCCCGCCCAGCAGCACCCACACCACTGACAGGAACTGCCCTGCATCCAGAGGACGCTCCTCGGTGAATGTCCGCCCAGCGCTGACCCCGAGTCTGCCCCACATGGGGGCTGAGGATGCCCAGAAATCGTGGGGGGCCCCGGGCTCAAGGCCCCCCTGGCGGCAGGCCGGGCACGCCATCGAGCAAGAGCAGGGATTCTTCTGGGTGCTCACGTGAGCCCTGTAGCTACCTGGGACTGGGGAATAAATAGCACAAGAGAAAACCTGCTCGCCGCTCCCAGGATTTACAGCCCGGGGGAGACGCACCTCTGTCACATCCTCAAGTCAGGACATAAATCCAGGCTCAGGTGACATGGGGCTCAGAAAAGTGATGGCATAGTCCGAGCAGGCCACCTGGAGGAGGTGGCGACGATGTGTGGTGCAGGGGGCAAGAGCGCAGGGGTGGGGCTTGCAGTTCTGCCGGGCTCTGCCACCGCTTGGCTGTGGGGTCCCGGGGACCCTCGAGCAGCTTGGGGTCGTAAGCGTGGGAGCCCCAGTACGGTCTGCACACAGAGGCGCCCAGGAGGCAGAAGGGGTCACCAGGGGTGTTGCTAAAGGTGCAGGGAGAGGAAGGAGCAATGACCCCGGGGACAGTGCTCCAAGCCCCGGCGCTGCTGCGTGAACGGAGGGACGCATCTGAATAAAAGGGCTTCGACTCCGAGAACACATCGAGAATCAGTCGGGTGCTCAACTCAGTCTCGTAGGCCACCAACCCCTGAAATGGGCGCGCAGCGGGGCTACAGGATGGTCAGGGGGACCCGGGGAGCCGAGAGGGTCCGCAGTGCTCCTCCACGGGTCTGGTTCCGGACTTGGAGACCAGCTGGGCTCGCCACCGCTCCGTGCGCTTCGGGGCACGGCCTCCGTGCGGGTGAGCGAGCCGGGGAGGGGCCACCCTGCCGCACCCACCCAGCGCCCCCCGAGGTGGGGCTCCAGGTAGAACGCAAAACGCCCAGGTTGACCTGAGTATCCGATAAACAGTGAGTAATTGTCTGCTGCGTCCCCGGTGGGGGAGGGTGGGGAGGACACACTTCTGACCTTCAAACATCCCTGGCCGTCCTGACCCGGCGACCTTACTCAGAGGCCCCCCATCAGACCAAAGCCCTTGTGAGAAGAGTCAGGCCTTCCCCAGGAAACCCCAAAGGGAGAAGCTGTTGCTCCTGGTCAGCAGGCAAAGTCCCCCCAAAACGGGATCCGTCTCTCCCGCTGGACGGGGCACCCCCACGAGTGAGGGCTCGGAACCCCAAACGTCCATTTGACTGAGTGGGGGAGCTCTGTAGCCAGCCCGCTCCCGGGCATTGGACCCTGACCCCCACCCCCGTCACTGGGGGCCCCAGGATGGGGAGGCCGGCAGGACACCCTAGCATCCCCCCACCCCAGTCCGTGGCCGCTTTGCCTCCTCCCTCCCTGCCCTCAACGCCACCAGTGCTGGGCAGCCCCCACCCCCGGAGCCTCAGCCCCGAGAGGCGATCTCGGGGTCATACACAGCCCCAGTCCTCGAGGCCTGTTTACTCCATCCGCCGAGGGGCCACCGGCATCTACTCACCTCTGAGATGGCCCGTTCCATTCCAGAACAATGTGATAAGCCGGAAGCTCTTTCTCGAATTGGACTCCAGCTGGCGCCCCTCTGGCCCCCACCCCCATTGCCCCGAGCTGCCCCTGGCCTCCGGGTTTGGTGCCCAGGAAAGCTCTTTGTGGCACAAGAGCAGAAGCGTGCTCCTCTGGGCCCTGGAGCTGCCCCCACAGAGCCCCAGGGTCTGCAGATGGGGGCCCCAGCCCATCAGCCTCTGCTGCGTTCTAGAAGATTCCACAGCATCCTGGCCCCCAGTGGGCCCACAGGAGGCTCCTGGGACTTACTAGTGCGAGGCCCCGAGGAATGTGCAAACTGCCTCAGCCCGGTAATGAGAGGGTCGGGCACCCACAGCCCGGGGGCCCCGCGGGAGGCGGGCCTTCCATGTGTCCCCACCACCACCCGCCCGGCCCATGGGCCCGCACCTGACTCACGCAGCCAGCAAGGCTGCCCGAAGGCGGGGGACGACGAGGCTCATTCCAGGAAGGCTCTGTCAGAACCTAAGGTGAGAGGCAGCCCGTCCCAGGAGAGCCGGGGCACAGACCCCAGGCCACGGGGGACAGCAGCCCACCGCAGGGGCCGAAGGGAGGCGGCCGCCCCAGGACCGCAGGAGCAGCATTCTGACAGGCCCGGCCCTCGGAGAACAGCCGTGTGCAAGGGGGACACAGGTGCCCACCGGAGGCTGTCGCGACAGCCCCGAGGGGAGACAACGGCCGGGCCGGGCTGGGGGCAGTGCGGGCAGCAGGTGCAGCCACGGCTTTAGGCCAGAGGGGTGGGTGCAGCCCAGAGGCCGGCCCCAGACCCTGTGACATTGCCCCAGACAGGGCGGGCGCGGGGGGCCGAGTCCAGGGCAGGGCAGGCTCTCCGGAGCTCTGCCGGGACAGGCCATGCGTGAGGCAAAGGCGGAGTGTCCGGTGGGGACGGCAGTGACAGGAGACGGTGAGGGTGCGGGGCTGCGGGCAGAGGTGAGGGGGCGGGAAGAAGCCCTCAAGGACAGCTGCTCACTCGGGGCCAGGCCGGGACCCTGCTCCGAGCCCCCCAGACGCAGGTCCCGGTCACCAGCGCTTGCTTCTCGCCGCTTTCAGGACCTGCAGAGGTCAGCCGTGAGCCCCTCCTCCGGAGCCTGTGTGGCGAGACTGGAGTTCCCGGCGGGTGACATTCACGGCGTGGCGCACAGGGCCCATGTGAGCTGGCAGCCACCACTGTGGAGACCCCGCCGACCCTTGGGGTGACCAGGGCGGCCCCTGGGAGAGGCCCCTGGGAGCCGCACCCCCACACCCCGAGGCAGAGTAGAGCCCAGGCAGGGAGGCGTCTGAGCCTCGTGGCCCTGCCCCGCGTCTCGCGACACCCCTGGGTTCCCGAAGGACTCTGGTAGGGGTGGGGATGGGCCGATAGGACGGCCCCTGCACGCACCTCCAGTGCCCAAAGGGCACAGCCCAGGGGGCCTTGCCGCACAATGTTTTAAGTGAATAAGTGAGTGAGCCTGGGGGCTGGCGGCTGGGGGCTTCCGAGCCCTAACTACTGAGGGGGCCGCCTCCCCCAGGGAGAGCTCCTACCGCTCTCCAGGTGTCCGGGCGCCTCCACCCCCAGGGCAGGCGGCGGGGCTGCCTTGCTTGGGCCCCGGGAGAGGAGGGGAGAGGAGAAATGATTTCCTCCGTCAGGGCGAGGCAAGGCCAGAGCACTCAGGAAGCGGTAATGACACAATTCTGCATAATCGCCTCTTAAAAGCACTTTAACGCCTCAGAGGTGAGGGGCCTTTCGGTTTAATTGATCCTCAGGGCACCTAAACAGTGTTGGCAGCAGGAAAGGGGTCCCGACCCGGCTCCTCCTGGCCTGCCGCCTCCAGCTCGAACCACGGTCAGAGAGAGACAGCGCGCGCGGGGACAGAGACCAAGGCCGGGGCGCCGTCCCTGGGGGCCCCCCTCCGGCACCCCCAGCACCCCGGGCTTGGCGGCGTGCCTGCCAGACGCGCGGGTGACGCGGAGCGGCCACCGCCCTGGAACGGAACACGCCCTCCCCGCAGCCATGACCCCCAGGTCAGGGGTGGCCCTCTACCGGCTTTTCCCTGCACCACGGGGCCCTGGGCAACAGGGAGGCCCTCCCCCGAGCAGCCCGGGAGCCTCAAACACGGAGGACTCGGGAGGAGTCCGCCTGGGTGGCCGCAGCCGCATGGGCATGAGCCGCAGAAGCCAGGCCTGCACAGGGGCCTGGACGCGGGCCGACCTCGCTGCGGTGGGTCTGGCAGGAGCAGGTTCAGCCGAGACGAGCCACCGTCAGGGGAGGGAGGGTGCAGCCTCGGGCGGACGTGCCCATGGGGCACGGAGATCGCAAGGCTGGACCCGAGAGAGACAGTTGCTGATTTATTCTTATGATTGATAACAGTGATTATAATGTCAAAGGAAATGATAATAAATGGCACTCAGGGAAGGCGAAATGTAGCCGTAAGTTTGAGCTTTAGGAAGGAAGTTCGATACAGCCTCCGGCGGGAGGGGCTGCAGCCGGAGCAAGAGGACGGTGAGGAGGACGATGAGGTGTGAGCTGGTGTAAGGTGCTTCCTGCCCAGCTTACTGAGCTGTTTCCAGAACATACTGTTCCCTCCACAGCAGGTGTCCCAGGAGCCGCGCACCCAGAGCTCTGACCAGCTCAGGTGCGGTGACCCCCCCCCAACGCTTAGATCACCCCCCTTCCTCCTCTTCCGATTGCTCTGCGGGCCCCCGAGACTGCCCACAACCTGCCCGGCCCTCTGCCCTGGACCCGGACACCCCTTCACATCCTGTGCGGCCACCCCGCCGGAGGGGACCGGTCCACGTTGTATGCGGGCTCAGGGTGCCCCCACCACACTCTCAGCCCCGCTTCCGAGCCAGCGCGTCCTCGTGTGTCCCCACAGAGGGTTTCAGAGGCCAGCCTCCCCCTGGTCCTCAGGGTCGTGGCCCGTCCTTCGCTTCAGCAACTTCCACAGGGCCTTCCTTGCTCTGGGGTCTCCACCCCAGTGAGGAGGGACCCCCCGGATGTCCTTGGCACTGTCCCCCCGGGAGAGCTGCACCCACCCGTTCACTCCAGGACTTCGGTCGCTCCCATCCAGGGCAGGGGGCTGGGGCGGGGTGTCCTGCTCCCACCGCCCAGCCCCCAGTCCCCCCGACTAGCTACCGAACGGGAGAAATCGTGTGCCGCCCCCCTCCCCCAGACTCAGGGGAGCACTGCCCGCAGGAGAGCAGCGGCTGCCGCTAACCCTCCCTTGCTGGACGTGTCCTCCGGTTGCGGGGGGGTGCGCTCTGGCAAAGCACCACGTCAGGGGGTACAAGCCTTGCATGTCTGTCTGAGGCAGGACCGGAAGGACGGAGCCAGGGACCTCGTTACGTTCTTCTGCTGGGCATCCGCACCCAGGGACGCTGTCCTCTCACCCGTCTCTGCGTTCTGGGGCGGGAGGGGGGGGTCACCACGTTTCCGTGTACTGGTGAGCCTGCGGCGTTGGGCAGTCACCACCTTGCGCCAGAGTGAGGAGGAGTGAAGGCCACGAGAGAGCGCGCCCCGTCCTGGAGAGGCTCGTCCGAAGGGAGCCTGGCGGGAGAGCTGCCACGTCTTCCGGGGGTCTGGGTGTTGTTCTGTGCCCGACCCCCTAACCCACAGTGAGCCCCTAGGGCTGGGCCGGGGGCAGGAGGCCCAGACCAGCCCCTGCAGGGTGGCAGGCAGGGAGCGGGGTGCTGGGCCCCCCTCTGTGGGCCCCCGAGTGGCGGGCAGGGAGCAGGGTGCTGGTCCCCCCCTCTGTGGGCCCCCGGGTGGCGGGCAGGGAGCAGGGTGCTGGTCCCCCCCTCTGTGGGCCCCCGAGTGGCGGGCAGGGAGCAGGGTGCTGGGCCCCCCTCTGTGGGCCCCCGGGTGGCGGGCAGGGAGCGGGGTGCTGGTCCCCCCCTCTGTGGGCCCCGGGTGGCGGGCAGGGAGCGGGGTGCTGGTCCCCCCTCTGTGGGCCCCCACAAGGAGCCGCTACAGCCCTAGGCAGAACCCTCCCAGGCCGCAGGTGCGCTGACCAGCAGGACTGCCGTGAGCTCCGCATCCATCATGTCGAAAATTCAGGGCTTCAGCTTCAGCGTGAGACGCCCCCGAGAGGAGAGTCGCTCGCCGTTAAAATGGTGACGGGCACGGTGACGTGCTGGTCCCTCTGAGCTGTATTTCGCCAAGTGACAAGTCCAGGCGAGCGGGCGGAGTCCGGGCACGATCCCACCCACCCGTGCGCGTGGCCGGCTCGCGCGTGCTCTCCAGACGTGACAGGTGTTACTCGTGCCCCGGGGCCGCGGCTGCGGCGTTCCCTTAATACATTACAGGTGGATCAGTGAACTTACACTGGTTTGGGGCTGAAAACTGAGGGCTGGGAGGTGGGTGGTCTGTGGCTGCGTGAGGTTCCTGAGTGTCCGGGTTCCCGGGGGGAGGCCGCAGGCAGGCGCGCCCAGCAAGCCGGCGGCGCCAGGCCGCTTCACGCACTTGGCCGGGTCGGCTCCGGCCTCAGCCTCCCGGCCGGCGATGAACCAGCAAACCCCAGCCTGGTTCCCAGAAGCACCCCCGCACCCACCAGAGAGGGGAGGCCGGGGCTGTGAGCGGAGCCGTCCACCCCGGTGTGGCTGGGGGCCCTCGTGGGCTGGTGTCTGCCACCTCCTCCAGGGAGACCTCCAACCCACTGTGCCCAAGACGGAGCTGCGGGGGCACTCAGACCACCTGCTTGTCCAGACACCTGCCCAGGTGCTCACGGCAGCCAGATGTGGGGCCACACGTGGACCCCGCGTGGACCAGCCTCTCAGCGGGGCCCCCCCCCCCGAATGCTTGGAGAGGCCACGCCTCTTGCCCCTTCCAAGCCTGGCTGGCCCTGGGGCAGGCCGTCCTTGTGAATGTCCCCGGCTGTCTTGAAGCTGGTCCCCACGCTCAGGTCCGAGCCACCCTTACTTCCTGCCAGCGACGGGGCTGAAACGTCTAGCCCTTCCCCCTCCCCCGGCCGGGGACAGATGCATGACGCCCAGTTAAAGTTCAATTTCAGGCAATGAATTTGTTTCCTTAGTATCAGCACGTCCCCTGTGATAGTCAGGAAACCCTTATACTAAAAAGGTCTTTGCTGCTCCTCTGAAATTCAGACGTAACCGGGCATGCGGTATTTTATCGGCCCCCAGCCGGTCCTTCTCCCTGAGGCCGAGGACACGTCTTCCCACGTCTTCTAAACCCCTTCGCAGGCTCTGCCCTGCACCCATCTGGGCCTCTGGCCACACCTCCTTGCAGACTCCCCCGGCCCACCTGGAGGAGGCCGGTCCCCTCGGTGGTGGGGAGAGGGGGTGATGTATTCCACGTCACCAAGTAGGTGGCTGTGTGTGGGCTGGGGAACGCGGGGGGGGTGACACCGTTGAATGGCAGATGGGGTGACAGTGATGCGGCAGGTTCATGCAAGTCACAGCTCCCTGGATGAGGCGGCAGGCTGGCCACCAAGTGGCAATGACCGTCACACCAGGGCCACCGACATGGCGCTTGGGGGTGCAGGGGAAGGCCATTGAGTCAGATGGGGGTCTTAGATCCCACCTGGAGAAGGGACGTGGGTCCCCCAGACCCATTCTGACTTGACTGGCTCTGCCCAGGGACCGCCAGACGGGACTCAATACACTCTCAGGCCAAAGTTCAAGGAGCGGCCCACACGGGGGGTGGGGCACCATGGCTTCCTGAGGGCACGGGGGCATAAAACATGCCCAAGGCATAAATAAGACACCCGGTCGCCCCTCGGACGAGCCTGAGCCAAGAGTCACAGGGAGTCATTAGCCGTGGGAGCGGCTTCTCTCGGGAAGGCCCTCCGTCTTCCATCTCAGGGTGCGACGTGGTGGAAGGTGCTGTTCTGGGGCTTAAAAAACACTGACACCTGAGAGCAGCCTGAAGGCACCTGCCGTTGTCCCAGGCTCAGCCCCCACGCCCAGAAACCGGCCACCTGCGTCGTGCGGCTCAGAGACGGCGTCCTGGCTGCCGGGTAATCAGGATCCACAGCTGTTTCCTCCATTTGCTTCTTTTCTGGTATCGTTTTCAGCCCGAGTGTGGGCTGTGGGCCTCTGCCTCCTCCGTGCCCCTCCTCGGCCCCTGGCTGCCCCCGACGCAGATCAGCCCGGGGGGTGGGGGGCTGGGCCCATCTGTGACCGGCCCATGTGTGGGGAGGCAGGCGCACAGGCCTAGGGCCGCCCCAGTGTCGGGGCAGAGCGCCTGGTGATGACCGTGAGCAGCGGAGGTTCCACGGCTCCGTGGGCCGCGTCCTGCCAGCCGCCACCGGGTCAGGGGCGTGGTGGCCATGATCTGCTGGGGCACGTGCTGGGGCCCCCACCTCCTCAGTAGGGGTGCGCCTGGGGCATGGGCACAGACACAGACAAGAGTGACCCATGGCTCAAGCTACTAACCATGTGGCAAACGAGGAAACCGAGGCAGCGAGCAGCAGGGCACCCACTCTCGGCCATAGGGCTCACCGCAGAGAGCAGCACTGACTCGGCACCTGCTGTATGCCTGGCCCCTTCCATCCATCACCCCTCCCACAGCCGCCTTGGCTTGTCTTCCTGGGGCGTCCAGAGTGTTCGGAAATAGGAAGCTGGGAAATGAAGTGATTTCACTGGTGAGTGGCTCAGAATGTCGTGTTTAGGTTGGAACACGCGTGGCTACGTTACGAACACGGTATGGACCCGTCAGACGTAAGAAGGGATGTCAAGGAAGCATCGAGGCCCTTATGTTGCTCCTCTTCTCCTCGCCAGGCTCCTTGACTTGCCGGGGACAGAAGTGACCCTCGCGGGGTCCTGTGACGCAGACACGATTATGGCTAATTATAAGGGAAGTGGTGGAGAACGAGAGAGAGCGAGCCACTAGCTCGGGGTCACCCAGCAGCTAATGGGCAGATCCGGAGCCTGAGCACGTGTCTCGTGGCCCCAGGAGCAGGGCGCTCAGAGGCTGTTACAGCCAAGGCAAGGCTGGGACACGGGGAGACGCCATGTCCAGACACAGGGATTGGAGCCTGAATCACATACCTGACTGGGCAGTGGGACGCCTGGGATTGACTCCATTGTTCCTGTGTCCAAATGGCACACCTGTCCCTTCTGAGCCTCAAGGGCCTTACCTCTACAGAGGGAGAAGTGACACTTGCCACACGGGTCCACAGGAAGGCTGGGTGGGAAGACGTGTGGACGGCAGCCAGCCCCACACTCTCATGTGTCGTCAGTTGTGTGCCCACTTATCTCACAACAGCCCTAGCAGTGTCTTGTTCGAGGGTGTAGATTCATAGTCAGGTCACTGGTCACTTCCACTGTTACAGATAGAAGGACGGGTGATGAGTGGGCGGATGGATGGATGGATGGATGGATGGAGAGGGATGCATGGATATGGAGGTGAGTGGGTGGATGGGTGGATGGACGGGGATGAATGGAGGATGGGCGGATGGGGCATGGTGGGTGAGGATGGATGAATAGGCGATGGACGGATGGATGGATGGATGGACCAACAATGGGTGATGAGTGGGTCGGGGGCTGTCATGCGCAGGGGATGATGAGGAGAACAGATCAGTGGGGAAGTGCCTTCCCCCAAGACCACCAGCAGCTGGCCCTACGCTGGCCCGTGGGGCCCTCACCCCGAAGCTCCCTTTGTGGATCTCCAGGGTCTCAGGATGGTGGAGGGGATTGTGCCCCAGAAGGCAGGGCTGTACGCATAGGGTCACGTCTGAATCCCCACTCCAACTGTGTCACCACAGAGAATCCTCTCCCGGCTGGGGAGGACGGTGACCTCCACCCTCTCAGCACCCAGACAGGACTTGGGACCCACAGGTGTCCCTAAGGATGAACTGCTTTCCTGCTGGACACCGCCCTCCAGAGGGGGAAACAGAAGGCCCCGGGGTTCATGATGTCATCCTCGTCCCCAAGCCTTCTCTGCATTGGAAGCTCAAGCAGCACCCAGGCTGAGAGCCAGGGATGGGTCTCCTGCAGTGTGGACCCCAGAACAGGGGCACCCTGGCTCCCGGCTGAGCCCACCCCCAACCAGACCCCCCCTCAACCAGGGCAGCCCCCCGCGGAGCACCACGCTCTGTGCAAACTCCGCGGGCGTGCTGGGCGAATCTTCCTCGAGGGCCGGCCCTGGGCCAGTGCCGTGGGCGGATGGGGGGACGACTCGCGAGGCAGGGTCTGCACGGCGCCGGCTCAGCGCGTCCTCCGTGGAAGGACAGGGGTGGGGGCAGGGAGGAAGAGCGCAGATCCCCGCCCAGCACGGACCTGGTCCATAGTAGACGCTCAATAAATGTTTGCTGAACTGAACTGAAGGGGAAAATTGACTTTCTTCGCTGAGCGCAGCCCAGAGCCCTCTGATCGATGGCGGCCACCGCTCCCTCCTGCTTTATTACGTGGCCGCACTGTTTGTGTTTGTAACTGCAGGGGAAACGAGGAGGCGAGCCTTCGACTCTGGGAAAGCCGTGGTCTCGCGCCACTGCGTGGACGGAGCCTCCGACAGCCTCTGGCTCACGGAGTCCCGGGAGAAGGGGCTACCGGCATGGGTGCAGGGACGGGGTTCGGGCCACCACTCCTTGGGGTCCAATCGCTCCGTGGCCGGGAGGAGCTGGCCCTGCCCTGACTGTCTCAGAGCGGGAGACAGACACGACCAGGGAGGACTCCTGGCCCCGCCCCTAGCACCCCCTCCCCCTCCCCACTGCCCTGCCAGCCTGCAGATGAGGGCCTGCCCCCTCCTGGCCTCTCTCTCTCTCTCTCTGTCCCTCAGCCCCTCTTGGCCCTCACCTCTGGCTCCTTTGTCCCTCAAGGCCAGGGTCTAGCCATCAGGGGCAGCCCCAGCCCCTCCTTCAGCACTACCCCTGGGCCCTTACCTGGCATCTGAGGTCCTGATAGACTCCTTTCAGCAGACTGTAGGGACCTCCGGGCTCTCCAGCCCACCCCCTGCATGCCAGCCCATGTGCCTGAGGTGAGGTGGGTCTGGGGGCAGACCAGGCCCCCTCTGGAGCCAGGATTCTGGGGCAGGAACCTGGGGCCCAGATGACTGGGGCGGGGCCATCAGGAGGAGGCCCCCGTGGAGGCAGGAGTGAGGTTGGATGGGCAGACCCCTCGGGAAGGCTGCAGGGGGGTGGTGCTCCACAGAGGAGGTGAGGGAGGGGCAGCAGCGGGAGGTCCAGGAGGCTCCCACCGGGCCAGGCCGGGGCAGGACTTGGGGGGTTCTCCAGGACGCCTGGGGGGCCTCTGCTCACAGGTCGGTCTCCCTCTCTGCGCACGCAGTCCTGAGGGAGGCCGAGCCGCCCGGGCCTCTGCGCAGCTGCAGTGGGGGCCCTGTCACCTGCTCAGAGCCCTGGAAGCACCCAGGCAGCCGCAGGAGGCCGGCCGTGCCTCCACCGCCCCAGGGACCTACCTTCCCCAGTGGGGACCCTGGCCCTGGACCCACTGGGCCGTTTCCAGATGACACGGCCACCCCTTTGGGAGGGGACCTCCTGCCCCTCCCAGAGCCCCTTCTCCTGTCTGATTGGCTTCTCCCCTGGCTGTCCCCCTCCCCAGATTTATGCAAATCCAACTGCCAGATTGTTCTTTAATGTTGAGCCTGGTGGCTGGAACGTGAGCTCTGGTCTCAGCCTCGGTCAATAACTGCACTAGCCGGGCTCGCTCGGAATTCCCTCCAAAACCAGAGGGATCGGATCCTCAAAGCCATGGCTCAATGGAGCCTCCCTCCCTCTCCACCACCGTGCCTGCCGCCCCGTCCCTCCGACTCGGCGCCAGCAGCGGCTGGGCATTCACCTCCCGTGACCCGCACCCCACACCAAGCTTTGGCGAAACCGGGGGTCAGGTGATGCCATCCATTCTGCCGGGCAGATGGGGACACGCACCCCATTGCTGTCACCTTGTCACCCTCCCCACCACCAACGCTGTCACCCCGTCCACCTCCTCCAGCCCCCAGTCACCCCCTCCACGATGTCATCATCCCCACCAGCACCCCGCCATGCCCACTGCCGCCATTGTGCGTCCCTCTAGCCCGGCGGGCCCCTGCCCAGAGCACCGGGGACACCAGCCCGGGGCCGCTCAACAGCAGGAACCCACAGTTCCCCGAAGGAGAGGCCTGATGGCCCGTGAGCACGTGGGCAGGAGTCACACTGTCCAGCTCCAGGGGCCCCATCCAGACCCCCCAGCAGGACGCTTCTGCCGGGGGAAAAACACGACGCGGCGTTGGCGGGGACGTGCGGGAGCGGCCCCGCGCGCTGTGGGGGCGCGCACTGCTGGGGGCGCACACTGATGGGGCGCGCGCACTGATGGGGGCGCGCGCGCTGCGGGGGGCGCGCGCTGATGGGGGCGCGCGCTGATGGGGGCGCGCGCTAATGGGGGCGCGCGCTGCGGGGGGCGCGCGCGCTGCGGGGGGGCGCGCACTGCTGGGGGCGCGCGCTGCTGGGGCGCGCGCTGCGGGGGCGCGCGCTGCGGGGGGCGCGCGCTGCGGGGGGCGCGCGCTGATGGGGGCGCGCGCTGATGGGGGCGCGCACTGCGGAAGCCGGCGCGGGGCTTCCTCCAAAAGTCCGACCCTGGGAGCCCGCCATCGCCCTTGTGAGCGCGCCCAAAAGGAAGGAAAGCCAGGGCGTGACCAGATCCTTGCACACCCGTGTTCACAGCAGCTCTGCTCCCAGGAGCCAGAAAGCGGAAGCCACTGCGTGTCCGCGGACAAACGAAGGGAGAAGCAAAACGCGGGCCGTCCGCGCAATGCAGGGTTACCAGCTTCAAAAGGAAGGAGATGCGGATTCCTGCCTCGTGGTGGATGAGCCCGGAGGACACGATAGGAGGTGAGATAAGCCGGTGGCAGGAAAATCCTGCCCCCTCCCCGCACCATCTAGGGCCCCCACAGTCCCGGGGACAGAAGGTAGGAGGGAGGAGGCGGGTGGCGGGAGGGGGTGCTGTCTGCTGGGGACCCTGTCAGTTTGGGAGGAGACAGAGCTGTGGGGACGGTGGGGGGACTGCAGTCAGTACCACCCGCCGGTACCTTTAAAGGTGGTTAACGAGGTAACTTTTATGTCGTGTGTGTTTTGTTTTAAAGAGAGAGACAGTGGGGCGTCTGGGGGCTCAGTCGGGTAAGCGTCCGACTCTTGATTTCAGCTCAGGTCGTGGTCTCGTGGTTCGTGGCATCGAGCCCCACATCGGGCTCTGGGCTGACAGCTCGGAGCCTGCTTGGGATTCTCTCTCTCTGCCCCTCCCCCGTTTGCATGCTCTCTCTCTCTCTCTCTCTCTCTCTCTCTCTCTCTCTCTCTCTCTCAAAGTAAATAACCGTAAACAAAACAGTGACGACACATGCCAGCAGGGACGGGAAAGTGAGGGCAGGGTCCCTAGGGAGAACGTGCACAGGCCCTTCCAACGCCCCGAGCGCGTTGACCACCATGTGCGGCGAGAGCGCGAGCTGATAAACACTGCGGCACCTACTCCGTGCGGGGCTGCGCTGGCCCAGCCTGGGGACTTGGCGGGTGCACACGACTGTGTGACTTCCAGCACAGACTTTGGACTCAAGACACACTCTCAGCCCCGCTGTGTGCCAGCCTCGTGGCCTCAGCCAACCCCTTTGCCTCTCTGGGCCTCAGTTTCCTCCTCTGTAAAATGGGGTGGCAGCGTCCACGCCACAGGCCCCAGGGGAGAATCGAAGGGCGTCAGATAAGGGAAGGCCAAGTGCAAGGTGCAGGTGAGAAGAAAGTATGGTGGTCCCTGGGTGCAGAACAGGGAGAAGAGACTTCGAGGGTTGGCAGTAGGGAGCCATGGAGGGCACTGCAGCTGGGGAGTGACACAAGCAGCCTCCTCTCCCCTGTGGGGAGGCCCCCAGCCCTGGGGCCCCTTCCCCTCCCCCAGCACACTGAGGGGAGGCGGCACAGAGCCTGGGTTTTCTCAAGGGTGACGGCGGGTCAAGAGCCCGATCAGGCGCTAGGAACGGGGCTGCCATCGTGGGGGGCCCACGACGTCTCCACCTACATCCAGGCCCCCCGCTGGTTCCGGGGGCCACCAACGGCTGGCAAGCCGCCAGGGCCCAAGCTGCTGGGAAAGGAAACACAAAAATAGGAGCCCCTGCCTCACTGGCAGCGAGACGGTGAGAACTTAAAAGAAAGAAGTTGGGGGCGGGGGGGACAAGCCGGCTGGGAGATGTCAGGTATTTATGGAATTCTTCAATAAAAGGCTGCGAGGTGCATATATTTATGACTCAAAGTGTCTCTGCTGAAACAATCAGGCTCCTTGGAAATGTATGCAAATCCATTTAAATGCCTCGGGAGGGAGGGGGGCTGGGGGAGGCTCTGCAGAGGACTGGGCGGCCAATGACCCTGGGCACACGCAGCCCGGCCACTGGGCAAGGGTCGCGCTAGCCGGACGGTCCCGCAGGGCCAGCCCGCCCTCCCCCTTGTCCCCCCATGAGGGCTTGCCTCAGGCCCGAAGTCTCTCGGGCAGCAGGAGCCTGGGTTCTTCGTGACACAAAGGTCACCTGCTCCGGGAAGCCCCTCTCCTGTTTGGTGTCCTCGCTCCTGTGAGGACAAGGCACTGTCCACCCTCCCCGCCAGCACTTACCCACGTGTCTCTTCTCCTCAAGCGTAAAGCCCCAGAGGCAGGACCCCGACTATCTTGCTTCTGCTCCCGGGACTCCCCGCCCGGAGGACTCAGCACACGTAGAAGGGACGAGCGAGGGAGAGACAGAGCCAAGAAGGACCACCCGCCCCCACTCGCCCTCGGGGAGTCCTTCACTTTGTCTCCAGAACAAGCTGGTGAAAGAGCTCACTTTGCAGGGAGAAATCTGGAGCTGGGGCCGTGCGGCCACCGGCCGCGGTCTGGGTCCCACAAGGCTCTGCGCTCTGGGGACGCGGTGCCCGCCCTGGACACACGCCCGACGGGTCTTCCTCTGCGACCTGCCAGCGACTTGCGCCGGGACAGCAGTGGCTTCACCGTGGGTCACCTGTGTCCCCACAATGTCTCCAAACTCCCAGTGATGCGTCCAGCATCTCCGGGGGTGACGGCGTTGGAGATGGGGCTTTGTGAGGTGATGAAGGCACGCGGACCACTGGGCCCCGTCGAGCTGGCTGCTGTCCTTATGAAAAGAGACCAGGACACGGGCGCACCATAGGGACACCCAAGGGATGCCCACGTGAGGACACAGGGCGGAGATGCATCCACGTGTGCAGGAGGGAGGCTCTGAGGACCAGCCCTGCCACACCCTGGAGCCACGAGACCACACATTTCTGCGGTGGGAGGCGCCACCTGCAATGCTTTGTTACACGGCCCAGCTGACTGCTACACGGCGCGGATTGTAGTGGAGGAACGGCCGAGGAGAAGCAGTCAGAGCGGCGATGGGAAGAGTGGGGCCAGGACACAGACCCCACTTGTCCCCCGCCCCCCATTGCAATTGCAACCTAAGTAGACACATGGGGCCAGCGGCCGGCACTCCAGATGGCACAGTTTCAGTTGGCTCCCCTGGTGACTGGGGAGGACAAGGGGATGGAGCTGGGGACCAGCCAGAACCTGCTCATGAGGTCGGCCAGTGGGACCCCCCCCCCCGTCAGGCCTTGGAGACACACCGACTCGTCCCCACACAGCCGAGGGGACAGATCTTGCATCCAAGGAGTTTCCGAGATGTGCTCCCGCCCCAGTTCCCAGCCGGCGCGCTGGACGCCCTTCCTGACGCACGGTGCCAGCCGGCCCTTCCAGAGGCGGCTGACGGGGCGGCGAGCGAGGGGAGGGCAGGAGGAGGAAGCCCTGGGGGGGCAGCCACCACCTTAAACCCAGACGGAAGGGTCCAGCGCTCTCCTCGCTGACAGTCCCCGCAGCCGCAGTTAACACAGAGCCGTTGACATCTAAATAGTCCAAGAGTTACCATAAATAAGATGCAGCCGTGATGAAGATCAAGTTATTTATAAAAGAATAACAATCAGTACGTGAGTTGACGGATGGATGGGCATCCGGCGGGGACGCTGCCCAGATGCCTGAGCAGAATTTCTGTGGGGAGTAATGAGTCCCGGAGAAGACGCAGACCTTGGAGCTTCCTCTGCTATTTACAAACTAGTTCCCGGGAAGGAGGAAGCTAGTGTGGAAAGTCACACCGGGCTCTGCTGACAGAGGGGGCTGGACACGCAAGCTGGCCAGGACCCCGGCCTGGGGAGGCCACACGAGCTTGGTCCGTCGTTCTGGAATGGGATGCGTTAGATGAGCCTTTAGACCAAAGGGTCGGCCGCTGTCCAGAGCCTATGAAAGCACGGACCACTCGGAGGTGGGGTCTGCAGGCCCCCCGGGGCAGGGGCTCCACACAAACCTGAGTCAGAGGGGAGATCGGGGGGGCCTGGGGTCACAGGATGCCGTGGGTAGAGGACCTGGACTGTCCCAGGGGCTGCCGGGAATGCTGCCTCAGTTTACCTCTGCTGCCCAGGACTGGCCCACAGCAGGAACAGTTAAGGAGTGTCTGGTTTACGGATGCCAACCCACCGCCAAGGCCCCCCGCCTCGGTCCTTCCTCACCGGGGCTCCTGGGACAGCTCACGGTGTGAGGCTCCGGGGACCCTGCAATAAAGCGTCTCAGCCCGGAAGGGCGGCGGCCCCAGGCCAGGCTTGGGGACATTCTGTTAGGGGCTCCCGCGGCGCCCCATCCTTGGCCCCCTTGCCTTCCAGAAGCCACACATCCCTCTCTTCATGCTCCTGTCGTGCTCTCTCTGGGAGCATGTCTATATGGTTGCCCTTTTCACCAGGACCCCAGGCTCATGGATTGGTCCCCACTCTGCTCCAGGGTGACCCCATCTTAACGAATTTCTCCTGTAACAACCTTCTTCCAAATACACCCTACTCTGAGGTTCTGGGACCCAGGACCCCAGCATGAATTTGGGGGGATGCCATTCAGTTCCGGATGCCCCCATGGACAGAGCCCCTTGGTGACCATCGGGAAGGGCGGGAAACAGCCCCAGCCGGATGCTGGCAGTCACGAGGTGCAGGAGGGCGGCTGGGCTGGCCTGGGCACCTTCGTGCTGCGCCCCTGTGTCCCCTGCATGGGCGTGACCGCCAGGCGAGGAGGTTCGACACCCACCCCCACACCCAGGGCAGTGGTCAGGACGGGGTTACTTACACACGTGTTTGTTTTAGCATTTTACATACTGACCAAAGAGTAGACCTTTGGAACAGAGAGGGACCCCCCACCGACATGGCCAGGTTCACAACGCCGTCCAAGTCATGCTCCGGCCCCCAAGGAGCCGTGCAGTGCTGTGGGGACGCGGCGGGGGAGACAGAGGTATGAGCGCTTGTCCGGGAGTCTGCTCTGGGCCTAGTGACCAGGGGACGGTCCTCAGTTTGCTGTGTATCAACCAGGGAGGCCTCATCCCCTCTTTACAAACAAATAGGCTCACAGAGGCTGAGGGACACGCCCACGGTCACACAGCCAGCTGGGACAGGTGGCCACGCACTTGTGCAAGCCCGCCGAGCCCCCTCCCGTCACTTCCTGGTGCCCTTTCCCACCGTAGACAGAACGCCCTCCCTGAAGCGGCCCTGCAAATCGGGGCCACGGGATGCACCTCACTTCTAGGGGGACGCCATGCACACCCTGCCTCATGCGATGCCCAGCAAGAGCCTTGGGCCGGGACGACAGCTCCGGTAGAGACCCCGAGCCGCCCGGAGAGCCGTGGGGAAGCCTGGGAACACTCCCCACGCCAGGAGCACTAATGGAGCTCCAGCTGCATACGGAGGCTTCCCAGCCTTCAGGCCGCAGCCCTGCCCGGCCCCCCCTCCATACTTCCTTCCTACCTGCGTGGCTCCCAGCCTTCTACGGAGGCTCACGGCCTCTACGCAATGCATCGAAGGCCCAGGCGCCGCAATCTGGACTCACCTGCTTCAAGTCCTCGGCAAAGCGCCGCACGAATGGAAAAGTGCTGAATTGCCTGCTGGGAACTCCATCCCCTCCGCGGGCTCCCGGCTCCCCCGAAACCGGGCCGGGGGGAGGCCGCCGCTCCGGTGGGTTTAGTGCTGAGCTGGTTGTACTGACATAAACAGAGCCTCAAATCACGAGCCCAGCAATGGGGTCAGATCCACCCCTGATCTGGGCAAAGCCCTGCCCCCCTCAGAACCTCCCTTCCCTCCTCTGCAAGGAGATGCGGCCCCCAGCGACGTGGGGGTCAGACAGCTGGGGTTCCTGTAGTGCTGCTCACTGTGGGGGTTCGGTCCCGCCAGTGCACGTGCACCTTCCACCCATCTAACCTCTCACCATTTTCCAGGATTCTGCTAGGAGGTCATCTCCTCCAGACAGTCTGCCGGGCTCCTTCCCTCTGCTCCACGGAGATCACCTGTCCTGCCCAACCTCTAGTGTGGCCTTAGTCCTGTCCCTCAGGCCTCGCTGGGGCTCCGTCTTCTCACCTGTCTGGGCCATTTCGTAGGACTGAGAGGATCAATGAGGTCATGCACCAAGCACAGGGCTGGTGACTAGTAGGTGCCGAGTAAATGTCCACACCCCCTTCTCCCCTCCAACCGCAGGGCCCAGAACCAGGGGTTTTCTCTTCCAGGACCAAGATCGGGAGTGCAATGCCCCGAGGCCGGGACCAGCTGGAAGTGAGCACAGACATCCCCCTTGGGCAGGACGGTAATAGGGACCCACCCGGAGGGGTCAGCGAGGGGCAGTGACAAGGGAGGCCCCTAGGCGACTGTGTGGGCCGCGCCAGGTGGGGCCAGCTGCCTCAGTCAGACCTCATTCGCGGCTCCAGAGCCCAGAGGGGCAGCTGGCTGCAGACCACGGGCCCCGATCGCGGGCGACCAGGAGGGACGCAGCCCCGAGGCGTAGCCAGCCCACCGTCCCTCGGTCCCCAGGACACGGGCACAGGCTCTCTCTTTGCTGCGTTATTGCCTCCAGAGCGCAGGACGGGCCTTCGCTGCGCCCCTAATTATAAGTGTCCTGAAATACTGCCAGAAACACAACCTTCGAGACGGTTCCCCTCATTTAAATTCTTCCGTGACATTTGCACGGCAGTGAACAGAACAAAGCAGCGGTCCCTGCTCATGGGCAGGATGGGGAGGAGGAAAGAGGGGCCTGTGCCCAGGGGTGGGAGGGGCCGCGCGCGGGGACCGGGCGCGCTGGGGCGGCGGTGCGGGGCACCCGGCTGGGGCTCACTCAGCCCAGCGGCCCCAGAGGGGGACCAGCCAGCCCCATTCCTCAGGAGGGAAACAGGCCCAGAGGGCCGGCTGTCCAAGGGCACACGGCCGGGGAACTGGGCAAAGCTCACTCTTGCAGGGCCTGCCGTTAGGCAGGAGCGGGATGCGGATTCAAATACGCAGAATCCAGTCAGCGGGTGCGGCCACTTTCCTGGGAGCACGGACGCACCAGCTCACGGACTCGCCCCTCTGTCCTACCTGGAACGCAGTTAGCTTTTCGCTCCCGGTGCAGGGATGACCCACCCCAGCCCTGTGGCCTCAGGCCAGCTCCCCCAGAGACAGGACGGAGGAGCCCCTGCCCCTGGAGGGCTGCTGGCTCAGATCCATTCAGGGTCAGAGAGCCACCCGGTCCCACAAAGAACTGTGTCTAATGGTGATGCTCTGGGTCCCCGAGACCCCCTGAGGGCCCTCCCCCCTGACAGGACGTTGTGTCTCTTCCCAGAGTATCTGGGATCTTGTGTACCTGCAGAAGTGGGGCTCCTCCCCGGGTCATGGCCCCAGGGAAGAGTGGGGCGCACCCAGCGCTCCCATGGGGGCTCACGGGCTTGGGCATCCTGGGAAGGCTCTCTGCGGGGGCCTCCTGCTCCTGACCGGGAGCTGGGGCAGGTTCCCCGAGCGTCTGCTCCTCCCTCGGGCTCACCCTCAGCCTGGGCAGCGCGGGAAGGTGACCAGGGACTGTCCCACACCCAGCCTGGGCTCCCTCTTGGGTGCTGGCCCCGCGTGTGGCTAAAGCTCTGAGGACCTGGAGCACCAGGGGATCCCAGGTGCCCCACCTGAGCCCTGGACCTGGATCCTGGCACATGTACTGCCCTGCTGTCACCCTGGGCTGCCATGTCCAGCCTGGACCCGCATGGGCTTTGAGCGTAGGTAGAGCAGGTTCCGGGTCCTCTCCGACCGGCCGTCCCCGGACACAGCCTCAGAGCTCTGGCAGCAGCTGTCAAAAAACGTTTTCTGGGACAGTGACTCTGGTGAGAAGTGGGCAGGGGTCTTCAGAGCCCAGTTGGACGAGCTGGTGGCACTTAGTGAGAAAGGGGCAGGGCTCTCATTCCACAGCCCGCTGTCCCCTCCCTGTGAAAGCGCCGGAGCCCAGTGTGTGGGGGGCTCAGCGGGAGACGGAGAGGGGCCCAGGCTGGCTCTGAGGGCCTCCCGGGGCGCTGCTGGAACCTCGCGGGCCTCTGGGGAGTTTGGGGCTGGACGAGGGATGTGATCTGACTCTGGTGCTGATTGAGCCCCTTGGGACTCTGTTGGAAATGACCGGAAGGGCACCACGGGTGTCAGGAGGCCCTTAGAGGCTACAGATGCTGATAGCAGCGTGGACGGCATGGACGGGGAAGGCACAAACAGGGCAGGAGGGGCTGCCCTGGGTCTCCTGTGAAGACACAACCCAACTCACAGGGCCTGTGAACGGACCAGATGCAGGGGGAGTCCAGGCAGCCCTCAGGCTCCCGAGTCCCTGGAGGGACAGACTGTCGACTACAGACACAAGGTCTGTGGGAGCAGCTGGTGGGGACAGGCTGGGGGCCCCAAGGTGGGGGCGCTGAGCCTACATGCCTGTGAGCCCCCAGCAGGGGCGGCGGCAGCTGGATGTGAGGGTCCCGGAGGCAGGCCGGGCCGCACATGGACTAGGGAGCCGGGTGCACTTGGGGCTGAGAGGGAGGAGGGCGGAGCGGGGGTGGCACACACGGCCTCCGGCCACGGCTGACCCTGGCCCGGCTGGGGGGGCCTGCAGGGCTGGGTCAGCGGCTCTGGAGACAGGAGCAGACCTCAGGCAGGACCCCAAGCCTGGGCCCTCCCCGCTGCCAGGGGCAAGGCCGGGCCCGTCCCAGGCCGAGCGGGTCCTTCCCACAGCTCCATTCTGGAATGCTGGTTCCCAGGCCCCGTCGAGCCGGCAGGGCGCAAACTCGTTGTTTTCCCTTCCTTCGATACAATTATAGATTAATTAGCTCTCGCCAAGCAATATCTGACCTACATCGGCGCCTCGGTAAGACAGAGCCGGAAGAAAGAAGCACCGGCTATATAAAGACAAGCATCTATTTTAAAAGAGGCCTGTGCACAGAGCGTCAGCTGTTCACGGCCGTGTTACATAAGCCTTCTTGAAAGGCGGCGCTCTCGCTGCGCGCAGTTCACGGCTCCGAGCCGTTCACGGTAGCTCCGAGCGTGGGGCTAATCGCCCGGCTGAGTCTGGACTCGCCGTCGGGGCCCTGACGGGAGGCGGGGGCCGCGGGCACACGCGCCCACACGCGCGGCGCTGCCGGGCTGTGCTCCTCTGCTCTGCCTCGCCTCCCACCCGGAGCCTGCCCCGCCGTGTTTAACCGCGGGATCCTCTGGGCCAGGGGCCACACCTCCTCCGCGCCGGGTCCCCCGACACCGGGGAGAGCCTGGGGTGTGGGAGGCGTCGTCGTGGGGAATCCAGCACCGGGTGCTCCGGGCGGCCCGCCATTGTGGGAAGCAGGTGCCTAATCTCTTAGGTTCCCCCTGTGAGGCATGTTCCCCACCCTGGCGGGCCCCGGCGGAGACCCCCACGGTGACCCGCCTCCTGGTACTTGTGCCCCGGTGTCATCCCCTCCCCTCGATGTGGCCAGACTGCATGGCTCACGACTGGATTCCAGGGAAGGGAAGGGGCAGAAGCGATGGGAAGTCTTTCCCGAGACCCCTCCCGTGCCCCTCCCTCTCGTGCTGGGGACCAGGGCAGAGGCCCGCCCACAACCACACTAGTGAGCTTGGATGCTGACCGTCCCAGCCAGGCCACCCTCAGATGAGACCACAGCCCTGGACGGACGACAGCTGACCGGCAGCCCCCTGGGGGCCCCAGCGAGGCCACGCCTGCACTTCCGGCCCACGGACGGGGGGGGGGGGGGGGAGCCAGAGCCGTGCTGTGTGACGTCCCTGTGCGGCGGGGTGTCTGGTTCCACAGCAATAGGTATGTGGCCTCATTTTAGCCCTGGGGGGGCGCAGACACCCTGAGATGTTGACTCAGCTCAGGTCACAACGTGTGGCCAAACCAGATTCAAATTCAGATTCTGGAGCGTGCTCTGGCCTCCCTGCTCTCCCCGCACCTCACCCCTGCCCTCAGCAGCACCCGCAGAGACCCGCCCTACCTGACCCCGCCCCAGGGTCACACCAGCCCCGCCCTCCCCACCAGGGTTACACCTGCCCCATTCCGGACCAGAAGACAGGCCAGCCTTCCTTCACCTCCATAAGCCTCCGCCTCATCTGGAAAATGGGAGGGGACAGAGCAGCAGCTCCGCATGCCCATAAGGGCCCAGCCCGAGACCTTGAGGGGCCAGATGCCCCTGCAGGGGGTGAGGCAGGACAAGCACGCCATGTATAGGCTATGGGCATAGTGGTCCCCACCCTGGTGGCCCTGCCATGGTGGCTCTATCCCAGTGGCCCTGTCCAGTTGGCCGTGTCCTGGGGACCCCACCCTGGTGGCCCATCCTAGCTTCCTCATCATACTAGGCCAGTGAACTGGGGATTGTCAGGTTCACCCACCCTCAGGCCTACAGTTTAGCAGCTGCTCCCAGGAGGGGGCCAGGTCCTGAGTCCAAAGACGGGTGGGTGGGGACAGAGGCCTTTGCATCCCTGCTCACATGCCCCACAGCCTGGGCCAGCCTCAGCTCCCGGTGCCCTGACTGGAGCACCTGCATGGGGCAGGGGCTCCCAGGGCTGGTGCTGAGGGGAAGGCAGGAGCACCGGCCTGAGGGCTCGCTCAGCGTGGTCCCCACAGGAGGAGGGGTGTGGCCAGGGGGCAATTCGAGGGGCTGGTGGAGGCAGTGGGGTCCGAGGGCAGGCCCCTGCCCGTGGGCTCCTGTCGGCCTGGCTGAAAGTCGGCACCCTCATTCTCTCGCCCCATCCTGCGCTCCTTCAGCCACAGTCCACGCCACTGCTCCTCCGGGCACCGGGACAGCAGCAAACAGACCAAAGTCCTGCCTCGTGGACACCATGGTCCGGGGGGTGACAGGCCGTGGAAAATACACGCGCGTCAGGGAGCGAACAGCATCTCAGGGGACGCGGCTGTGGACGCGGGGCTGTGATGAGCCGGCAGGTGCTCTCTGCTCCTCCTCCCTGGCCCCGGGAAGAGACTCGGACCAGTAGGTCCCAACACGAGGACCCCCTTTTCCGTCCCTGCATCTCTGGTTATTTCCAGCGGGGCCCCAGCCACAGGCCGGAATGAAATAACACAGGCTTGTTTTCACTGTTTCCATTCATTTACGGAGAAGGGCGAAAAAGGTCTTTCCATTTGTAGGCGGGATAGAAGCTCTCCAGGTAATAGAAAAGCACATTTTAGGACCAACGTGAGGTCTTTGCATATCTGTGAGGACCGTGGGGGCAGGAGTGGGCTGCTGGGAGGGAGGACGGACAGGAAGACCTCCTCGCCAGCCAGACCGCACGCCGGCGGGGGGCTCCCAGCTCGCAGCCCCGCCCAGGCACCCAGCCTGGCGCAGCCTCCGCCCCCGGGACCCCAGCCGGCCGCTCCCCCCCCACCCCCGCTGCCCCCTTCCTAACACAGCCTGAGAAGGAGCCCTCCTCTCTCTGCCTCCCTGTCTCGTTCCGGGGACTCGCTCGCTCTTCCTCACCCTCTCGCCTCCCTTGCGCTGACTATACTTAGGTATCCCTGTAGCACAGCACTCGGTGACACCGTGCTCGGGTGTCACACACGCCACACAAGCGAGAAGGGCACAGCGGGGGACGTTAAGTCACTTGCCCGAGACGCACAGCAAGAAGCAGAAGCAATATCTACGCCCAGACCCCCAGGCTGCAGACCCCCGCCCTTTCCAGGCCCTCCTCCCGCACAAGCCCAGGCCCCGACTCAGCACCTCCACGCAGTGACTCCCCGCCTCCGACAACGCTGGGAAGGTAAACGGAACATTTTAAACGTTTGTTTGAGCAAAGGTCTTTCGAATCGGGCGGCATCCAGTCCAGCAGGCGGAGCGGGCTCCGCGGGGCTCTGCGGGGCTGAACACACTGAAGGACTTTTACAGGCAGAGCTACGTGCGAACAGGAGGCCGAGGAGTCGGCTTGGTGATGCGTGGCGTGGCCTGATCGACTCCATGCGTGGGCCTGTCATCCTGTGTTCGGCAGAGTCTTAGCATCGGCGCCTTTATGAGCTGCCCGCGGTCTCCCACCTGACATGGCCGAGTCGGAAAACCCCCATCGCTGGGGGATTCCTCGTCGAGCTCGCTCTGCAGAGTGAGGTCCGAGGGCCTGCAGGGCCAGGGGCACCTGGGAGGTGGCCAGAAATGCAGAATGTCAGGCCCCGGGCCCAGATTTGCCCAGTAACAAACTGTGTGTTGCCGGCATCCTACACACCGAGGGGTGGCTGCGGAGGGCAATGCTCGCCGCCCACTGGGGGTGGGATGCTGGGCACTGGTGGGAATTCGGTAGGCGCCGCCAGAGTCGGCTAATATTACACCTGCTGGTGGCTGCCTGCAGTGACACTGCCTCAGGCCCGATGGGCCCTGCCCGGGCCCGGTTCTCCCGCAGGGTCCCCAGGCCTTCAGGCCAAGCCAGGCTGTTAGAGTCTGGGCTCCTGGCCAGATATCATTCCTGGCTTTGACGCCACTTAATGTTCCTCCAATGTATTATTCATCCACATGAATTGCAGAGCGAACTCTTCAAAGCAGTTAAACAGACACACATGTACACGCATGCGCGCGCACACACACACACATGTGATAGTAATCAAGATTTGTCTCCAGTCTATCCCCATCCCCACCATACCTGACCCCCAGACCCAAGCATACTTCCCAGCTTCTCTCCCCTGAACTCAGTCCAGAAAGAGCCAGGACTAGACATTCCGATGTCTGGACTCCAGTTTGCACTCTGCTGTGTGGCCATAGAGAAGTTGCTTTGCTTCTCCAGACCAGACCTAAGTACCGAGAATCCTAGAAGCTCAGACTGGAAGGAACCTCGGGGTTCTCCTGGGTCAGCAACCATAGCATACATTCATCCTATCAACAGCACCTAGGTCAGAAGGCTACCCATGGAATGCTTGAATACCCCTGGTGATGTGGAGCCCACTACCTGGATAAAATCTGAGACTTAGCACAGATAACTGAGCCCCCCTCCCCAGCTGTGACATTTGTGGTTCTGTGATTTCCTCCCTCCTCTCCTCTCCCTCTGCCCAGAGCAATATTCTGGAACGGGTGGGTTGCCAAAATACCAAATAAAATCAGGATGATGGGTAAGTGATAAGGGAATTGTTGATTGGGTTTCTGATGCTTTTTTTTCCTTTCTGACACTTCAATTATCTCAGTTATGACTTTTTCATAAAACAGTTCATAGATTGCAGGGGAACAAGTAACCTTTAAATCTCCCATTTAGCACATTACAACAATTTCCTAGGAAATGCATTAGAATACCGCAGGTGCTCACGCTGTATGACCTACTGCGGGCGCTTGATCAGCAAATTAATGTTGAGGTTAATTCAAACTTTGGGGGAAAGTGCAAACTTGACAAAGATTAATCCAGCCATTCACAGTAACGATTCGGGCGGCACAGGCAGGCTGCTGGTGGCTTCAGTGGGAGAGCAAGACTGGTAGGCAGGTGAGGCCGCTGTATTTCATCAGAAGTTTCAGTTAAAAGCAGGCATCCCAAGGTCAGGTCCCCTGGGTTCGAATTCTGGCTCCAATACTGATAGACTTGGGATCTTGAGCAAGTGACTGTGCCCTTCCCAACCCCAGTCTCTTTATGTGAAATATGGTTAGACAATAGCATCTGTCTCATTGTGAGGAAGATAAGTTAATACATACCAGTGTTTGAACCATCATTTATTTAAGGACAATAAATGTTAGCTTTTACCATCCCCTGCATCACCACCATCACCACCATCACCAGGATCACTAGCATCATTATCATCACCATCACCATCATCACCATCATCACCATCATCATCATCACCATCATCACCATCATCAC
>CM053569.1:1691848-1725673 GCA_028646485.1 Cryptoprocta ferox | reverse complement strand
ATCATCACCATCATCACCATCATCACCATCATCATCAACATCACCATCATCACCATCATCACCATCATCACCATCATCATCATCATCACCATCATCATCACCATCATCATCATCATCACCATCATCACCATCACCCACCATCATCACCATCATCACCATCATCACCATCATCATCACCATCATCACCATCATCATCATCATCACCATCATCACCATCACCATCATCATCACCATCATCAACATCATCACCATCATCACCATCATCACCATCATCATCATCATCACCATCACCACCATCATCATCATCACCATCATCCTCATTGTCACCCCAGTGGGTCCTGGGTTCAGGACCCCGCCCAAGCCTGCCCGCATCACAGGCCTCAGGCGGCGCAGCCTGCACCAGTGTACTCACAGCACCTCCTTAACGGCTGGTTCGTAGCCCGCTTCTCTCTTCTCCCAGGAAAGGGAGCATCCCCAGGACCTAGAACACTGCAGACAGATGTTCAGTGAAGATTTTTGAATAAATTAATGAAAGAGGGAATAACTGGTCCAGTGAATGAACACATGAGAAATCCCATTGCTCCTCCAAGCGGAAGGCTAGCCGGCCTCCCTGCCCACTTCTCTATTCTGGGAAAGGAAGGCGCCTGGACTCGACGTCTGCAGCTGCCCACACACGGTCGCCTTTCCTCTGTACTCAAGCAAACAACAGCCCAAGGAGCCCGTTTCACAGATAAGGGAAAGGAGCTCCTGGGGGTCAGGGGGACGGGGACCACGGCTCAAGCTCATTACTAGTAAATGGCAGAGAAAGTTTTCCTGACTCAGAGCTGTTCCCTCTCCACCTTAGCGCCCTTCCCCACCCTCCCCTAAGTCTCAGAGCCAGGAGTCACAATCAGGATAAAGGACATCTGTCCCCTGCCCTCCTGCCTCCTCATGTGCCATGGTCTCACCTCTGTGGGCTCTGTGAGGCAGGACTACGTCCTCGTCCCCTGGTCACCAGCATGGAACACGCACACAGCAGGTGCATAACTAAATCTCAGATGGGGTCTCTTGAATCACCACCCCTGGGGCAGGGAGGGTGGACATGGGGATGGGCCGCCCTGCACCCCCAGATGCAGGTGTGCAAAGTGGTGATGGCCTCCTGCATGCACCCTGGACAGGGTGTGTCCCAGCTGTGCAGATGGGCAAGGGAGCTGGCACCCAGGATCCCCGCAGAGGAAGGGAGCCCGAGGTGTGGACAAGTATCAAGAAGCTCTGGGAGGGGCCAGGGCAAACGGGCAGAGCACAAAACCCCACCTGGGTTCCCCAGTGCCCAGAGGCCTGGCCCAGGCAAGGCTCAGGGTTCAGCTTCCCTCAGGCCAGGGTGAGCCTGTCACTAGGACACTCTCCAGAGACAGGAGTGGGACAGCTTCACCTGGGGCACAGGGTGAAGCGCTTCTGGGGTCCCCTGCACCACAAAATGACTATTTGCTAACAGTTCCCCACAGAGCTGTAAACCCCTGGGAGGTGAGGAGCTAGCTGCTCACCAGTGTGCCCTTGATCCCAGAGACCCTGTGACTGCACGGATTCTGATTCTGTGTCCATGGTGGCCGGGCTTCCAAGTGACGTGGCTGCTGCAGGGCCCAGAACCACACAGACCAGCGAGGCCAGGTCCCTGGGGGGCGGGGCCAGCACACAGGACACCCAGGAAGAGCCGGCTGGTGGGATCAGAGGGTACCCACAGCCCTTCACAGGGGGCGGAGGGGGCTCCCCTGCATCCTGGGAGCACGGGGCAGAGACAGATGTCCAGGATCATATGGCCCATTCCCTCCTAGGGACATGGGGACTGCTGGCAGGGGCCTGGGAGCTCCTGAGACCCAGCAGCTCTGGGGACGGCAGAGTCCCCGGTGAGCAGCGGAGACAAGAGCGGCCACATGTTCAACAGCACAGCCCCAGGAGGCACGGGGCTCCCCATCATCAGCACAGTTTAAACAACTTGACCTCATTCATGGCCATGACTTGGGAGAAGCGTTCAAAGGTCCAGGGGGGGTTGGGCTGGAGTCACGCAGGATCACTAGGCTGGGAGGCACCCGCCAAGCCCACACTGCACTGGGCCCGAGAAGGTGCTTCCCCAGCTCGGGCTCCCCACCTGCAGCCTCCGTCTGCTCCTTGCCTTCCTCAGGGCCGGCTCAGGGCGCACCTCACAGGGTGGCTGCCTGGCGGTGGCAGGAAAGGGGGGTGGGGGAGGGAGCGGCTAGTTTACCAGAGCCTCCAGGGGGCTGGGAAAGGAAGAGCATTTCTAGCTAGAAAGTGGTATCCGTTCTGGAGAAAAACCTACCAAGTTGGGACAGAGGCCCAGGAACCAGCAACAGCTGGGGGGAAGCGGGGGTGCGTCCAGCTCCCCCGAGGGGCGTCTCCAGGAAGGACATGAAGCCTGGAGCGGAGACCCTGAGCAGAAGCGCAGCGGGGACCAGACCCGAGCAGAGAGCAGCTGGATGCTCACCCACTGCCCGTTCATTCGTCAGCAAGTCAGTGCAGCAAGCGGTCGCTCCTCCCACAATTCCAGCAGGTTCGCAGTCAGAAAAGACAGCAGGGGGCACACCAGCCAGGGTTCGGGCCAAGGACCGAGGAGTGCCCAGCCGCGCCCCAGCCCAGTCGGCCCACGGGGCTCACCGAGGGGCTGTGCTCCTAGCAAGGCAAAGACAGCGAAGGGCCCACAGCCTTACTCAGCCTCGTGCCTGGACGCCCCGCTCAGGACATGTGTCTGGCTAGACCCACGGGCCTGGCGAGAGGCTGGGCGCCCAGGAGGACGGGGGTGGAGAAGAGCACCCACCTACACACGAAAACCAGGTCCTCCCGGCCCCCCGCGGAGCAAGCGCACTGGCTTTGCTCTTTGGGTGGGAGGCTGGGTGGGGCCATGGGGACCCGGGGCTGCCGCGTCTGTGCTCTGTGCTCGAAGCCCTTGGTGACCTTGAGGACACGAAGCCCCCTCCCGAATCAGCTGCTTCCTCTGCAGGGCTGCAAGGGGCCAACCAGAGGGCTGGCGGGGCCACTTGGAGAGGGAGTGCAGGGCGGGGACAGGGAGCTGCCATCCGGGGACGAAAGAATCAGGGACAAGTGCCAGGAAAGGCTGAAGTCCAGCCGGGCCAGAAGGAGGGCCAGGGTGTGTGCAGACCTGTGTTTCTTCCAGGAAACAGCATGGGACCACCCCCCACGCCCCGGGGCACAGGGGTCGGAGGGAGCACTGCCTCGGGCCGAACAGCCGGGTTCTGCTGGCGGAGCCGCCCGTGACCACAAGGGACGGCAGAGCAGGGTGGACAGAAGCATGGCCTGGAAGAGGTCCTGGGTGCAGTGAGTGAGGCCGGAAGGGCTTCATGAACCCCGCACGCTGACCTCCTCCTCCCAGGCAGGAACCCCGGCCTCGCTCCAGGAGAGGCGAGCGGGCCAAACCCCGGGAGGCTGATTTGGGGGGTCAGGTTACAGACCCCCCCAGGCCCCCGGAGCAACCACCAAGGCCAGAGGAGACCACAGAGGAGGCTGGCTCCTCTCCCATGGACCCGCGACCTGCGGGGGGCGGGGGTGGGGTGCCGGCCCAGACAGGGGGGTTCGGGGACCGGAAACTGCACATTCACACTATGCAGGGTAACTGTACTCACACGTACGCACCCCACACCCCCACTCACACGTGTGCACGTGTATGCGCCCGCCCACACAGCCTCACACGTGTGTGCAAACACGTGTACACGCATACACGCCTGCACACAGGGCCCTGGGCACCCAGCGAGGGGGCAGGATCCAAGCAGAGAGCTGGCGCCCCATCTCCCCTCCCTCCCGCCCCGAGCTGCCCCCCGGGGGCCTTGGGTGGGGAGGGCGCCGGGGGCCACGGATGCCATCGGCACAGGCCGGCAGCCTCCTGACCCACAGTTAGCCCCACACACGGGCCCCGGATGCACCTGGCCTTGTCTCCAGCCTCTCCAGACGCCACCATTAGCAAGGACGTTTCCCCGCTCAGAGGTCAAAGGGACAGCACGTGCCCCAGACTCACGGCTGCGGGGCTGGCGGCTCCTCAGGGCCCCGCTGGCTCCCGTGTCCTCTCTACACGCAGGAAACTAGGAAACCAAGACCTGCGCCCTGCGGCCGGGCTGCAGCAGGGCCTGGGCGCACGGACCAGCCCAGTCGCTGCTCTGCGCTCAGACTCACCGCCCGCGTGCTGAGGCCGGCGTCCTGCCCAGGGCCACGCGCTCAGCGGGGCACCGGGATTTGTCCCCGCCCCCGCCCCTTCTGCCAGGGCGGCCCAGAGAAGCTGGCCAGGCCTCTGGCGTCAGCACCAGCACTGTCCAGGGAGGGCCGCGGGGGCAGGGCTGCGGGTCTGCGCCGGGGAGGTGGGAGAAACCTCTCAGCGGGGCACTGGGGCCTCAGGGCTCGCCTCTGCTGGGCGGGCCAGGCTCCAGCCCTGCGTGGACACTTGCACCACCCGGAAGCAGGGCGGCCCCTCAGGCCCTGCGGTGTCTTCTTCCCCCACGTCTGGTCACATTGACCTTTTGCAGAACCTCCCCCTCCCCTCCCCGGTCCCTCTGCACCTCTTCCCAGCTCCCAGCTCCCAGCTCCTGCCGGTGAGGCCGTCCAAGCTGCCCGTTAGGCTCTGAGAAGGGACAGCCGTGAAACGCGGCTAACGACGGGCCCTTGTCAGTACACGGACAGGAGAGTCCCAGCAGAGGGGCATATTCAGCTGGATTTTGACAGATGTGTAGGAGTTCACCAGCTGGTCAGACGGCCAGTGAGAAGCATCGTGAGCAGAGACGCAGAGTGTGGAACATTGGGGGAAGGAGAGGCACCGGCAGGGCTCACGTGGAGAATCAGGGATGGGACGCCTGGGACGTGACTGGGTCCCGGAGGCGTCAGGCACGAGGCCAGGGACTCACCGGCAGGAGCGCAAGAGGGGACCTCAGAGGCCTCGGAGGTCTGGGAGTGGCGGGGTCACCTGGCGGCTGGTGCCAGATGGGGCTGGACCCCGGCCCTGTCGGGCCCCCCAGGGCTGCGAGGAGGGCAACAGATGAGGCCATTGAGGAGGCAAAAATAAATGGAATACTTATTTTTGGTGCTTTTTATAGATTCAAAGTCACTTTGTTAGCTTAAGAACATAAAAATGTATAATGCATGGCTTGATTTGTTCATAAAATTACCATGTTTTGGTCTATTTAGAGAGGGCCAGAGGGAGGGAGCCGCGTGGGAGGAGCCTGCTTTCTCCAAGGATCCGTTTAACTCACTTTTTTCAGGTCTTTGCCGCACTGGCAGCCTGTCGTTTGGGGTGTTCTAGCATGTCAGGGGTCAGAGGTGGGAGGTCAGCCCAGTGCGAGAGCCACAGCCCCCGGTCCCCAGCCGGCGTGGGGAGGCGAGGGGGAGGGCGCCTCCCAGGAGCGAGTCTGGGGTGGACAGATGGCAGCTCTCCCGGGAGCACCGGCTCCCTTCCTCGGGCGCTGATGGCCACGTGGGGCAGGACCGGCCCTTCCCACAAGCCCCAGGGTGGTGGCCTTGGTGCCTGACCACAGGCTGGGGACAGCCGGGCTCTGGAGACGCAGCGGGGGCACTCTGGGCCTCTGTTTGATTTTTCCACCGGGACCCCACTCTCCCTGGGGGGGGTACTTGCCCCACACCCTCCCCAGTCCTGCTCTGAAGGCCATCCCTCACCTGCCCGTTGCATCCTTTCCTGGGGGGGGGCGGTTGTCTGATTCCCCTGGGGACCCCTGCTCCCCCGCACAAGGCCTGCCTCAGAAAGGGGCCACTGCCTGTTTGTCGAGTGACTTGATGGCGGACCTCGGCTCTTGACCCAAAGGCCCAGCCCGCACTAGGTGTGGGGCTCCTCAGCTGCAGCTGGGGGCCGAAGGCGGAGCGGGATGAGAACGTCCTCCCCTCCCCCCTCACGTAGGACACCTGTGTAGTTTCATCGCGGAAGCGACGTGTACTGCTAACTGCGTGTGCCAGGAAAGACATGTGACTCCTCAGCAGAGCCTGGGGACGCCCGTGTGGGGAATGTGGGGACTCGGCGCAGGGAGGTGACAGAGCTGTGCCCGGGGTCACAGCCGCTTAGAAGCAAGGACTGGATGTGAGCCCGGGCTCCCTGGGGGCCTCTGCACTGCCTGCCCCAAGCCCGGCTCCACAGCTCCTCCCAGGGGATGCCCGGCTCTGAACTGCCCGTCCTTGGGGGCATTCCAGGGGAGCCGGGTCAGGGGCCACGGGAGATCAGGCTGGTTCCGAGTGCAGAAGCGTCTGTACAGGCTGTGCAGGGTCCCCACCCCCGCAAATTCAGAGGTTGAGGTCCTAATGCATCCGGAGGCGGGGCCTGTACCCGGTGTGGCGCTGAAGGGAGGCCGTGGGGCTGTGTCCCATCCGCCTGGTGTCCTCCTAAGAAGAGATTAGTCACAGGGGGACGCCCGACCCCGTCCCAACCTCAACGCCAGACCTCCAGCCTCCAGAGTGCATGAACTCAGCGTCCGGCCGAAGCCGCCAGCCCATGGTCCTCGGCGTCCTCGGGGTGACCACGGCCCTGGGTGACAAGTCCCAGCCCCTCATGGGCACTGGATGGATGGAGTTAGAGGCTCCTCTGAGCACTGGGCCCAGAGTGGACGGCAGAGGCCAGGGCAGAAGCAAGGATGGGCCAGGGGAGGCTAAAGGGGGGAGCAGTCAGCAGGCGGGCAGGGCCAGTGGAAGGACTGGGCATGGGTGTGACAGCTCGGGGACCCGGGCAGGGAAGGGGAAGGCCAGGGCCTCTGATGTGGGTGGGGGGGGGGGGCCTGGGAGACGGCCGGGGACAGGTCACGCCCTGCTGCCCCCAAGAAACAGAAGGTCATCTAGGTATGGAACCGACTGCTCTGGGTCCAGCACCGTCCCCCTCGCCTGCACCAGGACCCACCAGCCATGGCCCCCACACTGGCCGGAAAACCGTGCTGACCCTTGCTGCCCAGTGTGGGGGTGGCCGGGGGAACCCGTGTGGGGCAGCATGTCGTGGGTACGTGTGTTCACCGCAGGGGCCAGTAAGGACCCAAGGGACAGTTGAGGGATGGCCTGCAGAGCAAGACTGGGGAGGGTGTGGGGCAGGGACCCCTGCAAGGCACTCACAGCAGCAGCAATGGGACCCCCAGTGCCAAGCGCTCTTCAGGTGAGATCGTTTAGAAATTTTTTAAGTTTATTTATTTTTGAGAGTGAGAGAGAGAGACACACACACAGACAGAGCACTAGTGGGGGAGGGGCAGAAAGACAGACACAGGATCCGAAGCAGCTCCGGGCTCCGAGCTGTCAGCACAGAGCCCGGCGTCGGCTTCACAGACTTCAAGACCACGACCGGAGCCGAAGTTGGGTGCTTAACAGCCTGAGCCCCCCAGGAGCCCCTGAGAAAACCACTTTTTATCAACCATTATTTTGTTCTGGTTTTTTGTGAGTCTCTGAGTCAGTGGGACCTTCCTGCACAGCCCGTCGACGGGTGGGTCACGTCCCTGAGCCCAGCCCCCGATATGGGAACACTCTCTACAGTCGCCCGCCTCGGCCTCCCCGGGACTTGGGGCTCTCCAAGGAAGGGGTAACCCACCCTCGGCCCCCGGGACTCCACTGGTCTGGAAAAGCAAGCCCGCGTCCCGGCCGCGGTGGCTCCTCTGAAGAGGGAAGGGGGTCGTTCAGCAGAAAAGCCATAAATGTCGCGCTATTCTGCTGGGTGTCCTGCCGGCCGGGGGAAGACCAGTTATTTCTGGTTTATGGACAACTTATCCGGGAGCGTTGCCGGAGCCCGTGACGCGCCATTGGTTTGTCGCTGCCCCTCCCGTCCCGGGCCCAGCGTCAGAAGCCTGGAGCGCTGTGATGGATGGCACCGGCCGGAGCACGGCGAGGCAGGAGTGCGCTCTGCACGACGCCCCGGGGCCTGGGGACGGGCATGATGAGGCCGCTGCCAGGCAAGAGGGCTGGGGCCTGGCTCTGCCTCTCGAGCGCTGGGCGGCCCCGGACAAATGTCCTGGCCTCTCTGCGCCCCCATGTGTGACTACTCCTCTGCCTCCCTGCTTGGGCTGAGGATCCGTACAAAAATGAGGCGCTGTGTGTAAACCTTGCCATTGATGCAAGCTCCCCACAGGCTAACGGTTCCATCCAGAACTTTCTGTGCTTGCACTCACGTCACCCTCAGGCAACTCCACCAGGCGAGGGGGCCCCTCGGTGCTGCCCACGTGCCCAAGCACAAGCCACCCCACGGCGGACTTGGGTCCGGACGCCACGCGTCTCTGAGCCTCTTTCCCTCGGTGTCAGGAGGGATGGAGGGCAGGAGGGGCGTCGCTGGGCCCATGACCCCAAGTGCCATGTTCCGTGGCATCACCCCCCAGGCAGGGCTACGAAAGGGGAGGTGCAGAAGGACCCCGTGGCCAGCTCCAGCCTAGCGGATGCAGCTGGTCTCCCTGCCCACCAGGCCGCCCAATCACCAGCCCCCGCTGCTCAGCACGAGGTGGGTCCTCCCTGAATGCTCGTCCCTCTCCCTTGCCGGCTCTGCCCTGGGCCGTGTCCTGCTCTCCGGCTCCCCACTGCCTCCCCCTCCCGCCCTGTGAGAGGCTCTGATCCCCCCCTGCTTCCTGGCGCTCCCCAGGGACTGCAGGCCGAGCTTCTCAGGGAAGGAGGGAGGGGACGCCAGCCCTCTGGGGACGGGGCCATTTGCCCACCGGCAGCTGCTAACTGGGAGGCCTGGATTTGAACGCATGTCTTCCATCTTCCACAGCCTGAAGCGGCCCCACGCTGATTCCGGAAGAGGCCAGATTCCTCCTTCCCCGTTTCCAGCCCTGCTCCTCCCCCCTCCCTCCCCCGGAGCTTATTTTACAGCAGGACCGAACCACCCTGTTATTTAATAAAATTGTCGGAACAACTGATCCATGTGATGAACACAGCTCTCTCGCTCTCTCTCTCCTTTCTTTCCAGATTCAATAAACCCTGAGAGTGTTCCAAGAAGACAGGAGAGTGATAGGAGGCATCAGTCACACGTGAGATACTGTGGCCCAGCAGGCACGATGCCCTGAGCTGGCGGGGGGAGGGGAGAGGCCCCCTGAGGAAAGGTCAGACCGCTGCTCTGGGCAGGGGAACAGGCCGCGGGCAAGGGCAGCAGCTCACAGGGAGTACGGGGAGGGGATGGAAGAAGCTTTGGAGGGCGGATGCCATCTGGGGAGGCTTCCTGGAGGAGGAACATCAACACTGTGTCTTGACGCACGAACAGGAGTTTGCCTGTAGAAAAGGGGTGGGAGGGGCTTGCCCGCCAGAGGAGCACTGAGTGTGCACGGCCAGGGGCGAGACAGCGGGGCTGTGGGACCATCCTTGGTGACTGAGTGTGAGGCACCTGGGAAGCCAGATCGAGGCCACAGACCGGATGGGGAGGTGAGGTCCTTGATGTCGGTGGCCCTGAGGTCACTCAAGGGCCACAGGATTTCAGGAGGCAGGTTGCTCTTAACCACAGGCCCTGGGCCCTTCACCCGCTGAGGGGGGAGGCGTGACAGGGAGCCTCCCCCTAACTCGTCTGTCGCCTGGAGGGCTGTCTGGGTGACTCGGGCGGCCTGTCCCCTCTGCACGTCTTCAGCGTCTCCAGTCCCCAGATGTTAGGGCCCTGAATGGGTGACAGTCCTGGATTGCCAGGTCCGCCCAAGTAACCACAGTGTCCTTTGCTGGGGGTGGGGGGGGCAGGAAGCCGCACAAGCAGATGTGGCCACAGGCCAAGGAACGCAGGGGCCTCCGGAAGCCCGGAGAGGCGAGGAGCGGGTCCCCTGGGGCTCACGGAGGAAGCAGCTCGCGGACGGGGGATTTGCCTCCGACCCGAGGACGACACAGGGCGCCCGCTCCCAGCTGCAAAACGCAACTCCACTCCTCCAGGTGGCTTCTCCCCACAAGATCCTGCAGCCCCGGGACTTGGGGAGGACGCCTGCCCTGCCAACTCGCGGCCCAGGGGCAGGACATGTCCCCTCCCCACCGAACAGGCCGGGTTCCTGTCAAGGCCACTGTGGCCGCATTACTGGCAACGGCTGGGTGTTTTATGCCGAACATTAAAGATATTTTACACGGGAGATTTAATACGGAACATTAGGAACCACTGCGATCACTCATATCAATTGAAGATACAGTAATTGAGCCCCATAAAGATTACCGAGAAGCCGGGGCAGCTCTGAGGAGAGATGCAAGCCCCCGCCTCGCCGCCCCCGGGGCCCCGGGTCCAGACACGTGCGGGCCACTCTCAGAGGCGGGACGGGGACTATGGCTTGGACAGGCGGGCCTGAGGCCGCTGGTCTCAGAGGGCCTGGGCAGGTCCAGAAGTTTCTGTGCATTTCAGATATGTGCCTAATGGTGAGAGCAAAGGGCCCAAGACACGAGTAGTTTCATTTCATGTGCCCAGGGTGTCTCGTTCTGTCCCAGGGGTGTCCCTGACCCTGGTCACACCCTGAGTCCCAACCCCAGTCATATGCTGAGCCCTGACCCTGGTTGCACTCGGAGCCCTGACCCTGGTCACATGCTGAGCCCTGACCCTGGTCACACACTGAGCCCTGACCCTGGTCACACGCTGGCCCTGACCCTGGTCACATGCTGAGCCCTGAATCCTGTTTCTCACCCAGGTGTGTCCTGATCCCAGGGGTGGGGGACCCCCTGACGGCACCCACTAGCTCATCGGCCCCTCCCCGAGAACCCCGTGTGCTGGGCCCCGGCTGGCTCTGTGCCTCTCGAGCAGGCTCCCTGCCCTCAGCGAGCTTGACCAGCGGGGGCGGGGTGGCAGGGAGAGGCAGCTATGGCCGCCCAGGTGTTGAGACACAGTCCCTGGCGCACCTCCACGGGGGGTGCGGAGCCCACCTCGCCTCCCATGCCCGGGCCACCAACTCTGACCCCAGGGGCCTCCGGCCTTTGCTGCCCCTACGTGAGGCCCTCGAGCAAACCAAAGTCCTCCTGATGTCCCCTCCCTGGCCCTCTGTGAAGGTCCCCGTCCCAGTCTGAAGTGTGCAAGTCGAGGTCAGTCACGCCGAGCTGAGGCCAAGCCCAGACCCTGCTGGGGGTCCTCGCTCCTGCTGCCCCTCAGCCTAGTTCACTGAAGCTGAGTGGGAAGGAAACTGCACACGTCAGTCTGTCTGGCTTCAAAACCCTTGTCTGTCCCTTCCATGTGTGACCCAGGACAAGCCGCTTAACCTCCCGGAGCCTGGCTTTGCCCCTGCAGCCTGGGATGACGATGCCATCAGATCCCCGGGCACGAGCACCGCCGCAGGGTCCCAGGCAAACCCTGGGCATGTCCCTGGACCGCGCAGCCCTCATGAGCCGGGCTCCGGGCGGGCCTGGGGCCAGCGGCAGTGGCCGTGCTGGGTGAGCGGCCCACGCCCCCCGCCACCCCGCCAGGCTCGGACGTCCGCCCCGCCCCCTCGAGCCGACACCCAGCCAGGCTGCCTGTGAGATGTGATGCACTTCATCTACAGGCTGGTCTCTTGCCTGATTCATAACCGATCCGTCACCCTGAGGGATCGATGCATTCGGGGGGCATCACATACATAACACCTGGCGCGTAATTGGATTTGGGCTTCCTGGCATCTCAGTGCGGTTCCGGGCCCCTCCCCCTCCCAGCCTGGGGCACCGATGCCTCCGGGCCCCAGGGCACAGGAAGGAGTTGTGATCCTGGCCTCGGGGCCCAGGCCTGGGGTGTGAGCCCACGTCAGGGCCCAGGGGCCAGGCTCCCGCCCCCCCGAGATGAATGTGGCCATCTGCTGGCAGGTCAGCACCAGGGCCAGGGCCAAGGGGGTGAGGCACTGGCGTGTTTGGCCCAGGGCCTGTCCCTGCAGGGGTGCAGCTGTGCCCTCGGGCGCCTCCCGCCCCCAGCCCGTGGGGCCAGCTCGTTCCAGGCCCAGCGTCCTTGCCGACCTCACCTGCGCAGCTCCAGCGAGGCCAGAGGTGGCAGGTGGGCGCCCTCCCCTCCCCCAGATCTTTCTGGAAGGCTGTGGGGCTGGCCCCCCAGGGTCAGGCTCAGCACAGGGCTCCCTCTCAGGGTCCTCCCCTTCCTCACGCCTCCGTTATGCTCGCGATGATAATGATATCTTGGCTGCTACAAAGATCTATGTCCCAAAATAGCAAAAAAATCCCCATCCTGTGAGAATTTTTCAGGCCGAGGCCGCGCAGGACGGAGTATTGATCGGGCTGTGTTTGCACAGGCACCTGACTTACGGGCACGCCCGTCCCCGGGGCTTCGAGAGAAGTCTGCCTGGGGACCTGGGAAGCTGCTCCCCGCCCCCCGGGATGCACCGGGCTGGGGAAGGCTCTGGGCCAGCTTGGCCTGGTCCCTGTCCTTGGGCTCCTCCTCTGTCAGGCAGGTGACTGACCCCTGTCCCACAGCAGTGTAAGGGTCAGGCCACATCTGGTCACCCGTAAAGGGCCACACAGATGTCCCTCATCCACAACCCACGTCACAAATGAGAAACTGAGGCCCAGACAAGAACATGCACTGCCCGGGTGTCCCAGGACATGGCTCACACGAGCACGTGCACACACACCCAGCGAGCAGTTTTGTTTCATGTTTCAGGGAGTGGTCACAGGGTCATGGCCTCTCGCTCCCTGGTGGCCTGGCCTGCAGGGTCACCCCCCCGGCAGTCTGGGTGCCGAGGTCCCCCATGCCTCCCACAGGACACGCTGGGACAGGATGTGGGGCTGAGGTGTCTGCACAGCCACCCTGCTCTGGGCTCCAAGGTTTCCCAGCCTTGGGCACTGGGCAGGTCCACAGTCCGTGTCGTCTCTCTGACCCTCCATGTCCCATCTGGAAAGCAGAGCTGGGGACGATGTCCACCTGCACACCAGGTGGCCGAGGCCCGACACAGAGCCAGCCCCCGGCACAGAGCCCGGAGCGGACAGTCCCACTGGAGATGGCAGGGGGAGGGTGACACGCAGAGGGAGCACCTCTCAGGGCAGCTATGCATCAGAGCAAGAGAGATGCCCCAGGCAGGACAACACGAGGATGAGGGGATGGGGGGACAGGGGCAGGGGGACAGGGCAGGGACAGGGGGGCGGGGGGACAGGGGGACGGGGGGACAGGGCAGGGACAGGAGGCCTGACCCAACACCCCATGCGGCCCCTTCTTCCTGAATCGTACTCATAGAACATCACAGCTGCAGGACCCCAAGACCTCTGCCCACCTTGCAGATGTGGAAACTGAGGCCCAGAGAAGAGAAGAGCTTTGCTCAGGAACGCCGGCAGAAGCAGAGCCCTCAGAGCTGGGAGTGCCTGTCGCCAGCCTCCCTCCCGGAGGGGTCTCAGGAGGAGCACGGGGCAGGGCTGGGTTCCCGCCTGGCACCAGCCCCAGGACCTGAGCAGTGGTGGTGGAGCCCCCTGGGGGGACCGGGGGACCCCAGATCACAAGGGGTGGGCAGTCTGGAAGGGAGGACACAGGGAAGGAGGGTCCGAGGCCGCGGCAGCGGCGGGAGCGCAGCCTCTGTGAACTGTAGCAACTCATTATCCTTCTCAGCTGATGAGGGTGATCTCCGGGACAATTAGTCTCAGAATGACTGACTGACGGAGCAGAGCGTTAAGAGAAAAATAAAAAGAGATCCGTTACCCCTTCGAGCTGTAATTGTAATACAGTGTATCAGAGTCCATTGAATCTCAAATACAAGCTGGTCCCTTGTCAGTTGATGTCAGCGAGTAAACAGTTTGGGGATTTAAATCGGAAACTCACGGGGGGGTCGGGGGGAAGGGATCGGGGACTTGGTTTAAGGGAGAACGGAAAACCGGGTCCCAAGTTGGCTCTGAGCCTCTGGTGCTGCCAGGTTGGGCCAGCAATTCTGGGCTGGAAAGAGGTCACGTGCTCCTGCCCTGCCCGGGGCCCACGGGTCACCTCTGGGTGCCCTCCTAGACCCCGGCCGAAGCACACGGCCGCCTGCTTTGTGACACCTCTGTCCCTGTGCACATCCACTGCGCCCCCACGATCGATTATGGCTTCTCTGTTTACACGTGTGAGTCGGCCACCACACCAGGAGCTCCTGGGAGGCAGGGGTCCCGGTTTACTTCTTGAGACAAGCCCAGGTGGGAGGACAAGCAGCTGACAAGAGGATAAACAAATGGATAAGTGGATGGTGAGCGTGTGGATGGATGGATGGGGGATGGGGGATGGATGGATGGATGGGGGTGGGTGGATGGATGGATGGATGGTGGGCGGGTGGATGGATGGATGGGGGGTGGGTGGATGGTTGGGTGGGTGAGTGGATGGATGAACCATGGGAGGCACATGGATGGATGGGGAATGGATGGATGGATGGATGGGGGATGGGTGGGTGGATGAGTGGACAGGCAGATGGATGGATAGATGGGTAGACAGACAGATAAAAGAGACTGGATGTTTTCTGAACCGTTGAGGCCACGAGGCCACTTCTCTGCAAGAAATTTTGTGCCTGAGACTCTAGAGCCTTCCTTAGCTTCCAACCAAGAAACCTTTTCAAAACCAAAAAAGCAAAGCAATGCCTGATGCCCAAAGGATCCACTGGGCTCCCATCCACCGAAGCAACTAGCCTGAGCACAGTGGAGGCCCACCAGGGACCACAGGGCGTCAGGAGTGGGCGCCATCTTGCAGGAGGGGTGTGTGCTGGGGCTCCTTCCCCCACCATCAGAGCCACTGAAGGTGGTGCCCCTCAAGGTTACACCCTCCACCAAGTTACGTCTCCACCCCAGGGCCGGACCAAGTTAGTGCCCGAGGGAGCGTTCCCACTGGTGGTCATGGGCCTGGCTCTGCTCCAGTGGGGGCCAGCGTCCATCCAGCACCACCGAGGGCAAAGAGGGCATGGAGGCTGTGGCCAGGTGAGTGGCCCTGAACACCGAAGGCAAGAAGGCGGGGGCGAGGCAGAGGCAGACGGAGCCCAGAGGAAGTCCTGGTGCAGCGTGTGTTAACGCGGTGGCCCTCGGAGGATGCCTGGGCCCCCTGCGGGCGGGACCCCCACACCCTGAGGCCCTCAGAATGAAGGCTGGGTCACATTATGGAGGAAGAACTTCCAGCCAGCCGAGACTGCAACAAAGGAGCACTGGGGCAGATTGCGTCTCCTAAAAACGGTCCTCCTGCCGCCTCCCAGCTCGAGGGCAGGGCTCCTCGCCCTCCCCTGGGACCCGGACAGCCACAGGAGCGCTGCGTGGGGATGCTGAGACGGGGGCCCCTAAAAGGACACGGTTTCTGCCCTGCTGTCCCTCCGGACGCTCCTGGAGATGCTTGCCCTGGACGTGTGCCACGCTGTGAGGAGGCCGGGACCACGCGAGGAGCCACGGCCAGCACCACCCAGCAGGCATGTGACCGAGCCAGCCGTCAGGCAGGTGAGGGACGCGTGGCCCCGGTCGGTCACAGCAACTGGCTGTTTCCCTTCTTTACTGAGCCCTGCCCCCCCTTCCCAGCACCGCACGGCCCTATAGGGACTAGTTTGCCACTTAACCCCCAAACTGCAGAACATTGCAGTCGCCAGGCGACAGCACTAGCGAGTGTGCTGATTAAGAGCAAAGGTGCGTGGATGGAGCTGGGCGCATGCCCCGCGGGACGGGGAAGGTGCTTTGCTCGCTGTCGTCTGTGTCGTTTGCCTGTTCGCCCGGGTTGTATCCTACATGGAAAGGTTGGTGACACCGTGTCCGCCCTGAGCTGCAGGGCCCCCTTGCCTGTGGCCCCACCAAAGTCTGGCTCAGCTCATAGCCAGAGGGGCCCAAAGCGCCCAGGGCGAGTTCCTGGGCAGAGGGTGCCGACGGCAGGGTCCTCATGGGCTCCTATGCCGAGGAGGGTGCTAGGCGGCCCAGTCAGGGTGGGACTGAGTTGAGCCCCAGACCTCTGCAGGCCTGCCTTCCCCCCCCTTGTGATGGAGGCTCTAACACCCCGCCCACTTCACAGGTGAGGGGCCCAGGCTCCGGAGGGAGGGAGCTGTGCGTGGGCAGGATGTGGGCCTGGGGGGGGTTGTGCCGGGGGGGGGGGGGCGGGCAGGGAGGTGATGAGGAATGGGAGAGGGAAGGCTCCGGGTGCGGGTGCGATCCCCACACCCCGGGTCCACTGTGGGGCGCCGAAGCGCGTTCTCTCCTCGCCCCGCTCTCCCCCGGAAGGAAGTGCAACAATCCCACAACCTCTGGGCCCCCGAGTCCTGTCTGGCCTGGGAGTGAGACCACGTCCAATCCTGCCTCTGCCTCGTGATCCTTCTGTGGGTCTTCCTTCCAGAAGAAGGGAGGTGTGGGGGCCTTCCACCTCCAGGTCCGGCTGTGCCCACAGCAGATAGGCACCCGCAGGTGGCCGGCCTCCGTCTGGCTGGCACTGGCTCTTAGCACCCCCACCCCCGCCCCCGCAGCGTGGGCTGAAGGTCACTCCGACACCTGGCTCTTGAGTGCGGAGGCTCCGAGTGCAGCCAGCTGGTGGCATCAGCACTGTCCGTGGTGCCCTCCTCCTGGCCCCGTGCTGCCCTCGACCGCCCGCCTCAACTCCTCACCCCAGAACACCTGCTCGGCCAGGGCCACTGACAAGTGCTGACGGGGCCACAGGGGGTGCCCGGGCCCCATGGACCCCACCCCCTGCTCTAAGGTCAGGCAGCCAGGAGGGAGTCCCAGCCAGCCTCCTCCCCAGCCGCAAAGGTCACTCCCCACCTGCCTGCAAGCGAGCCCCAACTCAGTCTCCTGCCCTGTAGAATTGGGGCCAAAACCCCAGCCCAGGGCCCCCCACCACTCCGGTGTCCCGGCTCCTCCATCCCCAGTTCCAGGGTCCCTCCTGGGCGCCGCCTGGCAGCTGCAGGCCTGTGGGCTCAGACTTCCCTCGCACCTGCAGCTGGAGGTGTAAAATTCAATTTGCTCCCGACACCTCCTCCTGACTCCCCTGGGCCTCGGGCAGCCAGCAGCCACTGCGGCAAAGCTAGGAGGAGGTGCCACAGCTCCGGCGGTGGGGGGGGGGGGTGTGCACGCCCACCTGTCCCCGATGCCCACACCTCAATAGTGTCTCTCAGGCCCCTGGAGGAGGAAGAGCTGAGAAATGCAGAGCTTCACAGAATCTTCAAACCCTGAAGCAGTCTTTGGAACAAAGCAGCCTGGATCCAGCAGGCTTTAGAGCAGAGGACCCCGGGGCTGGGGGAGGGCTGGGGGAGGGCTGGGGGACTGGGGGGGCGGGGCCCTCTGCTCCTGCCCACCTGAGCTGCAAGCAGCTTCTGGAGGGCCTTTCTGGAACGTGCCTCCCAGGTGGGCTCGCCCTGGGCATCTAGGGTGCAGCCACACCCCTGTGAGGTCCTGAGCTCTGCAGGGGCTCCGGAAGGGTGCTGCTGACCCCATGCTGTGTGCTGTGTGGGGTGGGGGGGGGTCTCAGCCCGCCAGCCTGACCCACTCCCCACCGTGACAGGAGCTCCCTCTTGCCCTCTCCCAGCGGCCTCTCTGGCTCCAGCCCCTCCTATTTAGGGATGCCTCCCCCACTCCCTGACCCCTTCTCCACACCCCACCCCTCAGCTGGTGCCCAGAGACCGGAGAAGCTTCTATCTCGGGAGCAGCAGGGGGCTCAAGGCAGCATCCAAGCCCCAACCCCCCAGCCTCTGTTTCCCCTGTTTCTGGGGTGGGGATACCGAGGTCCTGGGAGGGGCTAGGTCCCTGCTGCCCAGCCACCCAGGTTTCACCCCCATCAGCATGCTGTCTGGCACACACTCGAAACACGCACAGACACACACAACCACACACACACACTCCCACTCCTGCCACAGCCTCTCCCGCCCACTGCGGCCCAGGCTCCGTCTCCAGGGGCCCCGGAGCCAGAAAGGACATAGACCAGGGCCCGCAGTGCCACGGCCAGCTAAGCAGGCGGTTTATTTATTAGGTCAACTCGGCCGGAGGCCAGAGGTCGGTGGGTGTCGAGATGTCCCATAGTGCACTGGGGGCAGGCAGGTGTCAGGCTCCCCAGGGTCCCCGCAGGCCAGGTCACAGCATCAATCTGCAAAACAAGAGACTCCATCAACTCCCAGCTGGGAAAGTGGGGCCTCAGGTGTGGGGAGGAGGCCTGGGAGGCAAGGTGGGAGGGAGGCGGCCAGGGCTCCCACCTGGCTCTCTCCACCTCGTCCCCCTTCCTTGGGGAGCCGACAGCTCCCCCACAAAGTCAGGTGCTCACGAGGGTGGGGGGCTGGGGACTGGGCAGGGAGGCTTGAGGCAGCAAGCCCACCTTGGAGACCCTCTCCACTTGCCCGCCTTGGGTTTGCCCCGGGGAGGGTGCCCCCCACCCTGCCTCCCGCCCCCAAGGACAGGTCTCTATTTCAAGGATCAGAAGTCAGCTGGTGGCTGCCAGGACTGCCGCTGCCAGCATGCACTCTCCTGGCCGGGGTCAGGCTGCCCTCTGCCCCTGCCCTCCCCCTTGCTAGGCCCGTCCTCGCCCCCAGCCCTGCCTGAGGCCGCCACTCCCCTGCTCTCAGTGCACGCGCCTGGGAGCTCTGCAACAACCCGGCTCCTAGGAACTGGGGGTCCCTGCCCATCTCTCCAGGGCTACAGCCGGGCCGGGAGGGGACGCAGCTCCCAGGACTTCCGCGAGTCTCCCAGGGTGGCGAATCCTGTGATGCAGGTAGGTGGACTGCCTGGAACATAAGTGGGCACCAGACAGACCCCCTCCCGCCCGCCCGGCCCCACCATCTCCACCATCACGCTCAGGCCTCGGCTCCCACGGGGGCCTCTCCCATGAGCTGCCGGCTCCCACGTCCCTGCGAGGGACAACACAGGGCCCGGGGAGGAGAGCGGAGGCCTCCGGTCCCCCCGGCCCCTCCCAGCTGCGCTGCCCCCAGGCTGCCCGGCCAGACAGAGTGAGTCCAAGCAATGACCGAAGCCACAGGGTCGCCCCAGCCCCCTGCCCCATGCAGAGTCCAGCCGGCCCCACCCTCAGCACCGGGATCCCCTCCCGGCCACACCCCACTTGGCACCGTCTTCTCCTTGCCCCCTGAGCCCTGCTCCTCCTCGGACCCCCTGAGGTTGTTGCCCGCAGGGCTGGCCAGGTGCCTTTCTGGAGTCCCAGCCGAGGCCCCTGGGACCTGGGGCTCCTAGCTCGCGCCCCAGCCCACAGATCGGGCTCTCGGCCAGGGCTCGGCCTGGTGTCTCCACCTCCCGGTGTTTACATGCTCTTCCTTCCATCTGGAATGCTTTTCCCTGAGATACTGGTCAGCTCTTCAATCGCCCTCTTGACGGTCATCCCTGAGCACCTGCTGAGAACCACAAGCAGCCTCACACCCCCCGCCCCCTGACCCCCCCCCCAGCTGCAGGAACAGGGTCGGGGGTCACAGGCGCTACTGCGAAGGTGCTGACAGAGCCTGGGGCTGTCGTGGGGTGCAGCTGGCCAGGACCCCGCAGCGTCCCTGAAGAAGTAGGCCCCCCTCCTGGTCACCACCTAGACAGCTGGACTGTCCTCCCAGCTCCCCCACAATCACCCCTGCTCCCAGCCAGGGCTGCGGGGCCCAGCAGCCAGGACTCAGAGGAGAATGTGGCCCCTTCCAGGAGCCTCGGTCTGTCCCTTCCGTCACCCGCCCCCCACACCTGGGGGGACACTCAGTGCCCAAGAGGGGACACTGAGGCACGCACCCCACACCCGGCAAAGGCCTGCCTGTAACAGTGACTGGCGCCCAGCACCCCCCCCCCCCCGGGCAGCTCTCGGAGGCTGCACCGCCTCGGCCCACCCACCTGAGACCCCGGCCAGCCTTGAGGCCTCCTCTCCTCCCAGCCCAGGTTTCCTGGCCCCACCTGGCGCCCCTGTCCCCGGGTCCCTGAGCCCTGCCACAGGAGGTCCCCAGCACGTGCAGGCCCTGTCCTGAGAGCCGGGTGCAGGCCACGGCCTCCAGAGCCTGGCTTCCTCCTTGGCAAACTGAGGAACTCTGAGCTGGCACGCCTCAGGCTGCTTTGTGGCTTCAGGGACCTTCCTGGAGGGCTGGGACCCCGGCTGGCCCGTCCTGGAGGTGAGGCCCAGGCTCCTCCTGAACAGCTGGGCTGCAGGTGCCAGGAGGAAGCATCCTGGGCTGGGGCCCTGGAGGGACGGGCACTGCCAGCCTTGGCTCTCGGGCTGGGGCTCATCCCTTCCCAAGCCGCCCTGCCCCTCCCCTGGTCGGTGCCCCGTACACCTCTTCCCTCAGCTGGGCCCCCAGAGCCGCCCCTCCCCCGGGCCCCCCTGCACACCCTGCTTCTGTTTCGGCCCCAGTTGTCTCTCAGCTCTCAGAGAAGCCTCACACAGGGCCACCTTCTCCGTAGCCACCTCAGTGCAAACTTCCCTGTCCTGTGTCCCTCCTCTGACTCGTGCACATCCCTGCGGAGAGGGGATGGGCTGGTCAGCACGGGAGGGGGGTCAGGGAGCCATTCCCAGCTTCTGTCCTTGGGCAGCCCACTCACCGAATCTTTGAAATGGGCACACGTTTGCACTGACCCCTCCGGTTGAAGTCCATTCTCCTCCCAGGCAGCGAATGTGTCCACACCCCTGGGCTGCACCCCTGGGCCCACACCCCTAGGCCACACTCTTGGGTCCACATCCCAGGGCTCCCTGGGCCACACCCCTGGGCCACACTCCTGGCTGACCCAGCAGACTCCCAGGCAGACAAAGTCCACAGGGAGCCCGTGGATGGACACAAAGCTGCCCAAAGAGTGGCACGGAGCAGAGAGTGGCGGGGCTACTAGTAGACTGGACCATCCCTGCCCTGCCCAGGGAGGGCTCAAGGGTGTCTGTCACCAGCTGTGTCACCGGAGCACGTGGCTGAGAGCCAGGGATGGCGGGGGCGTCGGGAATGCCAGGTCACAGGCCTGGGGGCCAAGGAGGAGGTAAACAGACCACCTGTGCTGAATAATTCAATCGCCATATTCCACGATGGTCGGACCCGCCAGTCCCAGTCCCAGATGCCTCACCCCATCTGGTTGAGCCCCAGTGACTCACCGGGAGCAGGGACAGTGGGTGGCAGGGTCCAGGCCCGCTCTCTGGCCCTCCAAATCCTCCTGTCCTCCACCCTCAAGCACTGGGCCCAGCTCCTCTCTCCCAGACCCCGGACCCACCAGTGAGGCCCACGCTGGCCTCCCCAGCAGAGGCTAGGCAGAGGGCGGAGGCCAGATGGAAGGCGCCTGAGGGGCATCTCCCCCGAACCCCCATCTGCCCTGGGCTAGCCAGGGCTCGGAGGTTCGGGGTTCCGGGTCGCCAGGAGGCTGCTCTGCAAGGTGGAAGCCAGCACCGACCTGCAGGCTGCCCCTCCTCCTCCCGCCCTGGACGCAGCGGGGAGCCTGGCTTCCTGGGCGGAGCCAGGGCCTGCCCAGCCCCCACAACCGAGGCCTGGAGTCCCCTCCTCTCCTGGCCTTGAGCACTCTGGAGGGTGTGGGAGTTGAGGCACTGGAAAATCTGCAAGAAAAGGGAAATCTGTGTTTTCCCCACTGGGCCTACGGAACCAGCGGGGCGGGGATGCCGGGCCCATCTCCGGACTCAGCCCCCGCTCCCCCACTGTGTGGTCCTGGCTCTGGAAATGGGCACCGACTCTCTATTGCACGGTTGTTTGCTGAGGCACAGACCCCATAGCCGGGTGGCATGCAGGGCAGGCACCGCTTACCCCGCCTGCTGGCGCTGGCCCTCCTGGCTGGTGGGGGCAGGGCCCTGGGCTCTGACCTGTGGGCCCCCACCTTTGCCAATGCCCCTGAGCCCCCTGATCATGACAGACAGCACTTACTTCCCGAGCACCTGTCACACACTGGGGGTTCCACCTGGATTTGCTCATTTATCCTAAAAAGAGCCTGTGGGGTGGGGACCCCGCCTGGGGGGAGCTGCGCCCTGGCTGGATCTGAGCTCTGACCTGACAGGACGTTCAGAGGGAAGACCAAGTGGGAGGGGAGGGAGTTAGGCACAGAAAGACCACCACCTCTGCCCCCACCACGCCTGCTCCCTGCGCCTCACCCCTGCTCACTGGACCCTGTGGTGGCTTCCCAGCCCGCTCTGAACCCAGGATGGATGCCAGCTGCCAGGAGCCCCGGGTGGGGGGGGGGAACATGCAAGAGGCCAGCCTCAATCTCACAGGAGCAATGAATGATTGTGTTGGCATAAGAACGCCCCAAGCACTGCACGGAGACACTCACACCAGAAGGTCATTTGTTCTTTACTGGCAATTCGCATTTAGCTGGGCTCTTTCGATTTTGCTAAATCTGGCGATCATGGTAGGGGGTCCACTGTCTGAGCTGTGCCTGGAGCTCTCAGCACCCATCGCTGTTCTACCCCCGACCACGCCTGGGCGCTGACACAGGGCCCCGGGGCTGATTTAGGGTGCAGAGCCAGCTGGGGCCGAGCTGAAGGCCGACTGGGCAGTGGAATGTGAGCCTGGGTCAGTGGTCAGAGCAGCCACCCCCACCCCCACCCCCGCCAAGGGAGCAGAGCCTGGGTCCAGCACAGGTTGTCCTGGACACAGGCGGGCCCTCCTGGGGACCCACCCCTCTCTGTGCCTGCCCCTCCGCTCCCCCTGCCCTAGGCACATGGCACCTCCTCCTCCAGCCCCACTCCTCCCGCTCAGCCTGTCTCCGAGGCAGGGGCCAGCATCAGCACACCCACGCAGTCCCCCACCCCAGCCATGGCCATGCCCAGCTCCAAACACCCTCAGTGCCCCAGCGACACTGGACTGAGACTAGCCCCTTAACCTGCACTCACCACCCTCCAAAACGTGACCTTGGGCTGCCTACCTGCTCTGAAAGTGACCAGGGTCAGGGCTCAGAGTGTCCAGGTCACACACATACACCCTGGAGCACTGCCCTCTGACTGGCTGGGGCCGGGCCACCCGTGAGCTCCCCCAGCTGCAAGGTGACAGTGAAGAGGTCTGGAGCACAGGTGTTGTACAGAGCCCTGGCCTGGCTCGCTGGGGTCCTAATGAGGACAGTCCCCACCTCCCAGGTCGCTGTCAGTGTCCTTCAGATGTGTCATTCTCTCGTCCATGAAACTCTCTGCCAAATGGTGCTGCCTCACTCCCGTGATGAGGGGCCTCAGCTGCCGCCCAGACCCTGGGGGACCTCCTCCTGCTGATGGCCCGATGCCAGCCTCCTGGGCCTACTGGCCTCCTGGCAGAGTGTGGCCAGGGTGTGACAGCACATCCCGGGCTAGCACACCGTCCCCCTCCTGGACTGAGGCCAGCAGGGTCAGCCCTGCCCGGGAAGGGGGGTTCTGGGGGCCTGGCAAGGAGTGCCCTGGGGCATGCACATTCTGCTGGTCCTTGCTGGTGACACTTTCTGAATAGCTTATTAGAAATTAATATTTAATTCTCTTCTGTGGATTTAGCTTAATTATTCAATTTATTATCGCAATTACTGAGAAGCACCCAGAAGCAAAACTGCTTGCTTTAAGCAGGGAGACAGCAGATTGCCATGTGCACCCTGATTTGGCAGACTCTGCCCGGGGGGAGGTCCTCCGGGGTCCCACTGAAGTGTCCTTTGCTTCAGAAAAACCCTCTTTTCTCTGTCAGGATGGGCCGAGGATGCTCCCTTCCAAGTGTCTTCCCTTCAGTGGGGCCAGAATTCCTGCATCTAGAGGGCCCTGAAGGCAGAGTCCCATCTCCTCTGCTCTGGAGGCCACAGCCTGGAGAAGCAGATGAGGAAGAGGGAGGAGGAAAGGGGTCGGGCACGCCCATGTCCCCACAGCCCTGCTCTAAGGGAGAGACTGGTCCGTGTCACACACTTGACACCAGGGCTCCACGAAGTTCTGGGGTTTAGGTGGAAACAGCAGGGCGGGGACTCAAACCCAGGGCCACCCCACCATCACAGTCGTGCTCCACTAAGGCAGGGGGCTCGGACCTCCCCAGTGAAGCCCCAGGGCTCCTCCCTCCCTCGTCTTCTGCTGGGTGTTTCTGGGGGGAAGAGCCAAAGTCCTGGGGCAGGCCAGCCCATGCCTCCTGCCACCTGGTGAGTAAAGGACACAGCGACGCCTGCGTGGCTGGCTGGGAGGGCATCCCTGAACTCCGCCCCAAGGCTGAGGTGGGCATGGGGGTCAGGCCTGGCTCTAACCTTCTTCCCGCCCCGGATGAGCCCCTCAGAGACTCGACCGACACCCATCAGGTGCGGCTGCAAACTCCTGCCCCCACCCTCCTGCCCACTGATGGCCCAGTGCCCTGGTACAGCCCTCAGGCCGATGTGCATTTGTAGTGACTGTGGTCACTGCAAGGACAGCGTGGCCCTCTGGACGGGCGCTGGCCCAGAGCCAGGGGTCATGGGCACCAAATCTGAGGCCAAGAGGAGCGGGGGATGAGGGAGGTGGGGTGGAGAGATAGATGGCAGGGGGCTAAATGGCCCTCTTTCCAGGAATGAGGATGGAGTGGCCCACAGGGCTCGTGCTCCCTCCCTGTGACGGGGACAGGGGCCTGGGGGCTCAGGTCTGGGGATGTTACCCAGCCTGAGGCCTCAGGGCTCAGCAGGGGAACTCGAACCCCAGCTTCTGGGGGAGCTACACGGTGGGTTCTAGACCCCCCCCAGTTCTAGACGCGCTCAGCCCCGCCCACCCGCTCCGCCCCGCCCACCCGCTCCAGCCCCGCCCACAGCTCCACTCAGGCCGGCCCCGCCCCCTGCTCCCCTTCCAGGCCGGTCCCGCCTCCAGCCCCAGCCCCAGCCCCGCCCCCAGCCCTAGCTCCGCCCACCACCCCAGCCGGGTCCCCCAGCTCCGGCGCCCGCCTGCCCATGCAGCACCCCACGGGCAGCGGGAACCTGGCCAACCCGACGGCGGGCCCCAGCCGTGCCCCACGGTCCCGCCACCCTGCCGAGTCCCACTCGGGGACCACGGGGCAGCTGTTCCGGCCACAGATCCCAGCCTGGGGCCGGTACGATGCAACACCCCTCTCCATGCCACCCCCTCTCCACGCTGGCTGGCGAGCTCCCTCGTGTCCATCAACGCCTCCCGCGCCACTCACACACATGCTGCCTTCGGTGCTGGCCACCAGCATTTTTATGCTTTGTTTTTTCATCTTTGTCCTGGCAAAGAGCCATTCCCACTGCCTGCTTCAGCCCTGCCCTCCTCATATGGCCGCCTGCCCAGCCCTGGGGGGAGTGCCAAGGGGCGGGGCAACCACATGCAAAGGGAGGGGGTCTGGCGTCTGCTAAGGCTCCCTCAGGCCCACTAGGAAAGAACTGCTCCAGACAAGTGTCCCAGGAAGCCTCCAGCCTCTCGGCCTCTCCGCCTGCCACCCCTCTCCCACTCCAGGCCCTGCACAATCCGGCCCCAGCCAGCTCCTGCCTCGCTGCTCCACCCACCATGCCTCCACGCCTTTGCCCGGGCTGTGTCCTGGGGCTGGAGTGCCCTCCTCCCGGTCTGACAGAGGAGCAGCACCTCTCAACACTCAGCTTCCAAGCGCCACCTCCTCCAGGAAGCCCTCCAGCAGAGCTGCCCCTCTTACGGCTTCCACTCTGTTCCTGGCAGTTCAGCACCTCAAGGGCCTCCCTCTCCCTGAGGCTGTGAGCAGCTCAGGCTGGGGCTGGGTCTGATCGCACCTGCAGCTGGCCAACACGGAGGGACTGGGGTAGTTACTGAGCCACACGGACACATGGCCGACCTCTAGGTGGCTCTGAGCTGTGCCTGTGTGCCCTGCCCTAGGCAACAGAGAGGGCACGACACGGCCTGGCTGGCTGGAGGGCCACACGGCAACTCGGGAGAGAAAAAGCCGGTTCGTCTCATCTCCATAAACCAGAGCCGGTGTGTGATAACAGCGATACACTTAACTGCGGTAGCCATGATGGGGACAGTGAAACAGCCACCATCATGGGGTGCAGACCCCCCCCGGGCCGGGCGCCCAGCAGGCTTTCGTCACTAAAGCTCACCGTGACCCCAGAAAGTATGCCCCGTTTTACAGAAGAGGACACTGAGGCTGAGATCAGGGCCATGGTGAAGCCCGCAGCCCCCCCCTTCTACTCCTTAGCTCTGCTTCCAGCCTCGCTCACTGGTCTCTGCCCCATCTGCCCTCTGACCGGGAGCCCTGGGAGGCATGACCCCTACAGGGCCCTCAGGGCACCCGAGGACGCCTCCGGCATCCCAGGCCGGGGCCAACCTTGGCCGACACACTTACGGGCTTGGGCAGAGCCAGCAAGGCTGCCCAAAGTCACCAGACCCCAGGTGACTGGACTCTTTAGGCTCAGCGCAGAGCTCCTCCAATCCATTGCCCAAACTTTTGGGATGATAGGTGCCACCACGAACGGCCACGGCCCGGCGACGGGCACCACGTGGCCATCTGAAGCCACCCGGAAAGCGGGCAGACCCTGGGTCCACACCATCAGACCTCAGGGGCACGAAGCCGAGGTTGGAAGCCTGGCCACGGCACGCCTAGCTGTGTGGCCCGGGCCGGGGTCTCCCCAACAGCCCCAACTCCGGATGACTATCCCCTCCCGCACGTTGCCCACTTCCGAGGACGGCCCTCCATCTGCCTGCGTGCCGGTTTACTCCTCTGAACAACGGGGACACACCAGCACCTCCTTCATAAGGCTGTGGATGAAGTGAGAGAATCGCCAGGCAAAGCTCCTGCTAAGCGCTTGATGAGCAGAAGGTGGACATAGGCACGGCAGTGTCCTGTCCTCCGGGATGACACACCCAGGCCCTTATTCAAGTCACAGCTTCCGGGAGGGGGGACAGGCAGCTAAAGGTCTTTCCTGACCACACACAGACACAAACACACACACATGCACACGCAGACACACCCACAGACACGCACATTAAACACACGTGCGTACGCACGGCAGAGAAGCGTGGACACAAAACTCCCGGCTGCCCGCTTCCCAGATGGAAATCGATGGCTTCGGGTCGATATTTCACGGCCCTCAGAAAACATTAAAAGCGCGATTTGCTATGAGCCTCCGTTTAGCCCCTTGAAGTTTTTGTGCTCGTGGAAAATACTCCATTGATTGTCGCCTCGATGCTGCAATCTCCCATCGCCGACGCCCAGCCTGGGACCCCAGCAGGGAGCCTGGGACCCAGGACAGGCAGCTGCCAGCGCCCTGCCGGCCCTCTGCCCCTTCCCTCACCCACTCTGCTCTGTGTCCTACACTCGGCCCGGTGACCACAGACGGCTCACATCCCACGGGGCCCCACAAACAGTCCACGGCAACCAAAGTCTGACACCAACAGCGGTCCCGGGCTCAGCCTCTGCAGCCGTGCACGCTCAGGAGGACGGTGGGGCGGGGGATCCCCAGATGCCAAGGACTCCCCTGCTTCTAGAAGGTTCCACAGCCAAGACCTGGACAGTAGTGCACCAGGAGCCCGTCTGCCCGGTCTGCTCAGACTGCTACAATGTGCCCGCCGCACGGGGAGCAAGGGACACGGGGCGCATCCGCAGCCAGAGCCCTTGCCCCCCACGCCCGAAGGAGCCCCAGCTGGGCTGTGGGGCTGGGCCGGGTCCACCTCCAGGCACCTCCGTGCTGTCGCAGGGCCGGGGACCCGGAGTTACACTGACTTCCTCTTCCAGGCCCGACACGCTGAGCCTGACCCTGAACTTCATCTACAACGAGGGGCCTCCTCGCCACATGGCCAGGCCTGGACGTGCTTTTGGAAACAGCTGCACGTGCCCGGGAGGGAAAGGGAGCCCCAACAGAGAGGTCGGGGCTCGAGGCCGGGGCGCCAAAGCAGGGTGGGTGTGGGCTTGTCGCACTATGTCTTCCGTGTGCCTGCCAGGGCCCAGGAGTCCAGTCCTGCCCAGACTCGGTCTACACTCTGGACACATTCTGAGCCCTGACCCTGGGCACACCCTGATCCCTGACTCTCGTCACACTCTGAGCCCTGACCCTGGTCTCACTCTGATCCGTGACTCTCGTCACACTCTGAGCCCTGACCCTGGTCTCACTCTGAGCCCTGACCCTGGTCACACTCTGAGCCCTGACCCTGGTCACACTCTGAGTCCTGACCCTGGGCACATACTGAGCCCTGACCCTGGTCACACCCTGAGCCCTGACCCTGGTCACGCTCTGAGCCCTGACCCTGGTCTCACCCTGAGCCCTGACCCTGGTCACCCTCTGAGCCCTGACCTTGGTCTCACTCTGAGTCCTGACCCTGGGCACACACTGAGCCCTGACCCTGGTCACACCCTGAAGCCCTGACCCTGGTCACACTCTAAGCCCTGACCCTGGTCACACAATGAGCCGTGACCCTGGTCACACCCTGAGCCCTGGTCACACTCTGAGCCCTGACCCTGGGCACATCCTGAGTCCCGACCCTGGTCATACAATGAATCTTGACTCTGGTCACACCCTGAACCCTGACACTGGTCACACCCTGAGCCCTGACCCTGGTCACACTCTGAGCCCTGACTCAGTCCCAGACCAGATTTCATGCTCATGTAAACTGAGTGCAGGGACTCTGGGAGGACCTTCCCCACTTCAGCGCCTCCTGGAGCTTGTCCTCCTAGGGGCCTGCTTGGTGGTGGCAGCTGTCCCACCTAAGCGAGCTCCCAGTCCTGACTTGTCCCCTAGGCCCTGTGAGGACCAGGTGTGAGCAGGTGTGCAAGGCCCTCTGTAAATGGGGAACAGGTGAGCCACGGTGGGGTGCACAGGGGGGTGACCAGACAGCGGGCATGACGTGGGGGGCTACTCTGCCCCCTTGGAGCTGCCCGGATGGCAGGGTCTCACCTGTCATACAGAAATGGGCACATGCACCTGGTCATCGAGGTGGGGGGGGGCTTCTCAAGTCGGGGAGCCGAGCTCCTCCCCCAGAGACTGCTGTTCTCTGAGGAAATAATACCCCTGCATTTGAATCAAGCATTTTCCTTCCTCAAAGTGCTGTTTATATTTAGCCGCCTTTGTCCTCAGAGCAGCTCAGCAGAGAGGGAGAGAGGGCGGCCTCCCCAGCCCCGTTTCTCTGGGACCTGAGCCGGAGGGTGGTCTCCGGGCCCCCAGCAAGCCCCTGCCGCCTGGGCCGGCTGCTCACAGACAGCGTCTGGGGTGCCCGGCCTCTCTTCTGGCCCGGCTGGCGCGCCCGAGGTGATGTGGCCCGCAGGGACCCCCGGCCCATAACCGCCCTTGGCTCCCTCTGGCACAGAAAAGGGCTCCAGGGTGTAGAGCGGATCCCGGAGCGGAGTGGGGAAGGGGCTGTCATGCGTCATCGGGAAGTTCTGCTGCAGAACGAGGGATAAGCCGAGAATGGGGTGCCAGGGCCGGTTCGCACACAGTGTGCTCCCAGGGAAATCCGAGACCTTCCGAGTCGGGGCCCTCCTGGCCCCAGGGCTCAGCCAGGGCGGAGCCCTGCGCGGCTTGGGGCACCGGGAGGACCCATCTCTGCAGGCTGACAGCAAACGTGTCTCCCCTCTGCACCTCCACCCCTCCCTGCTCTGGGCGCCTGCCTCCCAGCCCAGTCATAGGGACAGTATGACCCAATCAGAGCCCCCTGCCCCTGCCTTGTCCCGGTGTCTCTTGAGGAGAGAGCAGGACTTCTTTTTTTTTTTTTTAATTAAAACACTGTTTTTTAAATGTTTATTTTTGAGAGAGAGAGAGAGAGCATGAGCAGGGGAGGGGCAGAGAGAGGGAGACACAGAATTTGTAGCAGGCTCCAGGCTCCGAGATGTCAGCACAGAGCCTAATGTGGGGCTCGAACTCTCAGACCTCGAGATCATGACCTGAGCTGAAGTCGGACGCTTAACCGACCCAGCCGCCCAGGCGCCCCGAGAGAGCGGAACTTCTAAGACAAGTCTGGATGCAGGACCCTGAGGTCTCTGGTCTGTGTTGACTGTCCACGGAGCACCCTGCAGCCCCCCTCACCGGCTGCCCCCACAGACATTGTCACAGGCTGAGCTGGGGATCATGGGGACAATGACTGGGGGACACTGAAGGTGGCCATAGAGCTCAGTGGGGTCTGCTTGTTCCTCCCTGAGACCCCTGCCCAGCCCCCACAGTGTCCCAGAGCTGGGCCCAGGTGCTGAGCACCAGGGTGCCCAGAGGAGACATATGTCCCTTTGCATCACTGCCCCCCCATCCACCCCTTTCCTGCAGCCAGAAGGACCCTCCTAAAGTGCAAAGCCCCTGCAGCACCCTGGATACGGAAGCCAGCCTCCAGGGTGGCCCCCTGGTCTGCCCTCCCTGGAGTCCCGCCCCATGAGGCAGCCCCTCTCGCCGGCGGGCTGGCCCCGAGTGAGCGGTAGGATGCTACAGACGTGACCAGGTGTGGCATCTGCCTGGTGCCCCGAGACCCCTCGCTCTGGAGGCGCCAGAGTCCAACCGGACCCTCCTGCCCCCTCGGGCCCTCCGGTCGTTCAGCCCCGCCCACACCTACCTGCACCCTCAGGAGAGACGCCGAGCGGCACTTCCCCGCTCCTGACCCACAGAAACTGTGAGAAAACAAGTGTTTATTGCTGTTTTTAGCCACTAAGTCCGTTCTAAGCCGATCTGTCTCACAGCCACAGAGAACCCAGACACCTGCTCCACATGCTGCCGCGGCCGCTTCCCATGCCCCGTCTCCGTCTCCCGTCCGCTCCGGCTCCTGCCCAGCCCCAGGACTGGCCCAGCACCTGCTCTCTGCCGCCCAGCAGCCCCTGCCAGGGCCCCGGCACCTGCCCGCTGCGCCTCCCAGCACGCTCTGCTCGCAGGCTGGCCCAGGGGAACGGCTGGGTCACCAGGGCCGAGCCCACGCCTGACACAGAGGAGGATGGATGGACACACAGATGAGTGGAAGGGTGGAGGGACAGGTGGCGTGGGAGCAGCTGGGGCACTCACCCCAGTGAGTGGCATTACTTTCGGAGAAGGCAGCAGTGACGAGGATGACGACCAGCAGAACAGGACAGTGACTCCAGCCGACAGGAAGTAGCACTTGATCTTGCGTCTCTGGAGCTGAGAGGGGGAGAGAGAGAGAGAGAGAGAGAGAGAGAGAGAGAGAGAGAAAGAGAGAAAGAGAGAGGAAGATTGTTATGGTGACCTGAAACCCAGCCTCCCACCCTGGGGGCATTTGGTGCATGCCTGCCTCGGGCTGTGGGCCCAGGAAGAACCTGTCCCTTGCCAGGGGCTCTGCTCTGAGCTGGCACACGTGCTCATTCAAGAACTGCTCTGGGCTGGCCCTGGAGCCAGGCCCAAAGGGAAGGAGGCAGCCAGGCCTCGGAGTAATGCCCAGTTGGCCCCCTTTAGCTGGGGGGGTCTCAGCCACAGCCCTTCTTGGCACCTTGTTTTCTTCTGTAAGCACAGGATGATGCCACTGACCCTGGCGGGACATTTGAAAGCCTTAGTTAAGATGACGCATGGAAAGTACATCATTTCATCCTCACCAGATATTCTTCTTATTCCTATATATCGTTGTGGTTATTATTAATTTAACAACTTCTGGGCCCCACCATCAAAGACCACCTCATGCAGAGGAAGACACACAGATCTGTGCTGGGGACTCATGGGTGGATGGGGGTTGGGAAGCTTCTGGAAAAAAAGATACTTCATCTGGGTCTTGGAGGAGGGGTAGGAACTCTCCAGGCAGGCCAGGAGGTGGAAAGGAGGGGACCAAGGGAGAACCCAGGGCAAACGGGGGCTTAAAATAATCTGGTAGGTCACCAAGTGGCCAGCCTGGGTAGAGAAGGTAGGAAAGCAAGGGAGACAGATGGGGTGGGCCTGCAGATTGTACAGGGGTTTGGGCAGCAAATCCAGGGACAGCACAGGAGACAGTGAAGAATTTTAAGCAGGGAGAGAGTGTAGCAAAGAGGCCGCTTGGGAAGCAAATGCAGGGAGTGGGTTCGAAAGTGGAGAAGAAACAGGAAGGTTGGTCAGGAGAAAGGCTGATCCATGGAAGGGCAGGTGTCGGGAGCAGGAAAGGAAGGATCAGAGGGGACAGAGGTAAGACCAGGAGAGGAATCCTCAGATTCACCTGGTTGTGACTGAGTATGCAAGGGAATAAGATAAATAAGTCAAGGATGAGTCCCCCAGGCTGCCCATCTGGGTCACCAGGTGGATGTTGGAGCTGTCCATTCATTTATACATCCATTATTCCACCTACCCATCCGTCTACATATCACCCACCCACCCATCCACCCACCCATCCTTCCTTCCATCCTTCCATCCGTCCGTCCATCCATCCATCCATCCATCCATCTACATATCTACCCACCTACCCATCCATCCACCCATCCTTCCTTCCATTTGTCCGTCCATCCATCCATCCATCCACTCACCTATTCATCTACCCATCAGCCTATCCATCCACCCATCTACCCACCAACTCCCCACCCGTGCACATATATACCCATTCACCCATCCTCTGTCCATCTACTTTCTCAAAATGGCTATAGGTGGGGGTGGGAGTGAGGCACAGAAATTCAGCCATGAGTGAGGTAAGGGATTGGTGGCGACGAGGGGAGTCAGGGGGCTTTTTGGAGTAGGTGTGACTGAACTTGGGTTGGGGGGGGGAATGGAGTCCACAGTAAGTTGTGGGATGAGGATCCAGTCCCACTATAGGGTGGCATGGGGGAATCTGCTGGGTGTTGGATGGGTGTTGAGCTCCTTCACGCTTCCTCGGTGTCATTCTACTTTGGAAGGGAGCCACACACCAGCCTGAAGATGGGCCACCATCTGAACAGCCCTGCTTCCCAGCCTTGAGTGCAGGTATTACTACCCTGGGTTCCAGGTCACGACATGGGCACAGAGAGGTTAAGTGACCTGCCTGGGGTTCCAAGATGGTGCGTACAGATCTGAGGCTCAGGTCTCCCTGCCCCCAGCTGTTGTCACGAGTCACACGCCAGCTGTGTGTGGGAGGCAGGCAGGGAGGGGCCAGGAGGCCCAGAGTGAATGAGAAACAGACCTCTGGTCGCTCAGAGCTGGGGGTGGGAGGGCAGCAGAAACCCACAGCCCTCCTGGCCGGGAGAGGGAATCTGCGCCCAGGAGCGGCTCAGGACCGCGGACAGCGCCCAGCACCCAGGACCGCGGACAGCGCCCAGCGCCCCGGAGCCTGCGCGGAGGGCCCTGGTGTCTCTGTCCGTGGTGCCGACGCACAGGCGGCGCCCTCATCAGCAGGGCAGCTGCCCCTTCCTGAGCCTTGCGCCGTGCCCACAGCAGGCTGTGTGGATTTGCTCACACTACCCTCACCCAGAGCTGAGGGGGTGCCTGTCAACACTCTGGTCTGCACATGATGGCTCACAGGTGAAGTAACCTGCCCAAAGCCACGAGCTTGTGAGCTACAGGGTCAGGATTCGAATCTGCCCCCAGCGATGCAGCCAGCTCTTAAGTACTCTATGCCCCCCACCCCGCAGACGCGGTGCCTTGAAGGCTGACCCCCCGCACACCGCCGGCCCCCGAAAGGAAGCTTATGCATGGAACCGGTTACATGCTTCATAACCTGCACGGATCTGGGAACCCCCAGGGAGGCGATGTGCGGTGCAGAGCACAGCAGCTGGGGTCAGGAAGGGCTGGCTTCAAGCCCCGTCCTCGCGTCGCAGCCTGACTACCTGACTTGGGGCACGTTGCTGGGCTCCCCGAGGCTCCGGCGCCTGGCTATCCTGTCCGTGTAGCCCAGGCAGAGCCCAGCCAACGGGCCCCTGCACTGGCCTCGTGCTCACCATCTGCCAGGGTTGTGTCCACGCCTGCCCTGCCCGGGCCCAGATCAACCTTCCTGGGCCATGACGTTGACCTGTGCTGGGCGGCAGCCAAGTGCCTCCTCGGATGTGATCAGCACTCAGGCCTGTCTCCCCACGTCTACCCTCCACCCCTCCACCTCGCAGAGGCGGGGAGGGGAGGCAGAGAAGCTGGGAGACACAGGAGCAGCCAAAGGGACTGGGCTAGGGTGGAGGATGATCCCCAGAGAAGCAGGAGAGATCACCTGGAGAGAAATGGGGGGGGGACAAGTGACTCCCTGGCACCCTCCAAACCTACACCAGCCTCCACCAAGCCCAGCCCCTTCCAGTTCCCTCTCTACCCCACCGGCAACCCACCACTGGGCCTCTCCACTGACTTCAAGGG
>CM053569.1:1675334-1691348 GCA_028646485.1 Cryptoprocta ferox | reverse complement strand
CTGCCCTCCCCTCCTCCCTCCCTCCTTTTTCCCCTCCTCTGCCCTTTCTCCCCCTTCCTCCCCCTCCCTCCCTTCCTCCTCTTTCCCCTCCACTCCCCTCCTCCCTCCTTCCTTCCTTCTGGAGTCAGTTGACCTTCCCTGGCTCTCAGGCTCTGGGCTGGTTGTCCCCGATCATGACTTGACCTTTTCCATTTTCCTCTCTGTAGAATTAGAGGTTTGGATCTGATCAACGTCTCAGATGCTTTTGCTGGGGGCCTGCCAGCCATCAGGTTCTGGGCTCAAGCTGTCCAGGCCCGAGGAGGGGGTCATCCCTGGGCCCGGGGGGAGGGGAGGTGGGGCCCCTCCCCCGCTCCTGAAGGCCAGGCTGGAGCCCCTCCCCCGCTCTTGACGGCCAGCTGAAGTCCTGGCCACTGGGCAGGCGCCCCAGAGGAGGCCTTGGGCACCCTCTTCCTGCCATTCTTGGTGACGGGGTGTCTTCAGGACCGCTGCCCGGAGACCCCGCTGCCCCTGGCCAGACCTGCTGAAGCCTGCTGCGGGGGGAGGGGAGTGTGTGCTGGCCAGGGTTGGGGGGGCTGCCTTTTCATTTGGAGACCGAGCAGGTTAAATAAGCAGCAATTGGATTTTGCTGGGGCCCGAGTGTGTGCAGTGTCCCTGGTGCCGAGAACATGGGACAATCTCATTTTCGTGATCAGATTGTTATAGATTCTCTCCTCCATCTGCTGAGAAATGTAAATGCGCATTGTGTTCCAGTTGCCGTGGGGGACAGCTGGTGGGGACATGGGGGGCGGCAGGGGTGACCCTGTGTGCTCTTGGGCCCTCGAGCCTTGCCCTTTCCCATCCGCAGCGGCCGCGCGGAGCCCCACCAGCCCTGCTCTGAATGAGCGCCTTGCAGGAAAATAACCCTCGGCGAAGATTTAAATCAATCTGCTTGGCGTTTAATAAATGCCTTGCGTGCAGCACCCAGGACCAGAGCTGCAGACCCTCCCATCTGCAGGGTGGGACTGGGGGGCACAGGCTGGGGGGGTCCAGCGAGGGAGAGGGGACTCTCTCCTACCTGCATCGGCGTGAAGCAGCCGGGTACTCTGTCCTGGGAGCCCCCCTGGGAGAGGAGCTCCTGACAAGGCCCCTGCACCCGACTCAGCCCCCCGCCTGCCTGCCCCACTGTCCTCGGCCACTCGGAGCAGCTTCAGACCCCGCAGGCCTGAGTTCAGGGCCGGCACCGCCACAGCCCCGCTCTGTCGTGACTCTGGGGCTGACCCCACTCCTCTGAGCCTGCTCTGCGGCGCCCAGGATGTCGGGACACGGGGTGACAGGCCTGCTCTCGAGGCTGGCAGCGGGGGCATACTGGGGTTGGGGCCTGTGGAGCCTGCAGACACACGGGCGACTTGTGCAGGTGCTGGGGCCAGGCCCCCGGGCTGCACTGGGCTGTGGTGAGCTCCTGCAGGGGGCTCCCCCCAAGCCTGATGCGGCTCTCCAGCCCCTCCCCGGCAGAGGCCGCATTGCCCTTTCTTGATCCGTGAGGTCTCTACCCAGATGGAGAGCAGGGCTGGTCCTGGGGCATGGCTGTGGGACCCCATGTGCCGACCCCACCCGTGTTCATGTTGTGCTGGTCAGGAAAATGGGCGCGCACCTTGGGTGCCGGGAGGGCCAGCAGGGCTCCTGCAAACAGGCTGTGGGAGGGCGGCTCGGGGCGGCTGGTCAGCCTGGCCACTGTATTCCTATTTCATGGGTCAGGGGTGTCCTTGAGGAGAAACTGCCGGAGAGTGGCTAATCAAACGCCAGCACTGTGGGCCGGAGAAAGGTAGAGGATAAGTCAGCCTGGCTTAGATCGGCTGGGAGAGGCCTCCCAGAGGAGGGGTGGAGCGGCTTTGAGACACCAGCAGGCTCTTAGCGCTGGGAAGGCCCGCCCCCTGGGGTGGGGGAACCTCGGCCCCATGAGGTGAGAAGCACATCACCCCATTGCACGCGTGAGCCACCTGAGGCCGGAGAGGTAGAGACTTGTCCCAGATACAGTAGTGCTCAGGGAGCACCTGCTCACAGCCTGTGGGGGGGACAGGCACGGGCATGCCCTCGGGGGCGCTGTGTGTGTGTGTGTGTGTGTGTGCGCGCGCATGCGCGCACACCTGAGCACACTTGCCTACCGGGGCAGTGAGAGGAGCACAGAGGTAGAGGAGTTCATTCTCCGGGTGTGGCTCTCCAGTTGCTGGCTGGCCCTGCGGGAAGCAGGTGCCGGCTGCTAGGGATGCAGGGAGCTGGGGCGGGCGCGGAGGAAGGGCAGCATGGCCGGGGCGTGGCCTCCAGCCTCTGAGCTGTCCGCCCCCCCGCCTCCGTGGGAGGAAGAAAGGGCGTCTGGCCGCACCTCATGATCACCCAGGCCGCTTACCAGACAGGCCCTTGTCCGGGGTGGATCTCCAGAGAGGCCCCGACCCGATTCACAAGCGCCTCTGGATGCTCACTCGGGGGGCCAGCCCCTGGGGGCCCCTTCCAGCCCAGCTTCTCGCCAGCCCGACAGCTTCAAGTCCAGATGGGGCTTTGGAGAGCTGCGGCAGCAGGGGAGCCACCCAGCATCCCGGGGCCCTGGCCAGAGGGCAGGCCGATGGGAGTGGCGGGCTGGAAGATGGTGGCTGAGGAAGGAGGAGCCCCCCGAGACTCTGAGCCAGGCGGGCAGCTGCCAGCCTGCTCCTGGAGGCAGCACCTGGCATCCTGCCCCGCTCAGGTGTCCAGATGCACTAGGCAGACGTCAAGGGTGCGATAGGCTCACAGAGAACACGTGCCCGCGCCCGGTGGTCCTTCTCCCCCCTCCGGCCGGAGAAGTCGGCCTCCCACCCCGCCTCCGTCCAGCTTTGCACGCTTCCGCCGGCAGGGCCACGGGAAGACCTAGCGCCTCCAGAGTGAGGGGGTTCTCTGTCTAAGGTCACCCCCGAGTGGGGAATTGCCTCCTTGGAAGAGGTGACAGGGGGACGCCACCCCACAGCAGGGTGATTCGGGGTGGGCGTGTGCGTGGGAAGGTCCCATTGAAGACGGAAACAATGCAGTTTTTAAGTGATGGGGAATCTGGGCTTATTTTCAGCAGCTGTATGCAAATCACATGTAAATGAGCCTGTTTTCCTTCCAGTACCTGTGGCCCAGAGCAGCCGTGTTCTAGAGGACCCGAGTCAGCCGGCATCTTGCCTCACTCACAGCGAGAACCCCCTTCTCCAGACACTGTGCTGAGCAGGGGCAGCGGCTGTTTATTTCAGATGAGGGTGGTCGCTTGGTTCTAATCCCAACCCTGTGAATGACTACTTGTGTGTGATTGTGAGCACATTGCTTAATCTCTCTGCTTCTCATTTTTCTTTTCGTAAAATACATATCAGTAACACCGCAGAGGGTCGCAAGCAAAGCACTTGGCACAGTGACTTGTTCTGATGACGGTGGTGGTGACGGTGGTGATGGTGGTGATGGTGGTGGTGGTGATGGTGGTGGTGGTGATGGTGATGATGGTGGTGGTGGTGATGGTGGTGATGATGCTGGTGATGATGTTGGTGATGATGCTGGTGATGGTGGTGATGGTGATGATGGTGATGGTGGTGATGGTGATGATTATGATGGTGATGATGGTGATGATGATGATAATGATGGTGATGGTGATGGTGGTGATGGTGGTGATGGTGATGATGGTGATGATGGTGATGGTGGTGATGGTGGTGGTGGTGGTGGTGATGATGGTGATGGTGGTGGTGGTGGTGGTGGTGATGATGATGATGGTGATGGTGGTGATGGTGGTGATGGTGATAATGATGGTGATGGTGATGGTGATGATAGTAATGATGGTAATGGTGGTGGTGGTGGTGGTGATGATGGTGATGGTGGTGATGGTGATGATGGTGATGATGGTGGTGATGGTGATGGTGGTGGTGGTAGTGGTGATGATGATGGTGATGATGGTGATAATGATGGTGATGATGGTGATGATGGTGATGATGGTGATGGTGGTGATGTGATGGTGGTGGTGGTGGTGGTGGTGATGGTGATGGTGGTGGTGGTGATGGCGGTGGTGGTGATGGTGGTGATGGTGGTGGTGATGGTGATGATGGTGATGATGCTGGTGATGATAGTGATATTGACGGTGATGATGGTGATGATGGTGATGATGATGGTAATGGTGGTGGTGGTGGTGGTGGTGGTGATGGTGGTGATGGTGGTGATGGTGGTGGTGGTGGTGATGGTGGTGATGGTGGTGATGGTGGTGATGGTGGTGGTGGTGATGGTGGTGATGGTGATGGTGGTGATGGTGGTGGTGGTGGTGGTGATGGTGGTGATGGTGGTGATGGTGATGGTGGTGGTGGTGATGGTGGTGATGGTGGTGATGGTGGTGGTGGTGATAATGAGTCCTCAGGCATGGTACAGAGCACTGGGATAATGGAGAAAAAAGACATCGATATCTTTGAGATGCTTATTTATTATTCAGAGGCTTCCCCAGTGTGGACCCAGTGTCCCAACCTATGTCCCTACCCTCTAAGCACTGGAGGTCTCTGTCCCTAAGAGCTCCACTATTCAGCTTCTTTCCACTGTCACCTCTTCTGTCAGTGGGGACAGTGATTGGCCTTTTCCAGAGCCCCCGGAAAGGGCCACGCCAGCCAGGTTGGGAGTGTAGGGGAGTCTGTGGCCACATGGTCCGGCAGCCAGGACCACACCCTGTCCTGTCGTTGCTGTGGGCTGCAGCCTTGCAGGGCTCCGTGACTTCCTCTGGACATCAGAGCCCCCACCCCACTGTCTTCATTACACCTGAAGGACCTGCCTCCCAGCTGGCCTCCAGCTTCCGGAGGGAGCCAGTCCTGTCTCTCGCTGCCATTCTGGGGGTCGGCACGGGGCCGAGTGCCGAGTGAGGCACCTGCCGGAGGGCCCCGCTTGGCCTTCTCGGAGCTTCCCCTGGGGCACTGCTGGGGGGTGGAGGGTGTGGGGCACCGAGAGCTCCTGGGTGTGGCCCAGTCCCTTATCCCACTCTTGGGCCAGTGTGCCATCCATGGTTGGCTGGTGTCTCCCCATTTTGTAGATGTGGTACTGAACCCCCAGAAGGCTTGCATTTGCCTCAAATTGTGCACCTGGGATGTAGTGAGCAGAATCCGAATCCAGGTCTCTGATGGCCGGGCTCTTCCACGTCCCTGATGGCTTGTGATAGAGCCAGAAAGGCAAGGAAGGACGGGTGTGAGGGAGGAGCCACAGCACGGGGAGAACCACGGCTGCGGACGGCCCCAGGGGGCAGCCCTCACTCCCAGCCACTGTGCACAGACGGGTGTTCGGAACTTTCTGGAAGCTCAGGGAGTGTTTGGTCTGCTTGTCGCCTCCAGCTGGTAGAGGCAGTCTGGAGCGGGCTTTTCGGGGCAGGCAGCTTCCTTGGGGGCTGCTGTCTGGTCAGCTCGGCTGAGGGAGAGAAGGGGTGGGGAGGGTGCCTGTGCCAGGCCGCGTAGGTGGGCGCTGGAGAAGCCCGCGCCGCCCGAGCCTTGGAGGCGGCTGCATCTAGCTGGCGGAGCCCTGCCTTGTGCAGACACACACAGGTTTGATTTCATTGAAACACCTCGGTGCTGCCAGGCCTACCTCGGTGCTGCCAGGCCTACGGGACCAGGGCCCACGGCTCGGCTGCGCTTTCTGCCAAGAAAGGGGGAAAGGAGACACACAACCGTACTGCTCTCTCAGCAAAAAGCCGGAATATCCGCATGAAATCGTTCCTGGCTTCTGGAAAAGGCTCAGCTCTTCCCACAGCCCTCCTCCCAGCGCAGCCTTGTGTCTGGAGGGGGCGGGAGGGGGCAGGAAGGAGGAGCGGGCCATCTCCTGCCCTGTCTCCAGCCCTGCTGTCAGTGTGACCGTGGCCGTCCCCGCTGCGTCCCCGAGAAAGGTCACACCCAGCCTTGCTTGTGTGGCTTCAGAGCTCTTCCCGCCACTGAGCCTGTCCCTCAGGCAGCCCCACTCGCCCAGTCCCGTCTCCCTGAGATGCCCCCCCCCCCCCCGCTGAAGCCACTCATCCATGTGATCGGCAGAAGTCTATCCTCCAGGGCAGGGGGGTGCAGGACAGGGAGGAGGGGGTCTCGTGCTGTTCTGTACGTCCTGCCTGGGCAGGACCCAACAGGGAGCAAGCCTGTCTGTCCCCTTGCCACTCAGCCTGGTCTCACACCTGTCCTAGGTGGGAGGCAGTGCAGGAAGCGACATGCCCACCGCACGGATGGAACAGTCGAGGTGCAGGGAGGTTAGGGGACCTGCTGGCTGCAAGGAGGAGCCAGGATGGGGACTCTGTGCCGAGGCCACCCCAGGCCTGCCTCCAAACCTCTGCATACGGGAATGACGAGGGCGGTGACGGCCATCGGTAAGCCAGGGCGCCTCACTGTCCCCACAAGCTCGGGAGACAAAAGTTGGCAGTGCCCTGGCCTGCGTCCTGGCTGTGTTAGTTACTTGCTGTGAGACTTTGGTGAAACTAAGTACCGTCCCTGAGCCGTCCCTCCTCATCTGCAAGTGTCTCCTTCCCAGGTTTGGGGGACTCAAGTGACACCATGCAGGTGACTGCCTGCCGGGAGCTCGGCACACTCAGGTGCCCCTTCTCGCACTGGACACAGCCACCGCCAGCACCACCTGGGGCTCAGGGCCGGGCAGGGTCCCAGCCCCGAACTACACCTGAAGAGAAGAGACACGGCGACCTAGCCTGGGTCCCAGCCGGTCGGTGGCGCTGCCTGGCCTTCCTCCCGCCTGCCCCAAAGCGTTAGTAACCTGGCCGCCCTTTGGAGGACGAAGCAGCGTGTCCGCTTCCCTCTTGGCAGCAGAAAGGGAGAACAACAAAAGTAAACCAAGTAAACCACCCAGACCTCAAACAAGCTCTCTCGAGGTGCGTGCCTGGCCCACCGAGACGTTACTGCAGGACGTGACCTGCTCCCCTGACGGGCCACGGCCACGTCTCGTGGAGCCGCAGCTCAAGAGAAGCCCCCGGAGCGGGCGTCTTGGGATGAGGACCCAGTGAACGGGGGTCAGAGTCTGGAGAACAGGGATGTGCCCGAAGTGTGTGGGGCGGGAAGTGTGGATCTGATGGCAGGTGGCTTGGGGTTGGCCCCACCCCTCAGCATCCCATCCTGTGAATGGGCTCTCTGGTCCACGGACGGAGTTTCGGGCTTGAGCGACAGCACCCCTTCCCTCCAGAGGCAGAGGTGAGGCGGGGCCGCTGAGTCGTGCAGGGTCCCTGGGCCCTCCTTGGCCACGTGCAGACCCCAGCCTCCGGGGGCAGTAGTGCGCCCTCGTCACTGTGCGAGGGACACGGGAGGGGACAGTCAGGGAGCCTGCCCCTGCACGCGGTGAGGTCAGGGGTGCTGGCTGGACGTCCTGGGCTGGCGTTCCGGGGTCCCTACGGCTGGCGCCCACCAGAGCCTTGCTGTCCACCTTGGGGAGCGAGGGGCCCAGAGTCACACAGCAGGTTCGTGGCGGAATTTGCCGGCAGCCCTTCCGTTAGTCGGAGCTCCTCACGCGCCCCTGGCCTCGGTCTGCTGTGTGACCGTGGTCACGAAGGCTCCCAAGTCTCGAGGCTGGTTTTTACCTGTGTTTACACGTCCGTGGCGGCTTGGTGGCGGCTTTGTTCCTGTCTTTCTGACTCTGGACCCAGGCTGGCGGCAGCGCCCTCCGAGACGTCGCCAGGCTCCGGGCGCAGAGACCAGAGTGGAGGGAGGAACCTGCTGTGGCTCTGCAGGGTCTTCGTGCAGGATCAGGTGACTCCTGCTCAGGGGCACCAGCTGGAGTTTCCAGGGGCCCGTCCCCTGCCCTGGGGGAGGCAGCAGCGGGGCAAGGGCGTCTCAGAACAGAATACACCCTCCGCATCCCCAGCATCACCCCCCATCTGCTCTGTGACCCCGCCCCCCTGGCTTTCTTCGGCCCTTCCTCCCCTCCCCCTGCCAGGCCCACCTTGGGGTTCTGGGAAAACGTCACCAGCTGCTCCTGGTTCTGAACTCGGTTCTCTGGGGCGAGTTCCTAGGAGCAGACTGCCCTTGTGCCAGGGAGGGGCTCCAGTCCCGTCCCGTCTCCCCCACTCACCTTGGTGACCCTCTGTGTTTGGACCTTGCTCTCCTCACACCGCCCCTGCGGCCCCGCTCTCCCCAGCCCTCCCCAGCTGCTCAGCTGCTCAGTCTGACAGAGGAGGGAGCCTCAGCTTCCACCTCTGGTCCAGGTGGGGCCCCGGGGCCCTGGAGGCGCCCCACTTCCTGCCCCTCCCACCTCCAGGCCTTGGGCGCCCAGGCTCGGAGCATTGTGTGTGTATTTGATCTGGGACTGCCTGCGTGCGGGTCGAGGGGGAGAGCTGTGCGTGCATCTGTGCCACACTCCTGGCACTTGGGGCACAAACGTACAGTTGTTGAACCCGCGAGGGCTCGATGGGCAGGTGGCTGAGGGCGTGCTACGGCCACTTGGGGCAGCAGCCTTTGGGACAGCCTGTGCCGAGACCACCCAGGGCATGCTGGCACGTAACTGGTGCAACACAGGTTGGCAGAAATTGCTCGGGAGGAGGAGTGTGTTGGGTCCCCAGCAGGTGGAGGGATTCAGAATCAACCAGCTTCTGCCTGTGCAGACAGCATCTCACTGAATCGTCACTGAGCCCCGGGGATGGCCCAGTCTGCGTGCGCGGACAGGGCCCACGCTCGGCATGGCTAAGCGGCTCTTCCCGGATGACACTTGACTGGGACCCTGTCTGCTCCACCCTAGGCCGAGAGCCTGGTCAGGCTGTCTTCCTCTTCCAAGGACGAAGGAAGGATCCAGGACTGTGCCCAGAGAGGGCTGGGAGAGGGGCATAGGGGAGGGGGGCATGTGGGGCAGGCGGTGGGCAAAGGTTTGGAAGCTGGCTCTTGGCTCTTGACTCCTGCCCTGGGGTCGGGCAGGGGACAGCCGCTGGGGCGTCTTCGGCTTGGCCCAAGAGAAGGGACCCTGGACCATCGGCACAGGGAGAAGTGTGTGGGGGCATCTCGTGGGGGGCCGCCGTGGCAGGGGTGTGGGATGTGGGCTGCAGGTGCGTGAGGCACGGCCCTCCTCATCGCTAGCCAGCGAGGACGGGCCCCCATTTTCTTGCAAGGGGACACAACTCCTGGGACCTTTATCCTTACGGGATGGTCTTTGGAACCTGACACTTGGGGGGGGGTCTCATACTGGATGCCAGGATCTTACCGCTGGGGACACAGGCAGCATCACGGTGGGAGTAGAGTCATGAATTCTGCTAGAATCTTAGAGGAGGGGGATTTTTGAATCACGTTCACAGACAGGGAAGGTTCTGTGATGGTCGGAGACCCTAGCAGGTCCCGTATTGTCATTTTTGTGACATTTTCATTCTCTTATATATTTAAAAAATTTTTTAAATGTTTATTTTTGAGAGACAGAGAGACAGAGCATGAACAGGGGAGGGGCAGAGAGTGAGACACAGGATCTGAAGCAGCTCCAGGCTCCGAGCTGTCAGCACAGAGCCCCACGCGGGGCTCGAACCCACAGAGCGTGAGATCATGACCCGAGCTGATGTGGGACGCTCAACCGACTGGGCCGCCCAGGCGCCCCCTAGTCTATGATTTGACACTTCCACAAGGTCGTGCATGATACAAGGTGCGATGAACTTGGGCTGACAGCGTCCCCGTCCTGCCGTCTGCCTTCGCCCCACGTGAGCTCTTCCCGAAAGTTTGCGCTGACGGTCCCCTTGCTGGCACATGGTTTAAAGTAGCTTTGTATTAAACAGACGACGTTGGTAAAATGTGTTGCGTGCTAGGCAGCGGATCGTCTAGTTTGGCTAATTTTAGCTGCATAAGAATCAGGCCGCACCATTTGTATTCTTCCAAGGCTTCTTTTCATTCAACTTCGTTTCCAAGACTCGGCCACGGGCTCGTGCCCAGCTGTGCTGCGTGTGGCGTGTGGCGTGGCCAGCGAGTCTCCCGTCCGTGTGCAGCCCCGCCCCGAGGCCGAGTGTCTCTCGCGGCAGGGAGCGGGGTTCCCCGGCCCTGTGCTCGGGGCCGGGGCTACCCCGTGGTCGCAGCGGTGGCCAGCGGGAGGCTCCGCTTTGCCAGGTGAGACCGCGTGGCTCCCCGGGTGGCCGCGCGCCATCCCGTGCTCGCCGGCGACGTGAGTGCCGTGCCCCTGTGCTATTTGACACCGTCAGATTCTGTGATTTTTGCCCATGTGGTGGGTGTAAAATAGTATCTAATTGCGGTCCTCATTTGCATTTCTCTGATTACTAACGAGGTTGGAATTTTTCATATGTTTATATTTGTGTTTGCTGTGAAAAGTCTGTTCATGCCTTTTGCCCATTTTAAAAATTGGATTGTTTGTTTTTTCCCTGTGTGATGGTTTGTGGAACATACACACACACACATATGGGCGAGTGTGCGTTCTGTCTGGATGCCGCTCGGTGGGCACGTGTTGCAAATAGCATCTCCCGCTGCGCTTTTCCTGCCCCGTCCCTTGCGGGCTCTCTCGGTGACCCCCCAGTGGTGTGCGCGCTTGCGGGCCCCCCACGTCCCGCGTCGGGAAGGTTTTCTCCTCTGTTTTCTTCTAAGGACTTTGCACGGGCGCCATTCACATTCTCCCTGGATGTCCGGCGGCCCCGCACCGCGTGTGAGACGCCCCCTGTGTCCACCTCGCCGGCTCCCGCCAGTCACCCAGGTGGCAGTCCCACTGCCATTGCACCGACTCGAGACGCACATCTTCCCGACGCTGGGTCCTTCTGTCTGTGAACATCGGCCCCCCCCCCATGTGTTTCTATCTCCTTGAATGTTGTTACATACGTGTAGACGATGAATTTCTCCACGTGTGGCTTTCGGATCTTTTTTAAGATTGATTCCTGAGCGTATGTTTTTGTTTGTTTCCCTGAGTGGCCCACGTGGCCGCCTGTGGCTGGGTTGCACGGACGTGTGTCATCCCAGAAAGGGAGTCCCAGCCAGCCCCACGCCAGAGGCTCAGCGTTTCCAGCGCTTCGCTTCAGACTTCGGGATGATCCTGCCATTGCCGATGACACGGTTGTGTGTCCGTCCTTGGCGCAGTGACCACGCTGGCCGCCCTCCCGTGTCCCGCGGGCGGGCGGCGCCGGCTCAAGGGGAGGGGCCCGCGGTCCCGGTGCTGCCCCGACAGAGGGAAGAAGTTGCACATTTATTGTAGATCCTCTGGTCAGACTGAGGAAGTTTGCTGAGGGTTCGAGAAGGGGTTTGGGTGATCATTTGTTTCAGATCCTAGACGGACGATGAGTTTCATCTCATACGCTTTCGAGCCATTGAGACGGTTCAGTTTTCGCTCTGGCGTCTCCGGCACAGATTCAACGCGGCCAGAGCAAATAAACGGCAGTGATTCACGGCCACGGAGACGTCTCGTGTGGTCGTATTTTATTTAGAGTTTTTGCACCGCTGTTGGCCTCTGCACGCCCTGACTTCTCCGACCTTGTCTGATGTTGGTATCGGTTTACATCAGCCTCACGTAAGGGGTCGGGGATCACCCTCTCCCTGTTCCCTGTCACATGTTCTGCGCTCCCAGCGTATAGAAAGCCGCTCTCTCATGTTCTCTTTGTTTGGACTCGGTTCGGGTGAATGGTATTTTCCGGGGATGCGTCTGTCTCCCCGGGTTCCGGTCGCAAGGCTGCAAGTGTGTTCATCGTTTTCCCTCCCTCGGTGCCCGCTCATTGCCGCCTTGTTTGTCCAGTGACTTCCCGCCCTGATCGGTCCTTCTAGACATTTTGTCTTTTTCATTAGTGTCTGTGCCTCGTCGTTCTGCTTCGTGCTGGTTGGGGCTCGCGCTTGGGGCTTTCCGAGCCCCTGCTTCTCGCTGCCGAGGCCCCCGAGCTCCAGCCGGGCTCTTTCTGTAAATCCCCCTGCGGCCTGCGTCTCCCGCACCCCGCACGCTGGGACCCCTTGTGTTTTCCTCATCGCGCAGTAATGGATGATCTCTGTATGATCATTCTTTGACCCATGAGTTACTAAGAAGTGAATTGTAGGGGCACCCGTGGCTCAGTCGGTTGAGCGTCCGACTTCAGCTCAGGTCATGATCTCGCGGTTCGTGGGTTCGAGCCCCTCGTCGGGCTCTGTGCTGACAGCTCGGAGCCTGGAGCTGCTTCGGATTCTGTGTCTCCTTCTCTCTCTCTGCCCCTCCCTTGTTCGCACTGTCTCTCTCAAAAAACATTAAAAAATTTTTTTTTAAATAAAAAAATAAAAAATAAAATAAAATGAATTGTAAAATTTTTACATGCATGAAGATTTCAAGCGTGCTTTTTGTTTTTAATTCTAAGAACTGCATTTCGTTCAGAGAATTTCTTTTATGTGCTGCCGGTTCTGTGAAGTTTGTGAAGACTTGCTTTACGGCTTAGAGAATCCCAGTCCCGCAAGTGTTCTGCGTGCGCCTGGGCACGGGCCGCGCTCCGTAAGCCGCGTCGTGGACGGCCCTGACGGCGTCCGCAGAGTCAGGCTCGTGAACTTGCGAACTCAGAGCGTCTGTATCTGCCGTGTGTGGTCAGTCTGGCCGGTCACAAAATGAGGGAAATCAGCTGAACTCAAGCTCTGTGTTACCGGATTTGGAAATTCCTCCCTGCAGGTCTTTGAATGTTTGTGTTCTGTATTCTCTGCCTATAGTTTTCCGGCTGCAGGTTTAGAATTGTCGCCTCCTCTTGGTAAAATGAAACCGTCGGCGCCACGAGGTGACCTCTCCACGTGGCGTCTGTCGTCCGTCGGTCTGCACCTGCTTTCTTTTGATTAATGTTTTCACGATGTTTTTCTACTCTTTATTGTCTACATTTCTGTGCCTTTGCGTTTCTGACGTGTCTGATGTGAGTAGCACGTGTCTGGGTGTAAAAAATCCACTGTGACCGTTCCCGTCTTTCCGCCGGTGAGTTTTATCCATTAGTGATGTATTCACACCAGTGTCTCCCATCGTCCTTCTTGATTTGTATTTATCTTTATTTTTGAAAGCTTCTCTGGGTTTTAGTACTATAGTTTTTAGCTTTTTATTAAAAAAAAAGCAAATGTGGGGCACCTGGGGGGCTCAGTCAGTTGAGCGTCTGATGCCGACTCAGGTCATGATCTCACGGTTCCCGGGTTCGAGCCCCACGTCGGGCTCTGTGCTGACAGCTCGGAGCCTGGAGCCGCTTGGGATCCTGTGTCTCCCTCTCTCTGCCCCTCCCCCGCTCATGGTCTGTCTCTCAAAACTAAATAAATTTAAAAAAAAATTTTTTAATGCAAATGTGCACAGAAATGGCAGGGATAGAATGTGGGGTCACCATGTGCCTTAGCCACCTCTCCGCCGCTCGGGACCCTCACTCCTCTGCCCCGCAGCCCACGACAGATGAGCGCCGGGCACCTGCCACTTGCCATCAGCCGCGCACGGACACCAATCAAGTGTCACTGTGTGGTCACAGACCCCGTCCAGGGGGCACCCGCTGTTCCAGCACATTCCTCAGGAGTCCAGGATCGGGTCCAGGACCACCTGTTACGCTTCACGGCCGTGGCTGCAATCAAACAAGTGTTTAAAAATCAGCTCATGCTTTTCTTCTTTTATTTTTAAGTTTTTTCTTACTTTATTTCAGTCCGTCACCTGCTGTCCTTCAGCTCTGGCCGGCGCCCCCTCCGTAATGGAGTCCGAAGTTGGAGCGACGCGGCCCCTTCCTAAGGCTGGTGCCCCGTGCGCCACGAGCGCTTCCCGAGCGCGGCCGTTACTCCCGCAGCCGGGCCGGCGCGACTTACACGGGCGAGCGTCGCGCTGACGCTCATTCTTCGCGCCTTCATCTCGGACCTTCTGGGCCCCTTCTCCTTCCTCCCGGAGTCTCTCCCTGAGCCCCCGACGGCGTGTGCGTCTGTGATGCCGTTTGCTCACGTCTTTCACCTACAGCGTCTCAGTAAAGACTCCCGGTTTGGGCGCAAACCTAATCCTGCTCCTCCTGGGCTCCAGCGCTGCCCGTTGGCGTCTGCCGTCTGTCCATCCGTCTTGATTGTTTACGGATCTTTCTTCCTCTGGCCAGTTTAAGGCCTTGTTTCCGTATTGGGTTCTGTGGTTTCCCACGATATGTCTGGGGATGGATTTTTTAAAATTTTATTTGGGAGAGGGAGGGGGAGGGGAGGGAGAGGGACAGAGAGAGAGCATCCCAAGCAGGTTCCACGCTCAGCATGGAGCCGGATGCAGGGCTCGAGCCCCCAACCCTGGGATCACGACCCGAGCCCGGATCGAGAGGCAGACGCTCAACTGACTGAGCCGCCCGGGCGCCTCTGGGTTCGGAATTTGTTTTAACTTCTGCTGTTTGTGCTTCTCAGATCGGTGGACTCCCGTTTTCGTGGGTTTTGCCAGTGGCAGCCGCCACCCGTCACACGCTGCCTCTGCCGGTCGTCCCGGCGGCCGTCCCGCTGTGCAGCCCTGTGCAGCCCGTGGCGTCTGGGTGACTGCCTGGGGTGGGTCCCAAGCTGTCGGCGACGTCTTCAAAAAGTACGTCTTTCTCTTCCAAAAGCTTCTCCCTTTCTCGGATGTGTCTGCTTGTCACCAACAGCCTTTTGCTGCCCTCCTGCGGCCTCACCCTTCGTCCCTCGGACCCCCGATCCCCGTGCTCCCGCTGGCGTCGCGTCCTCTGGCCCACGCTTGACGTGTTGCTTTGTTGCCCGTTTGATGACGTCTGATGACAGGCCGTGCCTTGGCTTCACCTGGAATCAGGAAACTCCCTTCCGGACATCAGTCTGCTGCTGTCCCAGCCGCCAGGGCCCCCGCTGGGCTGGGAGCTGGCCTGGGGGTCTGGGGTCCCTGCAGGGCGCGGGGCTCGCTGTCCCGCTGTCCGGGCGGCTGTCGCCCCCGGGGCCTCCCCGCCGGCTCAGGCTTCGCTCTCTGAGGGAGGGGCGTCCCTGGGGACCAGGCCCGCCTCGAACAGGGAGGCATGTCTGGGGAGCGTCCCTCGCAGGGACCGTAGCGCTATAAGCCTCGTCACTGAGCCTGAGGCGGCAGTGGACCTGCTAGGGGCAGGGTGCGTTGGTGCGGCTGCGCCCAAGCCCGGAATCGGGAGGGGTGGGAATGGCTGTGGCAGCCTGTGGGCACGCCTCCTGGGACGGGGCAGCAGGTGACACTGTGTTCGGGAAGGTCACCACATCACACCTCCCCCACACACCCTAGTGGTTCAACTTGGATCTAGGTCTTTTTTACCTGACACCCAAGGAAACAACCTCTAATGGTGGAATTCTAAGTATGAGGAGCCGGCTTAGGGTGGGGGTGGCAGAGTTGGAGTCGGGAGCTTCCTGGTGGCCACCGCCTTCCGTGATGGCTCCAGGGGAGGGGCCCGGTCTCCTCTCCTCCCCTGGGGCCTCTCCTCTGCGGCAGGGATGGTGGCTGCGGCCTGCCGTCCCAGGCTCCGCCCACCGGGGTGACCTTTCTCAGGCCTCCCGCAGCCCTGGGAGGTGGGGACTCGGCCCATTTTGAGAAGGACACTGAGGCACGGCCAGGTGAGCGGCTTGTAAGAGCTAGTGGGTGGTAAGGTTGGGGTGCGAGTCGCGGTGTCCGCCCAGCGCCGGTGTCCCTGTCCCTTCACAGAAGAGTGGAGTCCCAGGGGGTCCCCCTGGAGGAGGCGCAGGCCCACGGCTCCCCCCCCCGCAAAGCTTCCCCAGGCATCTCTCCCTCTGCTCACATCTTTGGGGTGTCCCGTGGGCGGGGGTCCCGAGGGCCGGGCTGGGAGCAGCCAGGCAGGCTCCTCGGGGTTCCTCGCCCGGCAGCGCACTCCCGCCTCAGGGCCTTGGCTCTGGCCGCTCCCTGTGCCCACCGCGCGCCGTGTCCACTCCAGCACGGCTTCCGCTGCTCGCCTGGCGTCGCAGTCGGTGACGCGCCGTGTCTCCGGTGCGTGTCTGGACCCCGCCAGCCCCCGCGCCCCTGTCCCGAGTGGCCCCGGCTCCTGGGGGCCCCACGCACCCTGTTCGCTGCTGTCATCCTCACGGCGGCCACGCAGGGCCTGAGCGCTGTCCCTGAAGCGGCGTGGACAGGTCAGCGCCCCGGGGACGGGGACGGGACCCTCCACGCAGGCCCCGGCCCTGCCCTGCC
>CM053569.1:1634190-1674834 GCA_028646485.1 Cryptoprocta ferox | reverse complement strand
AGAGGCAGGAGAGGGGAGGGAGAGGGAGGAGGAAGGAGGGGAGAGGAGGGGGGAAAAGGGAGGGGGAGAAGGGGAGAGGGGAGAGGGAGGAAAGGGAAGAGAGGAGGGAAGGGAGAAGGGAGAGGAAGGAGGGGGAGGGAGAGGGAGGAGGAAGGAGGGGGGAGGGAGGAGGAAGGAGGGGAGAGGGAGGAGGAAGGAGGGGAGAGGGAGGAGGAAGGAGGGGGGAGGGGGAAGGGAGGGGGAGGAGGGAGAGGGAGGAGGGAAAAAATTAAGGGGCAGCTGAGCGAGCGGGAGCCAGCTGGGGCCCTCAGCCCTCCTGGGACCAGGTCCCTTGTCCCCCCCAGGCGTGCAGGGGCCGGGCCGGGCCACCCAGCGGGGCTCCCAGCCCTGCCTTCTGCTGCACGTGGATTAGCTGAGAGGCGCAAGTCCTGCAGGCCCCCCTCGCACGCAGCCCCCTCGCACGCAGGCCAGAGCCACAGGACTTCCTGTGTCTCATGCCACCGCCGAGTGGATCAGGCCCCAGCCTTGCCTCCGGGGGGGGGGGGGCGCGCTGGAAGCCCCACCCCCGCCCGTTCCCGCACGATGTGCTTTTCCTGAGCACCCGCTGCACGCTGGGCCTGTCCCAGGCGCCGGGCAGGGACGCAGCCAGAGCCCTGCCTCATGGAGCCGGTGCCACACTTGGGCAAGACAAGTCAGCATGGGGCTCGGCAGGGGGCGAACAGGGAGGGCGGCGGGGAGGGAAGGGGGTCCACACTGGCGGAGCGCCTGCCCTGGGCCAGGACGGGCACTCTCGGCTTTCTGCTGCCACGTGGGGCTGGCTCCGCGGCTCCCCCGGGTCGGGCAGCCGGGCTCGTGGGGAGAGGACCGGGCGACGGGCCGCAGGGCGACAGTCAGTCAGTGCTCAACACGCAGGTGTTTCCGTCAGCCCCGGTCCTTGCAGCAAACAGCCCCACGCGTGCAGGCGTGTGAGTGAGTGTGCGTGTGTGTGTCCTGCTGCGGCCGTCCCCGGGATGACCGCGTCCACGGTCCTGGGACAAGCGGGCCGCCGTGCTCCTTCGCCGTGCGGCCCTCTCTGATCTGACCCTGTATCACGGATTTGGGAGTTCCCCCCTTTCTGCTCTCTAGAAAATTCTGTAGAGGCCGCACCTCTTCCCCGAGGCCGGGGGGAGCACACTCGAGAGGCCGCGTGGCCCGAGTGCTCTCGCGGCGGCTGCGGGGGGCCCCGTGCCTGGTCAGCACCCTGTTCGATCTCTAAGTTTCCAGCGACGGCGGCACGAAACCGTTCAGAGAACGCTCATTTTGGGGTTTCCGCTCTCTCCCTCCCGCACCGTCTTGGCGGCGGCCTGTCCGTTTTCACGGTCCCCCCAAACCACCCGCTCCTGGCTTCGTGGAGACCCTCCTACGACTCACCGAATGCGCCCTGTCTGCACTGCTCTCCCTCCGAACTCCCTGGGTTGTTTCTGTGGTTCTTTTACTCAATCTCCTTACTGTCTTCATACGGGAATTCTCAGCCTCTCCTGGTTTGTGCTAGAGGCATCGCAGGCCAGCGTCTCCTCCGAAGCGTCCCCGGACTAGGACGTCCCACACGTCACTGTCATCGGACTCTACCCAGTGAGGGTTTCTTCCTTGACCCGAGTTAGTTAGAGCCCTTCTTAAATTTCCAAACATCGCCCAGTATTTTTTAATCGCTTGCATCTGAAGAATGCATTTCTCTAACTGCATTTTCTAAACGTCGCCGTGTTTTACGCAAGTACTGACTGTGCAGCCTGCTGACCCTTCGTATCCGATTGGTGGTCGAAGCGTGCGCACGTCCCGGGCTGCAGAAGGACCGGGCGACCTCGCCGCGGCTCAGCGAGTGGCCGGGAGCCGGAGCGCGGTGTCTTCTCCAGCTGCCCGTGCGTGAGCCCCGCGCGGGGCTGCAACGGGACGCCGGGCTCCCTCTGGGAAGCGAGGCTGCGACTGACCTCGTTTTGAGCGATTTTATTAGGTGAATCCAGGTGTGGGGTTTGCATCTCCCTGACGGGTGGAAACTGTTACAGGATAACTGTCTTCACCGCATTTGACTCTTTCACTCGTTTTCCTAGTGTTTACGAACACGTGTGCCCTGCCGTCCACTCCGCCCCCCGCACGGTTTCTCCGGGAGCCGCTACGTCTTCTCCTTGTCCTGTCCTCCCGTAAACGGCAAAGACCCGTCTCCTCCAGTCGGCCGATCCTGGACATCCCCCAGGCTCTTTGAACCCACCCGGGCTTCCCGGACGGCATTGCTCATTTCCTTTTTGCTGTATTTTTTCCCTTCTATGTTATTTTTTCCTCTTTTTCTTATTTTTCCGTTTGAAGAGAATTCTTGTTTGTTTAATTGTGTTCTTACTCTTTTTACTGGTTTGGAAGTTAGATACCCTGAGACTCCTCTTCCAGAGGTGACCCTTGCCTCACGTCTCGCACTTCTGACTAGTTCTGCGCACGTCCAGCCTGTGTGATCCTGCCACGCGCACAGACTCCGGCCGGCACTGTGGTGACCGCGCACCCCTGCCCCGTGGCGCTCGGCTCCCTCGGGCGGCCCCCCTGCAGCTGCGCCGGCCACCGCGGCCCCCCTCCCGCCACCCATCGCCACAGGGCGGGCGCCTCGAGAGCGTTCTGTACAGGGACTGGCGCACCGCGTGGCCCCCAGGACTGGCCGGTGGGCTCAGAGCCTGCGAGCTGCCCCTTCACCCTGAGCAGCCCGCACGGCTGGACGCACTGGGAAGGGCATCCCGGCTCTGCCCAGTTTGGGACCCTTACAAACACAGATGCGCACAGCATGTGTGAACACGACTCTACTCTGGGAGAAACGCCCAGGAGTGCACCTGTTGTGCAGTATATTCAACTTTTTAAGAAACTCCCAAGCTGGCTTTCAGGGCGGCCGTCCCGCCAGTGGTGCACGGGCAGCCCGGGCTCCCCGCTTCTGGGTGTCTCCTCCTTTGACCCCTCGGGCAGGCTCACAGCAGGGGCTCCTGACGGTTCCATTTGCCTTTCTCCAGCAGCGAGTGACGCTCACGTGTCCTCTGTAAATCTTCTTTGGTAAATTTCTGCTCAAATCTTTTGCCCATTTTCTTATTGTTGAATTCAGAGAACTCTTTACATACCCAGGACACAAGCCCTCTGTCAGGAGTGTGATTTCCAAATATTTTCTCTCCGTGAGTAGCTTGTCTTCCCAACCACTGAACAAGGTTTTGTGCAGAAGTTTTTACCTTTGATGAAGGAATCCTTGAGTTTTTACCATGTATAACTATTAACAGGAGCTGAGATTAACCAATATTTAACTTCCCTGCAAATAACAGATGAGATTAACAGCTCTTTCCTACCGGTCGACTATCTTTGTCTGACTGTTGGCCGGTGCTTTCTAAAACCGTAACCCCACAAATCAGACGCTATAGTCGCATTATTGCTTCATTACAGAATAACTGCATTATTTCACGTGCCCTTCTGTTGGATCTGCCTACGTGTTTACCTGCGTTACAGACCTTCCAGCTTCGTGCGCTGCGTCCCGCGGTCCATCCCTCGGAAGCTCCTCTGGGGGCAGTCTTGGTGGTGACCCTCCGAGTTCCCACGTGTATGGAAACGTCTGCATTTTGTCTTTGTTCCTGAAGGGCGGACGGTTTTGCTGGAAACACGATTCTACGCTGACGGTTTGCTCGAGGGTCTGTCGGCCCGCCTCCCCGGTCCAGTTGCCCTCATTGCCGATGTTGATGTGAAACAGGCCGGGATCCCCTCCCTGCTGTCCTGGGGTCCGCGCTTCTCCCCGCGGGTCTGCTGCCCCACGTCCCACCGGCCTCTCCACACCGAGCCGGGCTCTCTTCCTGGAAGGCGGGTTGGACGTGCTGGTGTCTCCATCCCCGCCGGCCCCGCCGGCCCCGCAGGCTCACGGCTCCCCAACGCCGCGGGTCTTCCCTTCATCTGCTGTTTGTCATTTCCTCTGCAACCAGACACCCAGACACGTGGCCCCCCATGAACTTCTTTGTGACTTAAAGTTACACTCACTCGACTTTTTTCCAGACACTCTTGGTCACTTCTGATAATCCCTTATTATTGTTCATTTTTGTGATTTCATCTTCTCTAAAACGCTTCTGAAGAACTGTCTATTTTACATGCCTGATTCATTCCAACAGCTGAAGCCTCTCTGGGCCTGTGTGGCCGGCTCTGTGCCGCCACCACCACCACCACGGGCCGGCGCCTGAGACCACGGATACGGGGCTCCTCCCGCTGCGGCAGCTGTGGGTCCGAGACCCAGGCTCCCAGGGCGGGCCCTCCTGAGGCCTCTCCCTGGCATGCGGACGGCGTACCCTCCCCGTGTCCTCACGCGGTCGCCCTGGCACGTGTCTTTGTCCTGCTCTCCCCTTCCTGTGAGGACACCGGTCAGCCTGGATCAGCGCCCCCAGGGCCCTCCTTGACCTTGGTCACCTCTGCAAAGAGCCACCTCCGAGCACAGTCACCCTGCGGTGGGACTCCGGTGTGGCTCTGGGGACACGGTTCAGCTCCTAATGGGGCCTGTTTTGTTATTCCTGCAGTTGCTGCTGCGTCCTCAGCTTTCCACTCGGTGCCCCCGTCACTCACAGGGTGATCTCCCACCGCGGGCTCATGAGGGCCTCTCGTTCTGGGCGCAGCCTTTCAGCCCAAAGGCCCGACTGGCCCCTTCCCTCCGTGAAGGGCCTTGGCAGGTCTGGGGTCTCAGATCAGCCCTAACTCGCTTCCCACACCCGTGCGCTCCATCAGGGAGGTGGGGGGAGGCGAAGGCGGGCGGGAGCAGGACAGTCACTGTGTTTGTGCTTTGCAAGGCAGCAAAGCTTTTCTTTTTCTTTTTCTTTTTTTTTGAGGGAGAGACAGAGAGCACGCTCGAGCAGGGGGGCAGAGGGCGAGGGAGAGAGAGAATCTCAAGCAGGCTCCACGCTCAGCGCCACGCCAGACACGGGGCTCAATCCCACAACCCTGGGATCACGACCAGAGCTGACATGGAGTCGGACACCCCAGGGAGGGCCGCCGGGTGCCCCGGCAGCCCAGCATCGTAAATCGTGGCTCCCCACGTGGACCTGCCCTACAGGGGGAGAGCCGCCCGGGCTGGCTAAGCCCCTCCTCCGCGAGCAGATGTGCCCAAGGGCCCGGTGTCCCGAGGCGGCTCCAGGGCGGGACCCGGTGTCGCTGGCCTGCAGGGAGAGGCAGGCTCACTCACCGCATACGGCAGCGCCGCGAGGGACGGCACGGACCTGGCGTCCTGAGGCCAGCTGCAGGCCTGTCCCCGGGTAGCACCCCTGCACCCCCGGGGCACCCCAGACTCTCAGGCTTCCCGTCTGTGCAAGCGTGCGGTGAGGCGACCTGCAGCCGCCCCGGCCTTCTGGGACACACCGCGCAAGGCCCTGTAGTCAAGCCACAGACTCACAGAAAGGTCTCCTGTCACGGTCACGGACACCTGGATGCCCTAAATCGGGGACGTTTCTTCTCTGCCCCATCGGATCTCCTTGGACCCTCCCCTGGGAGCCCCCCCAGGCCCTCGCCCTCCCCAGACTGCTCTTCCTTCCCTCAGCTGCCCGGTGTCCATCCTCCCGTGCAGGGCCCGCAGAGCCCTGCCCCTCCTTCCTCAGCCCCAGCGGCCCCAGCGCTCCAGTGCCGGGAGAGGCCATTCACCCACTTGCTCCACAGCACCCCCTGTTGGGCCCACAGGGCCCTGGTCTGGACACCAAGCCGGCCTCACCACCCAGCCGCTCGCTGGGGTGCAGGTTTCACACCCCCTGGGGGAGCGTCCCAGCAGTGAGGCTCCAGGGCTGACCCTGGCCACGGTCCCATGTGGGAGGGCTGGCCTCCCCCCGAATCTTTTCATGCTCCCCCAGACTTCCCTTCCCGGGTGCGCTGACTCCAACCGGCCATGGCTTCCTTCCCCGGGGCTCCTCAGGCTCCCCCAGGGCCCCAGGTGCGAGCATGGCGTCCAGGACCCCTGGGCCCCCATTCCATGCACGAGGACCCCGCACTCCGGGCGGCCAGGGCCCCTGCTCTCCCCGCGTCATCGCCCGGCCTCCTCGTGCGTCCCTGACCCCCGGCCCGCTGTCCCCACTATGCTCCTCCTCGGCCCTCGGTGTCCACAGCACAGGGCTCCAGCCGCGGAGGCCGGAGGGCGCACGGGGCCCTCAGGACCTGGACGCACCACCTCTCAGGACCCAGCAGGGTGGGGTCACTCCTCCCCAACCTCACCCGATTCTCTGCCTGCCCCTCCCCCTCCCGCGGGCCTTCATCAGCACGTCCAGCCCGTCTTCAGGGCCGCCAGGTCCTCCCGCCGGCTCCCCCGGTGGGGCTGCTGGTCACCTGTTCATCTCCCTGCCCAGTAACAGAGCGTCCGCTCTGGGCTAAAGCCATAAAGATACTTCCCAGCTCAGTACGGGCACCTGATTAGCTGCCAGCCCGCGGGACGGAGTGGCTGTGCCTTCTTCTCCCTTCTCTTCCTCCTGGTACCTAGGACGTGATGCAATGGTGGGAAGCCTGCAGCCATCCTGGACCACAAGCACCATCACGGAGTAGAGAGCTGCAAGCCACTGGGTCCCAGAGGCCCCCAGAGCCCCCCTGCTGCGCTGGGTCTCCAACCACAGAAATCTCTTAAAAGTCGTAAGGCCAGTTCTCTCTAAAACATGCCATTCGGGGTTTTCCGCCAAATACACCAGATTTAGTTTTAACTTCTACACAGAAAACACTTACCCCGACATGCATGTACTTGCTTAGTGCTGTTTCCTGCAGCAGAGCGTGAGCTCCGGGAGGAGAGGCCTCTGGTCGGCCTTGGTCCCTTGCGCATCTCCGGCACTTAATACAGGGCCAGGCCCCAAGGGGGTTCCTGATGGATATTATGGAAATGACTGGGGTCAGGGCTCAGGGCCAGAGTTCAGGGTGACCAGGGTCAGGGTGCAGCATGTGATCAGGGTGAGGGATCAAAGTGTGACAAGAGTCAGGGCTCAGCATGTGACCAGGGTCAGGGCTCAGAGTAAGACCTGAGTCAGAGGTCAGCATGCAGGCAGAATCATGGTTCAGAGCAGGGGACACAGGGCCCAGTGTGTGACCACGGGTAGGGCCAAGAGTGTGACCAGGGTCAGGGCCCAGAGTGTGCCCGGGGTCAGGGCTCAGTCTAGACTGGAGGTGGCACGAGCAAGGGGCATGGGGCAGCAGAGCTCATGGGCAGTAGGGAGGTGAGTGTCACAAGGGCAGCCCATCCCTTCCACCCACAGAGAAGATTAGCGGAGGCGCAGAGATCGTATGGAGACGAATGCAGTTTGCAGACGCAGACGGAGGGCTGCCCAGGGCAGGGCCGTCTGAGCAAGGCACCACCTGCACCCAGAGGGACAGGCGGCAGTGAGGGCGGCCAGGCCATGTGGCAGGGAGCAGCTGGATGAACCGATAAAGAGCTCCTGCGTTCTGTCGGCAAAGTCACCGACACGCTGCTGGCTCGTGGTGAAAATGGAAAACCAGAACAAGGTCCCACCCAACGTGCCAGTGACACGGGCCTTGGCCCTCAGTGCTAGGGCGTCCCTGGCAGCCCTGGAACCGGTCCGCTGTCCAGCCCATGCCAACACTTCAGGCTCCTGCTTGAAGGATTTTATCCACAAGGGCCAGGAGAAGGAGGGAAAGGGGAGGCGGGCAAAGGGCGCGAGGCCCTGGGGTCTGGGGACCCCTGCCATCCCCTCCTGGCCCCCAACAGCCTCCCAAGCGGTGTGGCTGCAGCCCGAGCCTGGTCTGGGAGGGCCAGGGGTGGCGCCCAGCTCCCCGAGAGACCCCCAGGGGCACAGGAAGTGCCGGAAGGAGCAGATCTGAAAACCCAGCAAGCACTCAGGGCTCGCTGCTGGGGCCGAACACACAGGCACAGCCCGTCTGAGACCAGGACTAGGCTCCGTCTCGTTGGTTCGCGAGCACCACTACCGGCGTGGCCTTTTTCGTCGTTATTTTATGCTTACGTAGTAAAAATAATTCTTTTTGCAGGAAAGATCCGTAGGTACAAAACGGTATCCCACCCGGGACAGCACCAGGTGACATGTATGCACGCGAGTGTCTATACCACAACACCACAAACTAACTCTGGGCAGAGACGACTGCCAGCCGCAAGACGTGGGTGTGCCTTGGGCAGAACCCAGAAAACCGCAGGAGCCCAGCCCACCGAGTCCACACATCCAGAGGGACAGGGCTTCCGGTGGGCCCTCCAGGTCACACGCTGGGGGCCTTGACACCCCGCCGAGCCACCCTTCCCAGTCTGGGGACACCGTGCCCACTATATCCCCTGTGGCCGCAGGGGGGGTGCTGGATGTGCCCGCCAAGGCACTCGGCGCAGCCGGTGAGAGCGTGGGCTGGGAGCGGAGGCCAGGCTCTGCCAACGCCCCTCTGCCTCTTCCAGCCACGACGTCCCTGAGTCTCCTCCTGTCCAGGACCCACCGACTGGCTCCAGAGCCTTTCCCTGCGCGAGTCTCTCCTGTGTCCTCGCTGGCTCCATCGAGGCCCCATCTCTGCCCTGCTGTCCCCCAGCCTGCCTCCAAGGAGGACTGGGGTCCCTGCTCTGCGTGCAGCTCTCCGGGGGCCAGACCCTAGCCCTCCTCTTCCACCTTCAGGATCATCCCTGAGAAGACCTCCAGGCCCGGGTGGGAGCCCTGGGGGCTGCCCTGGGAGCCTCTGCTGGGCCCAGAGGCCACTCCGCCAGCGGGGGTGCCATCCAGGACGGTGGGCGAGGCTCCCCGGGCCACGCAGGCCTCCACCAGCTTCCCGAGGGTCTGGTTGAGGGCCTCGACGCCGTCGGCCAGCCGCTGGCTCTGCTCGGCCAGGCGCTGGAGCAGCAGGTTCTGCTGGGCCACCAGCGCACTCTGCTGCTGCGACCAGTGGGAGAGCAGGGCGCCCTGTCGCCGATGGGAGTCCAGCAGCCGCTGCTCAAACTCGGAGGCCTCTGCTGCGGGCCGCCCAGGGGGTGGGGGCGGCGCGGTGGAGGGTGGGGAGGGTCCAAGGGCTCCTGGGAATGCAGCTGCAGGGGGCGCCGAGGCCGGGGAGGCCGGGGAGGCGGGGGAGGCCGGTGGGGAGGGTGAGGAGGTAGGCGCAGGGACAGTTCCTCGTAGGTCCAGGGGGTCAGGTTCGGGCAGGCTTGGCCCATCCGGTGTCCGCAAGGGTAGCCACGGGCAGCCGGGGGCCTCATCTTCCTCGTCCGCTGGTGGAGGGAGACAGGAAACGTCAGCCTCCAGCAGCCATGACTGGGGCAGTACCTCAGAGGGACAGGGAGGTGACAGGTGGGGGGCTCTCCACACATGCAGCCCCTTCGGTCCGATGCCCCTCTGGGGGGCAGCAGCGCCCAGGACGCAGAAGGTGAGCCTCCCTCTCATAACACTTAAGTCCAAACCTCGGCCTGGCGGCTGCAAAGCCTCACAACTTGGCCCCCATGCTATGTGTCTACACTCCACCCAGCTGGCTGCTCCCTACCATCAAGTCTGTCCAGCTATTCATCTACGCATACCACCCAGCAACCTATCTGCCCATCAATTTTTTCATCCATCCTCCACCCATCCATCCATTTACCCATGTCTCTGTCCATCTGTCCGTCCATCCACCCATTTCCCCACACCTCTGTCCACCCATCCATCATTGATCCTCCATCCACCTATGCATGTATCCACGCCTCTGTCCACCCATCCATCATTGATCCTCCATCCACCCATCCATCCACACCTCTGTCCATCCATCCATATCCATCCATCCACCCATCATCTTTCCTCCATCCACCCATCCATCCATCCACTCATCCATCCACCTATCTATCCATCCACACCTCTGTCCATCCATCCATATCCACTCTCCACCCATGCATCCATTTACCTATCCCTCTGTCCATCCGTCCACCCATCATCCATCTATCCACCCATCCCCCATCCACCTAACCATTTACCTGGCTCTGCACCCACCCTCCATCCTCCATCCTCCATCATTTACCATCCACCCAGGCACCCACCCGACCTGTGGGTGCACTCCTCCAGCACGTGGCCGTTTCAGGAGGGTGGGAGGGTGGACATGAAGCAACGCCTCCCCAGCGCAGCAGGAAAGACCCTGGACCTGAGACCTACAGCCTGGGCTCCAAAACCAGTTTTTCCTCTTGAGACTTGTGTGGTTTTGGGAAACCCTTCTTTCCTCTGGACCTTCGATCCCCAATCTGCACATGAAGGGCCTGGCTGTGGGGATGACCAATCCTCCCTCTTGTCTGGGTGTGGAGGTTGCACTGGCCAGTGCCCCTGGGAAACCCTGAACCTGAAACACGGGGCTGTGCCATGCCCCGTCTTGGCGGGTGCTTCCGTCCTCCTGTCTGGCGGAGGTGAGTGGAGGGACGTCCCTACGTGGCAGCAGCCCTGGGCTGCACCGCCTCAGTCTGAGCCCCACTCACCTCCCGTAGGGCCCAGGGGCTCCTGCATTGCCATGGAAATGGGGTGGTGGCAGCATCACCCCAGAGGACAGGGTCCTATGAGCAACATGGGGCAGGGGCAGGGGGTCTGAGCCTGATGAGGGTCCACGGACACAGGCGGCCCCCCAGGCCACCTCCACTTCCTCCTGAGGCTCCTCCTCCTCACGTTGCACCTTCCTTCCGCAGTCCTGGCATCAGCAGGTCCTTCTGATCAGATGGCGCAGGGCGTTCAGGGAGGAAGCCAGTGGGCTGACTTGCTGTCCCCCCCAGGAGGCCTCGGCAGGTGCTGCCACTTGAAGGTGTTCCCACCACGAGGCCGGGCCCCGAGCTCCTGGTATGTCCGTTTTGCTTCATTTGCAGCCTGGACCTTCCACCCCGGGAGGCCCCGAGGATCCGGCCGCATGGAGAGGTCCCAGCCGAGGGCCCGGCTGTCCTCGGTGGAGAAGCCGGCAGGGGCGGTGGGCCGGGTGGTGAGCACCGAGTCAGTGCCGGCTTGCCTCTGCTCCCACCTTGCAGACGAGACCTTGGCACGGCCCATCTCTTCACCTGGTGCGGCAGTCACCAGCTCTCACGTGCGGCCGCCCCTCAGGCGCCCCAACTTCAAGAGCGACTTGATGGAGAAGGAAGGAAGCTGACACGGCCTTGACTTCCTGGAGACGCCGGGGAACAACAGCGTCATCTGCTCCGCTCCTGCCCGCCACGGCCCCGCACAGGGGTTGTGCTCCAGCCTGTGTGTGGCGTCCTGAGCTTGCGGGCAGCTCCTCCTTTGGCCTCTGAGCACAGTGTCCTTTCCACCAAGACAATCCTACTCGGCCTTCGGGACGGAGCGTGCGCTCTCCCGGGAAGCTCTCCCGCCCCACCAGCCCAGGGTCTTCCTCACACCAGACTGGACCATCCACCCCGCCCCACCCACCCTTAGGACGCCCGATGGAGAGACGGGCTGAGCCACGAATGAATGGAGGGCGGCTCCCCAGCCCTCCCCGCTGCCAGCCGGACCAAGGCCCAAGCCTGCCTGGCCTGATCCGGTGCTCACATGGTGGCCGCGAGTCAGCACGGAGGCCCGGTGGTCAGTCCCCGAGGCCGCTCCAAGCCCCGTCTCCAGCAAAGAAAGGCCTGATATTTGCTCTCACTCCCTCTGAGCCAGCCAGCTGGCCTCAAGCCAAGTTCCAATGGCTCCAAGAACGGATGCTCCCTCCCAGCCTCCAGCCCAGGCCCAGGCCAAAGGCAGAGCCGAGACACACAGGCACCTAGGCTGCAGGTGCCGGAGCAGGAGGGTCAGAGGAGCCCTCTCCAGGGCTGGTGCCCTCTGGGAAGGTGGCAGGCACTGCCCGACACACCTTGGCCTTCTGGGAAAAGAGAGTCCACAGACCTTTCCGTCACGCAACTAGGCCAGTGTGCTCCTGGAATGTGCCCAGCACCCAGGGCAGTGAGACCTCCCAGGTGGGCCCCGCTCACACTCTCGACCAATCCCCTGCCCTCCAGTTCCCAGGGGCAGATGGGCAAAGACCCTGGCCGCCTGGCTTTGCAGGCAGGCAGTGGTGCACGGCGCCCTGGGTGCAGGCCCTGCCTTCCTGCCGCTCCCCTCCCGGACACCAGTCCACCTTGGCTCAGAGAAGACCCTGTAGGTGTGCCCCTCCCACATACAGGGCTGGGCCTGGGCCTCGCAGGGGGACAAGGGGGATGGAGGGGACCATGGGCCAGCCGGGCCGTCCCCTCAAACTGACTTACTTGGTGCCGGCTGGCTCCAGCCAGGAGCTCGCTGGCCGCCTCTGTGTGCGAGGACGCAGCCTCAAGGCTGGCTTCAATACTATCTGCAAATCAAGACAACAGAAGCAATTACAGAGTGGAGACCCTGAGGACGCGCTGAGGGCGAGCCCCAGGGAGCCCAGGCCCAGGGGCTGGGAGGGGGGCTAGGTCCCCGTGCTGGCCAGGGGCCAGGTGAGGAGTCCAGCCTCCAGAGGAGCAGAGGCTGCAGGGCGCTGGGCCACGAGAGCTCGGGGCAGGGGCAGCCCACGCGGGAAAGGTGGAGGCCAGCCTGGAAAGAGGCCTGGCCCTGCTACTTTTCTGCGCCCTTGGGCAGTCCTTCAACTCCCGACCATAGTCCCTGCCTCTAAGGAGGGGCCAGAGCCGCCGTGAGAACTGCCGTGACCGGGTCCTCGAACACAGGGGGCTGGGCAGCGGCACGCGCTGGCCCCTGGCCTTGGGCACGTCAGCGTGGGGCTTCAGGCACGGGCCTGGGGGGGTGTCAGCACAGCCCGACACGTCACACCAGCAGCACACCTAAGCCACCCTCCCGAGGCCCAGAGCAGCCCCAGGAGACCAGAAAATTCCACTCAGCAGTGCTGGCAGGAAAGAGGCAGCGTCATGAAAACATGTGCCGAATTCGTAACCAGACCCATTGGGAACACACGGTCAGGCCCGGGGACTGATGAGTGACACTATGACATTCGCCCAACGGGGGGAACTGGGTTTGAGTCCAGGTGAAGGACACCTCTACACCGTTTCCTCTTCCACCACCGGGGAGCCTGGTAGCAGCAGACGGAGCGAGCACGTGGCCGCGGCAGGAGGCGCTCACCCCGCATACGTGGCTCTCACTGCCGGAGCCGCGAACGCGCAGGCTTCCCTCTCCAAGGAAAAGGAGACGGGCCTGCAAACTCGCCGACTTTGGTTAGGACTTCGGAGGCTGAAATTGGTAAATTCAAATCGTACTTCTCCCCTGGGGCACCCTGGGCGCCACCTGAGCCGGGCCTCGAGGGAGGCCCAAGGCCAGGGGGGCAGAGAAGGTCCAGATGAACACAAGCGCCACTGGGCACAGCGCCCTCGGCCCAGGGGATCGCTCAGCGGGGGTGCCTTCACTGGGGTTCCCTCCTTCCACCTAAGCGCAGCCCCTCCACGCGGAACCCCCCAGAAGGAGAGGAAGGCGAGCTCGGCCCCTCCTTTGCGCCGGGTCACGCCTGCTTCTCACCCAAGTGCAGCGCCGAACCCCCGGCGTCCGTCCTGTGCCAACAAGCCACCTTGCGCCCCCAAGCCATGGGTGGCTGCAGCCCCCACCTCGCTCCCGTTGAGGAAAGAGGCGGGTGCTCGGGGCAGGAACAGGGGCCATCACACCCAGGAAGACAGCGGGGTCACGGCCCTGCAGGCGCTGGGGGCCTTCCTGTGCCCGACAACCACACCACACAGAGCCTGGGCTGCCCCAGCACCCTGCACTCAGGCTCCGACAAAGCCCCAGGCTGGTCTGCACCGAGCACAGGCCCTGGGGACACTGTGAGCCAAACTCTGATGGTAAAATACTGCCCGGAGACACTCGTGGTCCCCACAGCCGAAGCCGGGCTCAGGCCAGGAACGAGCAAGCTCAGCACTCAGCCTGCAAAGCCCTCCCCAGATCGCAGCTCTGCCCCTGGCCACCCGCTCACGGCCAGCTCCCCCGTCCGGAGCCCCAGGGGCGGCCAGGCGGGCATGCGGCACCCCACTGGCCGCGAAGCACGGCCTCTGCCTCACCCTGAAGACCCCCGGCCAGTCAACGGCAGATGTGCAGGCCTCAGCTCCCCGCAAGCCCCCCGCAGGGGATGCTCCGAGGGAACTGCTCTGCGGAGCCTCTGCTCCAGAGAGGTAAAGGCACTGGGGCTCCAGGCCAGGCCTCCGGGGCCCAAACAGAGCCCCCGCTAGCGCCACTCCCCCAAACACTCACAGCAAGCAGGGGAAGCACCCCAAGCACAGCCATATAGCTTCCTACTCGGCACCTCAGGCCACAGGCACCCTGTGGAGGCCCCACAGCCCGGTCAGCTGGCTGTCCTCACCCCTGCACCTGGATGGGCCCCTGCAGGCCTGCCCCTGCCCCAGACCCCAGACACAGTCTCTGCCCACCCCTCCCCCCATCAGGCTTTGCAGCCACCCCCAGGCACTCCAGTTCGGTGACAATCAGCACTGTCCCAGGAGGGATACTCCCGGGAGGAGTTCACAGCACTAAGAGAGCAGTCAGTGGGCTGTCCCCATGGGCCACAGGGGCCAGGGATAGGGCAGCTGGCCCAGCAGGGCACGCAGGCTCTTCTGGGCTGGACTGGGCCCCACCATAAGCCCATTCGCTGAGCCGGCACAGGGGAACTTCAGGACCAACACAGCCACCAAGTTCCTGCCGTGCTCCAGGGCTGGGGACTCAGGGGGTGGGTCCGGGCACATAGTGCCATCCGCTGCCAGCACCCCCTTCGGTGTGCACATGCTGCACCCCCAAACCAGCTCTGGCTCTGCCTGTAAAAGGAGTGGGGTGCCCCCCACCCCAGGCCTGGCAGTCCGGCCATGTCTAAGGCCCCCAGGAACGGCAGCACGTCCACACGCTGCTCCCAACAGGTCCCCCAGAAGCTCCGATGGGCCATCGGTCACCAGGCGTTTGTGGCCCTGACTGTCCTTGCAGGGCTGAGTCCTGCGGTCCACTCCAGGGCCTTCAAGAGGGAGCTGGTCCTGCCCCAGGCTTCATCCCCGACGTGCGTCCAGCGGTGGCCTGGGAAGCAAAGGGTCCACCTCGGCCATGAGGAGGGGGTGCAGCCCCCCGTGCAGTGTGACCAGGACGTGAGGCGTCTTGAGGAGGAGGAGCGGCAGGAGGGAGCACCAAGGAGGCGGCACGGGAGTCCAAGCCAGCACTGCTCTGGAGCCAGAGGCGGCTGCGTGCGGCAGGAAGGCCCCGCCAGGCGCCCCATGCTTTCCTCAGCAGGCACAGAAACTTCCAGCAAAGGGGGGGCCTTGTAGGCAGGCGCATGGGCTCAGAGTGGGGGTCAGTGTGCGCTGGGCTGGCCTGGGGGTTGAGGGACCCCGGGGTTAGAGAAGGGCCCCCACAATGAGAGCACAGGAAGGAGTCAGAGGTCGGGGCGGTCTTTCCTCCCCACACCGGGAGACTGGCACTGAGTGGGGACAGGAAGGGGAGCGTGGCCCCTCATCTTCTGCCCCTGGCTGTGCTGGGTCACGGTGGGGGCACCCCCAGAAGGATCCCAGCGCGGGGGCCGGGAGGAGCTGACTGTGAGCCCAGCTCCTTTGCTCCGCAGGTGGGCCGGCCCCTCCCTGACCCCAGGCTGTTTCCCATCTGGAAGCAGAGAGGCCCCGTGTGGGTGGTGGTCGTCCCCACAGGCCCACAGCCCTCCCCAGCGCACGCTCCCCGCAAGTCCTGCTCCCCGCAACCCCGGGCCGGGGTGGGGGGGCACTTACTTGGCAGGGGCTCGGCCTGGCCCTCGCCTAGGGGGGCTGGGGCGGAGAAGGTCTCGGCCACCATGCGCTCCACAGGGGTGAGGACGAGGCCGGGGGCCCGCGGGCGCTCCGCCAGCTTCTTGCGCACGGCCCCGCGCAGGTCCCTCCACTTGTGCTTCAGGTCGCCCAGGTCCCTCCGGCAGTAGCCCAGGGCATTGACCGCCTGCAGGATCTTGCTCCACACTCGGTGCTTCCGGGAGGGTGCGGCCCGCAGCGCCCCGAACAGCAGCGGGTAGTGGCGGGTCACCCTCTGCACCAGCACCTCCGTCTCCTGGGGGCTGAAGTTGGGCTTGCGCGTCTTGGTGCGGGAGGGCGGGCCGTGCCGCAGGGGCGCGCACCCCGGCCCGGGCGGCTCGGGGCTGGAGCTCTGCCGGCACGCGGCCCTGTCGCTGCGGGAGCCTGCAAAGGCACCAGAGGCTGAAGGAGCGGGCGGGCCGGGCCCTGAGCAGCAGAGCGCCCCCAGGCTCGCAGCCCCAGGGGTCCGCCGTGCCCGCACAAGCCCCTGGCCGCCACCTGTCACGGCGGGGTCACCCGCATCGGCACGACCAGCTGCCCTGGTCCCCAGGCCCGGGCCACAGTTGCCACAGGCGGGCCCTTGCGGGTCACCCTCCCCTTCCCCTCCTGGAGACGGCCCCTCCCGATCAGCCCACCACTGGGACTGAGGGACCACCTGGGTGGCGGGCGGGTATCCATCTGGAGAGGAGGCACACTCTGCACACCCACACCAGCCAGAAGTGGAGACAGCGGCGGCAGGGGCAGCAGCTGTGCTGAGGCCAACGGAGGCCAGGGGTGCGAGGACATGGGGTCCCCGGACAGGGGCTTGTGGAGAGTGCACAGCGAGGGCGCGCTGGGGCCACCCGGGTCCTGCCGTCAAGCAAAGCCCTGCCTGCAGCCCAGGCTCTGAGAAGGAGGGAAGGCGAGCCTGCTGGATGGCAGCCCCAGGAGGGGCCGGCCCCACCCTCCCCTGGGGGTGCAGCACAGCCAGGGGACGGCCTATGGGGAGGACGGGAACTTGGAACGGGGTGCAGAGGCTGGCTGGGGGCTGACTGTGCTGGCCAGTGGCTCCGGGTGCCCCATGCCTCTGGGCCAGAGAGCTGCAGTCCCTCCCCGCACTCAGGGGGCCCAGGCACGCGAGCCCAGGAACCACGTGGCCACCTGGGGTGCGGAGGCCAGGCCGAGGGGGGCCGAGGTCCTCACGCGGAGAGAACACAGAAACAGCAGGGACGCCAGCCTGCTCCTGGCACAGCCCTGCCCCCACCGCACCCATTTCCTGAGGAGCGGCCCCTCCAAAGTGACCCTGGGCTCCACGTGGGCTCTCTGCGGGGCACCTGCCACAGCCTCGACCCCTCCTCCACCCAGGACAGTTTGTCTTCACCCTGGGGAGTACTTGGGTGGGGGGAAGGCCCAGGGCGGGAAGCATGGAGGCCCGGGCTCTTCAATGAGCAGAATGGGTGGGCGGCCCTCTTGCATGAGGCTCCCCAACCCTGGCCTTCCTGAGGGGCTGGAGAGAGCTGGGGACACGGAGAGGGAGGGCAACAGATACTCAGACCCCCAGAACTGCCCTGCGTCTCATTCATCCAGGAGGCAGCCCTGCCCACACCTGGGGGAAAGGGCAAGGGGATGTGGGGCAGGTGGCTCAGATACCCACCAATGGCATCTCCTTGCTCTGACACTATGGAGGCCAAATCCTTGATGATCTGATTCACATCCAACAAGTCACTCTGTAGAAACAAGAAGGGAGACGTTAGGTGCAGTGATCAAGGGCACAGCCATCAGGGGGTGCTAAGCGAAAGCCAAGAAAGCCTAGGCTCCCCCCTCCGCCCACCAAGTCAGAGACAGGCCTGGGATCTGAATGCTGTTTTCTGACTCCAAGGCCAAACCCCACGCTCTCTGAGACTCCCAGAGCTGTAAGCTCCCTCACTGGGGACAGAGGACCCTGGGTTGGCCCTTGGAGGGCTGCAGCTGAGTGCAGGGCAGTGTCACCAACACCGTCTGCACCTCCTACAGGCCCGTCAGTCCTGTAGACACCTTGTTCCCCATATCTGCTTTGGGGCTCCTTGACAGAAAGATGGTACCTTTCCCTCTCTGTACAGCCGGTGTCTGGCACAAGCCAGCACAGAGGTGCAACTCAATAAATCCTGAAGGAGCAGGATGGATGGTTGGATGGTTAGATGGATAGAGAGATGGATGACTGGATGGTGGATGAATAATGGATGGATGGACGGATGGTGGATAGATGCACGCATGGATAGATGGTGGATGGGTAGATGAGAAGATGGTGGATGAGGGGATGGTAGATGGGTGGATGGGTGGATAGAGGTGGACAGATGAATGGATAGATGGATGGGTGGATAGATGATAGGCAGATGAATGGATAAACAGTGGATGGATGGATGGATGGATGGACAGATGGACGGGCAGATGGATGGATGGACAGATGTGGATGGTAGATGGCTGGATGGTGGATGGACAGTAGCCCCGCTGCCATGGACAGACTGAGTGGCTTCGTGAAGCTAGGGAACACGGGAAGGGGTAGGAATTCAGACCGGGAGGATGCGGGGTGCCTCACTCAGGCATGTCTTGCATCCTCCATGCTGCCCAATCATCTTAACTCCATTTGCCAGGAAAGTAACAATGACGCTCGTGAGGGCCACGGCCACACCATTCACAGGCCATGTGCTGGAGGCGTGTCACACACCATCACTGTCACACCTGGCAGCACCCCGAAACCAGGTCATAACACCCATCTGACAGTAGACGTTGTGGGCACTCAAGAGAGTCTATGACCTCCAGGGTCTCTGAGAGAGGGGGAGGGCTGGTACCGGCACCTGCGCCCACTGGCTCCAAGGCCACCCTTTGTCTGAATGCCATCCTACAGGGAACAGCTCTTCCACCGGCCAGCTAGGGGCCCCCCCGGCAAGACCGTTCACCTCGGAGCCAGGTTTCCTCACCTATCATGTGAGCAAAATCAAAGCTTCCTCCTTGAGTGCCTGGCACGCGGCCAGGGTTGAGCCCCAGTCAGGGAAGGCTCCTCCAGGCCAGCGAGAGGGCGGGGTGGGGGCGGCAAGAGCCCTACCCCAGGCCCACCTACTCTACAGCTCATTCTGGAACCCAGATCGATTTCCACAGGGGTCATTTCACCCACTGCAAAATATTACAGGGAAATTCATTTTCTTTTTAGGAGCGTTCTGGGAAATGAAGCAATTAGCATGATCTCAAACCCACGTGTGCTGTCAACCACAATTCAATTACAGGCTGTGCCCCGGCGCAGGCAGACGGCCACCCTGCGGACGCATGGCCGGTGGCCGGGAGGGCGGCAGCCAGTGTGGTCTGTGGGTCTCAGCTCTGGGGACTGCAGCAGGTGGGTAGGTGCTCGGTGGCCTGGGCCCATTTCTGGGATCTCGGTCCCCACAACCTCCCCTGAGTGAGGCCACCGGCTGGGGGGGGCAACCTAGGTTCCACCCTAATGTGGAGATGTCAAGGTCACAAGATAAAGGCTTCTGCCTACCGCCCAGATTCCCCCGTTCCCACCCCAACCCTGTCAGAAGTGGGCACAGACCAGCCACACCCAACCTTGACCTTGCCACCAAGGCCTCTCTCACATGAGCCTGGCCCTGGACGCACGGGGACTCGGACTCTTGGGGGCCTTTCTAAGCTAACTTAGTCTCCCCTTGCTGGGTGTGAGCACGCCTTCTGGTACCCCCACTTTGCACACAGGTCAGACAGAGAAACCAAGTCACCAGCAGCTGGAGGGACCCTCCGGAGGGCGTGTGGCTGATAAATGCTAGAGCAGCAACCTGGGCTACCTGACCTGGGCTACCACCACCTAGACGGCAGCGCGGCAGTGACACAGGGAGGCCGTGTGGTGCAGCCACCTGCACGGGGGGGTCACTGTGCATGGACGGTGTCTCTTCCCACGGGCAGGGGCCACTGAGGGCCACGGCTGGCGTGGTGCTGCCTGCCACCCTGCCTGGTGCACAGGGACACAGCCTCGGCAAAGGAGAGGGCGAGAAGGGGCGCTGGGGAGCAGGGGACAGAGCCAGTGTCCCCCCGGGGCCTGGCGAGGAGGGGCGCTGGGGAGCAGGGGACAGAGCCCCGTGCCCTCCAGGGGACCTGGCAGGGTAGCAGTGGCTGCCACACCGCCGCTAGCGCAGCGCTGACCCTAATAATCTGGGACAGGCCCAGGTGAGCATGGAGGCCCCAGTGCGGCTCAGGTTCTGGACGTCGGGAGAGAACGGACATGGCCAACGTGCAAACGCACTTGTGCCCTGGCTGCCGCCTGGCCTCACCCACTTTCCCTGCCGGGCCCCACTCCTCCTGGGCAGGGCATTCCTGTGGCAAGGAGCCCTCACCAGCCCGGCATCTCAGGTGGGGGTGCCCATCCGGGTCCCTGCCCTCGCCCCCAGCCTGCAGCGTAACACCTGCCGGGCCCACACGTGCGGCTCCGGCCGAGCGACAGGCGGAGCCAGGAGGACTGCAACCCGGGCTGCTGTCTGCTCCCGCCTGGCCCAGCGGACGGGCAGCCCGGAGCAGAGGTGGCGTGTCTGCTGGCCAGAGCGGAGGTCCCAGAGCCCTTGGTGCCCGGGGTGGCAGCATGGAGGAGGTGACCTTACGCAGGTGACCCACGCTGGACCATGCGTCCAGGGCACTGGCACCTCAGAGCTGCCCGCCTGGGAGGTTCCCGCTCACTGGCCTCTCGGCAGTCAAGGTCGCCTGTCACACACACACGCCCTTCTTTATTCTGGGCCTCTCTTTTCAAAATGCCCAGCACTCAGACACCTGCCCCCCGCCTGCCCCTGAGCGGACGGCTCAGATAACGCTGCAGGAGCAAGGCCGGCCCTCGCCCCCAGCAGACCGTCCTGAGGCCCTGCTCCCCCCCCCGACCCGTGACACATGATGCTCTCAGTGACCTACTCAGCGACATGTAAACAGAACGTCAGCATAGGCTGGGCCCCTGGAAACGGTGACACTAAGAACCACCCCTTCCCCACCCCTTTTGTGTTCCGGAAAATGTCCTCTGCAGATAACTCCTTCCCGGTGTGACTTAGACCTGTTCCCCACGTGGGACAGGCTCAAGGACACCCCCTTTTTCACCCAGGACCAGGCCAGGGCAGAGCCCCCATTCCCACCCTGTGCTGAACGCTCACCCCCCTGGCCTGTGGGGACAAAAGGCCTGGGAACCAAGCTCAGTTTGTCTTCTGCCCAGGCCTGGACACCCCTTGACCCAGACGCCTCACCCACCCCTCCACCAGACGCAAGAGGACCTCTGCGCCCCCGCCTTGGGGGTGTCTGCACATCCTACGGCCCCTTGTAAGGGCCCTTTTAAATCAAGACTCTCCTTGTCAACAAGGTAAGTGGGCCCTATGGGGGAGGCACGGGGGTGTGAGGGTGTCCCGGGGCCCCACGTGCAGCAGCTGGCCTCTGCCAGGACCGAGGGCTGCAGGCACAGGGGCGGGAGGGCCGGGACGCCACGAGGGGGCTGGGCTGACCGCCGGGCACCTGTGCAGGGCCCTCCCCACACAGGTCGTCCCCCGCTGTGCCTGGTTCTGTGGTTCCAGCAAGATGGCCCACGGGTGCAGGGACGTCCCGGTGGGGCGGGGTTTGTGTCCCACTCACTCCGGCCTCCAGAGGCTGTTTGCAGAACGGGTGGGGTCACGAGGACCAGGCGGGCTCCGGGGACAGAGACCCGACGTACCAGGAGAGGGAGGGCCCACCAGAGGAGGCAGAGACGGGCAGCCCCGGGGGCAGGAGGCAGCGCGCAGAAAGGGAGCATCTGGGCATAGGCAAGTGACACCGACAAGTGACCCTCCAGCCCCTGTACTGGGCAGGCCTCACTCAGCTCCTGGAGGAGGCTGCCAAGGGCAGGTGGGCCCAGCTCCCAGGCAGGCCCAGGGGGCAGGCCCGAGGAGTGGGTCCCACCAGGAGCCGGGGTGGGAGCCACGTGCAGACACAGCTCGGGGCCCGGCTGCTCACGGGCCTGAAGGAAGGTGGGCTTGCGCCGGGGGCCCGGAAGCCCCCAGAGCTGCCTAGGGCCGGCGCCCGCCAGGGACGTCAGGCAGCAGCGGTGCAGTGCGCGAGGGCGGCAGGCGCTGGGAGCCGTGCGCCTGGCGTGGGCACCCGAAAGCGGGAGAGTGGGCGACAGAGAGACTCAAAACACCTCAACTTAGTAAATGTTTAAATCATGCCGTTATTTTCCTGATTGCTTCTAAAACTAGAGCTCATTAAAAGCTCTCACGGAATCTTCTTTCTTTTCTTTTGCTGGCACCACAGAATAACAATCTTGCACGGGACGTAACAAAACCTCGATAAGTGTGTGCGTGCGCACACGCACCTGTGTGTTCCCTTCACTTTTAAGAACGAAAAGAAAGAAAATACCACTGTGCTTTTTCTATTACACGATCGCTTATAATTAGACTCTTGGCAACCATCCGCCTATGAACACAACTGTTCCGGTTAATGGAACAGCCAAACTTCACTGATTTATTCCCATATTTATAGGTATCAGCCACGTCACCCCCTCCCCGCCCCCCGCCTTCTGGCTGCACAGTGCCACCTTCGGGGGGTGGGTGGGCCCCACGGCTCTGCCTCATGCCCGGCCTCCTCCCTCCCAGCCCTTCCAGGCAGCCATGGCAACAGAGCAGCTGGTGTGCTGGGGCAGGTGACACACGGCTCCAGAGGGGGCGGGAGTGTCAGTCCTCACAGGTGAGATCAGGTAAGGTGGGCATGCGTGGCGGGGGACAGACACGGATGCCCAGCCCGCTGGGCTGCCCAGGCTGGGAGCGGACAGATGCCCAGGGCTCCAGCTCGGTCAGCCAGACCAGCGGCTGGCAAGCCTGCCACATGCTGGCAATGGCTAAGGGCATGTGCCCATCTCCTTAGACCTCCTGCCGCCCCGGGAGATGAGGCGCTGCCCTCCCTTCAGACAGGAAGAGCCAGCCTCAACCAGGATTAAGTGGCCGTGGGCAGGCAGAGCTGGGGTTCATGGGCTGGCTCCTTCCACTCCTGGCTCCTGGGCCCTGCACCCCCTTGGTGACAGGGAGACAGGCCGGGGGGCAGGGGGCAGACACTGCAGCCAGCCAGCACAGGCCCACTCCTGCGTCAGGCAGCTTGGGCTCGAAGCCCTGCTCTGCCACACACGAGCTGCACGGCCAGGCCAAGTGACGTGGCTTCTCTAAGCCTCCGCTCTGTCTCTGACAAAATTGGAACACAGGAGTGCTCACTCTCACAGAGCTTTTGTGGGGGCTGATGAGATGATGCATATAAATAAAGGCAACAGAGCCCTCTTATTAAGTCACAGATCTGCTGTGGAGTCCCAACATTTAAAACTTATTCATCCATCCACCCCCCATCCATCCATCTACCCATTCCCCCAACAGCCCATCCACCCCCATCCATCCATCCACCTACACACCATCCATCTACCCATCCTTCCGTCCACCCATCCATCCTTCCGTCCATTCACCCCCTATCCATCCATCTACCCATTCTTCCAACACCCCCAACAGTCCATCCGTCCATCCATCCATCCATCCACCTGCCCACCCACCACCCATCTCCAATCCATCCATCCCTCATCCTTCCACTCATCTGTTTGTTCGAGGAATAGTCATCAAGTGCCCAGATAGCATCGTGTCCTTCGTGGTGCTGGGACTACTCTGCAATGACTAAACAGACAGGGATCCCTGCCCCCGTGGGGCCTGGTTCTCGTCAAGGGAGACAAATAATAAGATAGCGCATCGAACAGTACGTGAGACAGAGGAGAGGGAGACTGGAATTCTAGATGGACAACATTTAAGTCAAGACCTAAAGGTAAAAAGAAGCTGCTCGAGGGTCTGGAGGCACGGGTCCTGGGCCAGAACGTGGCAACTCGCGGAAAGAGCCAGGGCAGCTGGCAGACAGGGACTGGGGAAATGTGGTCCACGCAATGGTGCGGGGGAGGGGAGGCTGCTGGGAGCTGCACCTCCCAGAGATGGTCACCCCAACAAACCTGCTGTGCTACTCCTAGAAAGGGACCCTGGCCTGCCTCCACCAAGGGGTGGGCCCGGACGGGCCTTCGAAACTGCCGTAACCAACAGGGCAGAGACGAGGCTTTGTGGCTTCCAAGGCTAAGGCACAAAAGCACCCCAGGCTCTTCACGTTAAGAAGCCAGGAGGACCCCAGCACCGGGAGACAGCAGAATCCTCCCCAGGGAAAATGCCGGCACCCTGGAAGGCCTACCTGGCCACCACTGCCTTGGCGCCTAGGCTCTCGGCCAACCTCACACCTCGGTGACAGCAGAGCCTCCCCCTGGGGTGAACCCCCGGTCAGCAGCAGGCCACACCGGGCCGGGCGGGGTCTGAACTGGGGCAGAGGCCTCAGAGGAACTCCCCAGGGAGGGCCGGGAGGGGCCGCTGCAGGCTCTGGCTCTGCCCGGGGAGCGTCCCTGCCATTCCTGCCATCAGCGCTGCAGCACACAGTCACCCATGGGCTGAAAAAGATCCTTCATGTCCCCTTAACCCTTTCAATGAGAGACCGGTGGCACTGTCTCACCTTGCAAATAAACTAAAGCTTCCAGAAGACCTTGGGGCTCCCATGGCCAGGCAATGGCATGGCTGGGGCTGGGACCCCTGGCCAGACTTCTAGTTGCCCGCTGGGACCACGAGATGCCCGAAACCAGTTACCCCCTCCCCACAAGGGAGCGAGGAAGCTTCTGCCATGTCCACAGCGGCCTCCTGCTTCCACCCCTGCTCCAAGCTCTGGCCTACCCGCTGCCCGCGGTGAGAGGCTGTTCTTCCCGCCACAGCCCGCTGCTCCGGCGGTGACAGGCCACACTGGACCACAGGTGGTCCTGGCTGCTGCTGTGAGGACAGTGGGCAGCCTTGTTCCCAGGAGAAAGAAGGGACGGGTGTCCTCACCCACAGCCCTGGAGCACAGGATCCCGGTCACGTACCCCACATACCTCCCAGAGCAGGGAGCTCAGCCGAGGGCTTGAGAGGCACCTTCCTGTTACTGACCCTTAGCTCCACCTGAGGCCAGCATGGTGCCCCCAGGGGTCCCCACAGCCTGTTATCTGAGATGCCCCATTTCTGACAGCCCCACAGGACCAGGAAAGGGGTTCAGAGAGGGGACCTGAGGCCAGAAGGGACGGGAGAGGTTGTGGCTCGGAGAGCTGGCTCTCCCCAGGCTGGCCTTACTGCATGTGCTCTGCTGCCGAGGGCACAGCGTCAGTGGGAACAGAAGTAGGGACTCACCCCTGCAGGCCAGGCTTCCCGGAGAAGAGGGCCGTAGAGGAGGGGCTGGCCGGCAGTGCGGCACTGGCTCTGGCACAGCTGCGGTGGACGGCCCAGCAAGGCCTGGGAACAGAGCTGTCCACCGCCCGGTCACCCAGCAACCCACAGTGGGGGAGGGGCAGCAGCTCCGGGACGTGTGCCTCCGCTCCTGCTTCTGCCCGCCCGCAGCCGCTGAGTTAGAGGAGACCACGCCCAGTCGGAGCCCACGCCCAGCTAGAGACCACGCCCAGTCAGAGCCCCCGCCCAGTCAGAGCCCCCGCCCAGCTAGAGACCACGCCCAGTCGGAGCCCACGCCCAGCTAGAGACCACGCCCAGTCAGAGCCCCCGCCCAGCTAGAGACCACGCCCAGTCGGAGCCCACGCCCAGCTAGAGACCACGCCCAGCTAGAGACCACGCCCAGTCGGAGCCCACGCCCAGCTAGAGACCACGCCCAGTCGGAGCCCACGCCCAGCTAGAGCCCACGCCCAGTCGGAGCCCACGCCCAGTCAGAGCACGTGCCCAGTTACAACCCGAGCTCTTACCAGGACAGACACAGTCCTTCCCGCTTCTTTACTGACAGGGCCGCTGGCCCGGACGGTGCCAGGCACCAACACCTGCCCCATCGGCCCTGACGCCCCGCCTCTTGGAGCCCTGGGAGGTTTGGGGTCACCTAGGGCCAGGCCCATCTGGGAACAGTGTCAGGAAGGGGCCTTAGGCTCGGAGGCCAGAGACCACCTGCCTCCAAACCAGGGGCAAGAAGGCGCCCCAGGGAGGCCAAGAGCTAGCTCGGAGCAAAGCGGCCTTGCCCCAGCCGCCCCCATCCCGTCTCCCCTGTCGGAGGAACCCGCCCACCGACCTGGCTCCTCACCTCCCCAGGAGGGGCCGGGATCCGGGCCACGCGGGCCCCAGCAGCTGGCCTCCTCCTCCATCAGAAGTGGGGGACAGTGTCCTGACTCGTGAGCATGTGCCCGGGACCAGGGTGCCCAGGCTGGCATGGCTCTCTCTGCGGGTGCGGGGCTCCTGCCCTGCGCCTCCCGCTGGGAAGGGCCGTCCAGAGCCCAAGGCCTAGCACGGCCATCCCCGGGGCAGTGAGGCTCCTGGCACAACCGGACACAGCTCTCTGTGGGTGGGTGTCCCCAGGGCTTTCCCTCTCAACCCTAGTCTCCCCGTGGGGAGCAAAACGGGCAGGCCACCAGCCCAGGCCTCCCGGCGGTGAGAGACACTGCCCAGCGCAGGGGTGTCTCAGGCTACCCCATGGTGCAGCCCTGCAGCCCTGCTCTCACACTCCCCAACTCCCGCAGCCCTGATGACACCGGGCCAGTGCTTCCCACAGGAGGGGGTCTGAAGCCCAGGGAAGGCCTGGGGCTGCCACAGGCCTGCTAGCACGTGGTGGCAGGAGGATGGAGCCCAGGCTGCAAAAGTCCAGGCCCAGGAGGCCAGGGGTCAGGACAGAGGACAGCTGAGTCCAAGCCCGAGGACAGCTCTGCTAAAGCCACCTGCGAGCAGGGAGAAGCAGGGAGAAGCAGGGAGGAGCTGGGCTGACCAGGACAGGGCACAGCAGAGAACAACCGGGCAGGGACAGGCGGCGTGGGGTGGGGCGGGGCGGAGCCGAGCGGGGCTAGGGGCCTGGGGGCGGGGGGGCTGGATTGAGCTGGGAGGGGCGGGGCGGAGCAACACTGGGCAGGGTGGAGCTGGGCGGGGCTGAGCTGGGCAGGGCGGGGCTGAGCGGGGTGGGGCGGGGCCACCCTGTCCCAGGGCCAAGCACTTCTACAGGAGAAGCGGAAGCTGCAGAGCTGGACGGAAGCTAGGGGTCGAGGGACAGCGCACACAGCTTTCTGGGCCGGCGGTGTGGGCAGGGACACAGGGACCCTGTGTGGGGGCCGGGCAGGGAAAGGACACAGGTGATGGCACTGCCATCAGTGGGGCCATCCCACCCCTGGGCAGCCACATTGTCAAAAAGCAGGTCCAGGGCTGGGCAAGCAGACAGGGACCTGCCCGGACAGTGAGCCAAAGGTCAGCAGTTGACGACCCTGGTGGACAGGAGCAACTTCCCACATGGGGGCCACTAGAGGATGATAGGCTGCTTATGGGGGTCCTTACCCAGCCTGGAGGAGGGCAGCCCGGACATAGGTGTAGGATACAGACCTCTATCGCTCGGGGGAATGGCCTCCTGGGGGGGGGGGTGAGGAGCCACTTGTCTGGGTTCATTCAACACATCTGCCAAGCAGGCTGCGGAGTGCCCTGGGGATTGGGCCCGACACCCGACAGGTGAGGCCCCTGTTCTGCTAGACAATACCAGGCTGGCAACCACAGGAGGGGCAGAGGGGAGACTGGGGGGGCAGCTTGTGGGGGTGGTCAGGAGCCTGCCCAGCCCCACAGGGGAGCTGCCAGCAGCTGAAGTGTGAGCCACCCCTGTACCTCCCAGGCTGCTCCCCAAACCTGCCCCCACAGCAGTCCACTGTCCTCTGCAGCTCTGGACAGACAACCCCCATCACCCTGAGCAGCTGGGCTCCAGCCTGGCCTCTGCCCCTGGCTCACTTATCACATGGAGAGACTGTCACCAGGACCAGCTGCAACACTGGGGAAGGAGGAGTGGAGGAGGGGATGGAGCAGGTGCGCCCGCCACGCAGCCTTGGGAGCACTCCCTGCTGTCCCAGCCACCCTCATGGGGCAGGGGAGGGAAGTGAGGCCCAGCGCTTGGCCAGCTGACCCCCACCAGGCTCTGAAGCCCAGAGACAGGACCAACTGGATTCAGGCCCCAGGTTGGCCCGCAGCCCCAGGCCCCTCCATCTCTGCTGCCCTGCACAGGCCTCCACGTGGGGCCCATCACCCCTGGTAAAGCCCACCCCTCCGCCCACGCTCACCACGCAGAGAACGGCAGCAGGGCCCAGGCCCAGGCTGCCCGATGCACGAGGAGCCCCACAGCCCACCTCAGAGGGGGACCCCGACCTACTCAGGGGCTCCTGGCGCCACCCTTATCCTCACGCCTGGGCCATGCACCTGGTCGGCAGCTCCCTGGGTGTCAGGACAAGGCCCTGGGGCGGAGAGCAGCACCCTCCCGCCTGGCCCGTCCCTGCCCCCACCACCCGTGGCGCCAGCGGGGCTGCAGGCCCTTCCTGCAGGACCTCAGTTGAGCCAGAGAGTGCAGCAGATGTCTCCCCCTCCAGGGACCCCAGCGCCCCATGTCTTTAGGGGTGACCATGCTTCAAGCCCCTTCTCAGCTTCTCGCGGAAAGTCGGTCCTGCTGTGCTGACAGAGGCGCGTAGACGTGTATGTTTGGTCCTTTTCTCAGGGACAGCAGAGGCCCGTCTGTGGTGCTGCCTCCTGCCAGGGAGCAGGCTGTCCCTTGGGGAGCAGGACAGTGTGAGGGGGCAGGGGCTGCCCTGGGGAGGGGGCCCCCGGAAGAAAGGGGCTGAACTCCGCCTCCCTAGGGGGCATCCACCTCCTTCACGGTGGGACAGCAGACGCGGCAACATGTCCTGAGCTGGTGACTCAGTTTACCCACTTGCCCAGGTCCCCTTTTCTCTAGACAAAGCTGCTTTCAGAGGACGTGTGTCCAGAGCCCCGGCTCCCGCCTCCCCTACAGGCCCTGCAGGTGAGCAGAGGGAGGCCCAGGGGAGAAGAGCGGGTGGGGGCTCACAGGGCTTCAGGCCCCCGCTGGGTGGGCCAGCAGCCCTCCTGCGTCCCCGACGCACCTCCGGGGTCCGGGGAACCAGACCGCTGGGACGCACACGGCCACGTCCCATGCGCACGCACGCGCACGCTCGCCAGGCCAGGGCCTCACCTCGATCTGCAGGATGGCGGCCTCGCGCAGCCGGATGGCCTCCACGTCGTCCTCGGTGATCTCCGGAAGCGGCACCTGTTCCTGGCCCTGCCACATGCCGTCACCCCCGTTAAAGATCTTTCCGTCGTCGGGCAGCTCGGCAAAAGGGGCCCGGGGACTGTGCTGGCAACAGAGACAGGCCAGTCAGCCCGGGGGTGGCCCGGGCCACAGCCTCGTCCCGGGCTCACAGAGGCCGCTCCGCGTCAGGGCTAAGCCTCGGCTCCGGGAACCCCCCACCCTGCGCTCCTGGGAGGGGAGAGGCCCCAGGTCCTGCAGCCCTGGCGGGGCTCTGGCCGTCCCAGGCCGGCCGCGGGGCGCACTCGGCAGAGCCCCACAGCCCCGCCGAGCGCGGCCTCCTGGCGTCCCCAGCTCTCCGTGAGACCCCAGCGACGCCCGTTCACGCGCAGCACAAACCCCAGCTTCTCACGGGAGGCGCGCGCCCACCGGTTCTGGTGGCGGCCGTGCGTCCCCGGGTCGAGCAGCCAGGCAGGGGCTGCGGACACCGAGGCGTGGGCTCCCACTCGGCGGGGCGCGCACACCACCGGGGACCGCGTGTCGTCTGCAAACCCCTTCGTGGGGACCGGGCCGCGGGGAAGAGAAGCCAGAGGGCTTTTTATGTGGTTCCGTTCTCTGCTCATCTCTTCAGTTTACCAAATTTGGGGATTCGGTAAAATGGTGGCTTTTCCCTTCAATCACCATCTGCTCTCTGATGGGACACTCTGAGCACAAGTGAGTCAAGTGTCGGGTCATGAGCAGGGGTGCTGGGGTGCCTGCGGGGGGGCTGTCTCCAGCCTGGGCACCCCACAGGGGCGAGGAGCTCTCCTTCATGTCAGCGAGTGAGTGTGGGGATGCGTGTGTGTACGTATGAGTGTGTGTACGTGTGTATCGGTGCGTGTGCGTGTGGGAATGCGTGTGTGCATGTGTGTGTGAGAGAAAGAAATGAGAAGGGCAACAGGGAAGGCTGGAGGACGGGCCCCTGACAACCCCACGCCCCCCCAGTCCCCCCAGTGTCACCTCTCCCTCAGGCCAGCTGTCTCTGACACTCCTGCAAAAGACAGAGCTAAGGGCCCATTTTACAGACAAGGACACTGGGGCCAAGGGACCACGGGACCCAGAAGAGGCAGAAGTGAAGGCAGTTGGGGGGCAGGAGGGGCGGGCCTGAGCCTTCTCCCCGGCTGACTCCGCGCCCCGGACCGCACCCGGGCCTCCCTGGCGCCCCTCCTGCCCTCCATCCGGCCCAGGCGCTGACTCGGACCACGGCCCCTCCCGCCGCCCGGAGACAGCGCCGGCACACAGACCGAGGGCAGGGCACAGGCGCCCCAGCCACCCGACGCAAGCCCCAAACTCCTGCCCAGCCCCCTCCTGCGCGAGCGCAGGCGACGGGCCGAGCAGAGCCTCCCTCCACACACGCCACCTCTCCGGGGCGCTCTGCGGGGGTCAGCCCGCAGGGGGGCTTCAAGCCACCACCTGCCTACTCTCTCCTTTCCCTTCGTGACGAGACCTCCTTCCTGCTCTCCTGTGCCACTCGGCCACGCGGCAGGGTGCTGGCCGTGCCACAGCCTCCGCGGCCCACCAGGCAGCCTTCAGATGGCCTGGGCGGTGGGGAGAACACAGCCTGTCCGGCACGCTCTCAGGGCCCATGACCACCCACCCAGTGCCAGGCCCGGGGACACAGCGGACGCACGCCAGGAGCCCCGTGCACCGAGGACTCGGCCGGTCACACACACAGAGTTCTGACCAATGCCAGCACGGGCAGGCCAGGACCCGGGGAAAGCCACAAGTGCGTGTGCAACTACACCGAGGAAACGCAGGGACGGCTGGATGGCCCGGGCAACCTGCCTGCAGGAGGCCCTGGTGACCACGGGACCACCAATGGGAGCCACTGGAGGGACAAGGCGGTGCTCTCTCTCCAGTGTCCCCCACAACCCGTGCGTGCAGCGGGTGTGCTCAGCCTCGGGCAGGGAAGGAGGCGTGAGGCCTGCACTCACCCAGCTCCCCTTCCAGAGCCGCGGGCAGAGCCCCTTCCCCCAGTCAGCAGAGGCCTTTACGTAAATAAATACGTGGATACAGGAATATAAAATAAAAGATCTAAAATATCTGTTGACAAGCGCTCCTGGTCCAAGGTGGCAATTACCACCTCCCCTTCCCGTGTGGGCGGGAGGAAGCGAGCGGTGCCAGGAGGAGCTGGCACGCAGCCAAGCCACGGCGCCCGCCGGCACGCTCTCCGGGCCTCAGCATCCTCATCTGCAGAACGGGACGACGACCCACGCCCGCAGGTGCCCGCCAGGAGGGACCGCGTGGGAGACCCCTTGCCGACTGCTGGCCCCTCGGCCCAGGGCGCAAGCCCCGGGGCACAACCTCGCGGGCTGTGCGACCCTGGCGAGTTCCCCAGCTTCCCCAGCCCAGTGTCCACCCCCATGGAAGAGGGCTGACACCCCCGCCCCTGGAGTCACTGCCATCGGCAGGCGCACAAGAAAATGACGTGAGTGCAGGCGAGCCTCAGGACACAGACTCCGGTCCCGGGTCCCTGCAGACCCACTAACAGAGCAGTCAGAGCCACCGGGACAGAGGTGCCACAGGACACTGCACGTGACCTCCCCTGGAGTCTGGGGCTCCGCAGAAGCAACGCGAAAGCTGGGGGCAACGGGCACCTGCATGCCCTCACCTCCCAGGGTAGGGCCCACCCTCACCTCCCCAGGTGCCCTCACCTCCCCGGGTACAGGCCGCCCTCCCTGAGCCGCTCGTGACAAGCCAAGGCAGCAAGAAATGGCTTGGACGCCTGATCTCGTGCGAGGATCAGAAAGCGCCCCTTTATTCTCCTCACAAAGGCCCAATTTGGGGATTAGGGATTTGCTGGCAACTCGCTGGGGCCGGCGTGGAGGCGACAGCCCTGTGATGGTTTTCCAGCTCAAGAGGCCGCCAACAAAGAGGGCTTTCTCCTCCCTCCGAGGCCGACGGCTTGGGTCCCGCCCTGTACGGAAGAAACCCACAGACCAGCGTGACTGCAGGACCTCGGGGCTGTGAGCGGTTTCCCGTGAGAAGAGTGGAGGCCTCGGGGCCCTCGGGGAGCGGGGAGGACGCACACCACGCCCCCAGGGTTCTCGGAGGCTCTGGGAAACGGGCCACTTTCTCGAGCACTCCGACCCCGGGCTCCAGGCAGGAACACCCGTGACCCGTGGCGGGGCAGGGGGCAGGGTGCGAGCCGGTCACAGGCTTGGGAAAACTGCTTCGGTTTAGCAGCCCAAGGCTGGTCAATTTCTCCAAGAAATTATTCTCCAAGAGTAAATGACTCTGTTTGTTAGCGAACGGAAGTTTCTGGAGACTTGTCAAAGCCCAGGATGTCGGAACTGGCAGGAGCGTAGCAACCCTTCCCCCGACACCGACATGAAAGAACAGAACCGGGGCCCTAGTGCCCTGTGCCCAGCGGGGTGCCACGGCGGGACTTCCAGGAAACGCAGGAAGGTGAGGCGTGACTTTCCCGCGGCCGCGGACACGCGGAGCTCTGGTGGCATCTATGCCGAGCCGGCCGATGGCCGCCCAGACTGTGGACTGTCCCCGGCGAGGGGCAGAGCCAGCCCAGACACACCGGCCGGGTCTCACCTGGTCTGAGGCTGACCCACGTGGCCACCAGCCACGGCCCAGAGGGCGGAGCAGCTCACGGCCACACCCAGCACTGGGCTCGGATGGGAGAAGGCACGGTGGGCACACTCCCGCCGGGACCGCCAGCCTGCAGACGGCAGCCCGAGTCTGCAGCTCCGGTGCAGTAACCACGCCTGTGCTGAACAGGGAAGGATGTCATCTCGCTGTTTCCGGCTGCAGAACTCCTGGAAATAATCTTTCGTAATTTCTCAGAAGCACTGCTGACCGTTCTCTTCCTTTTTAAAAGATTCTGCGGAAACACAACACGTCTACAGTCCGATGGCCAAACCAGAAGCGTGCAGGTCTGAATTCTGACACGGGAGAGACAGCAAACACTGCCAGCTCCCGGCAGCCCAGCGGGGCCCCTCCAGCCCCCCGGCCATTACGCTGCCCCCAACCAAGGAAAACACCGTCTGGCTTCTAACACTGCCCATCACTTGGCCTGGTTTTGACCTCTGTCCTCTGGTTTCAGGCTTCTTTGGCTCCCCATCCAGCCTGAGGTCACACCGGTGGGCCTTGCTGGCGACAGGCTTCCGTGCGTCAATTCCGCACAAGTGATCTAACCCTTCCGCTGAAGGCTGGCTCCCTTCCCAGGGATGTGCTACTGCGTGTCCAGCTGCCACGGGCATCCTTCGGTGTGCCTTCTGGTGAGCACACGTGCATCCCCGCTGGCTCTGTGCCTGGGGGGCCTGCAAGGTCACAGGAGAGAACGGGTGACTCCGGTAAACGTTTCGGTGTGCAGGGTGGCGGTGCCGCTCTTCTGTCAGGAGCGCGCAGGCTGCCGGCCGCCCCACTTCCTCTCCAGCACGTGGTGTTTTCCTGCGTGTCTGTCCTTAGTTACTCTGGTGGGTACAGGGTGACGTGTAGTGACAGCACCGTGGGGTCACTTTCCTTCTGATGGCAGATGCTGAGCACACGTGTCCCTACTGGCCATTTGGATGTCCCCTTCTGTGATGTGCCTACGGCTTTTGTCCTTTTAGGTTTTTGAAATGAGTTGTCTGCCTTTTTCTTATTGATTTGTTAGAGACCTTTACATATTACGGATGTAAATCCTTTTCAGATACACTTTATGTAAATATTGTCTCTCCCCACGCCATAGGCTGCCTTTGCTCTCTTCAGGGTGCATTAATTTAACAAAGTCCCTTCTTTATACTTAGTATGTTTTCATCTGTGTAAAACACAGATGTAAAACACAGTATGTTAGCTCGCCATAAAGACGTGAAGATAGACCCCTATGGTATCTTCTAGAAGCTTCGCTGCTTTGTCCTTCGCATGTCTGTCTGTCACCCAGCCGCAGCGCTCTCTGAGCACAGGGCGGGTTACGGTCAAGGATCTGCGGTGCACGCGGCCCCCCGGCCCCTCTCAGCCACATAAGAACGGGCCGTGGCCTGGGGCACTTTCTCACCAAGAGACAGAGGCTTCACAGCTGTGCCGGGCTTGGCGCCTTGTACGACAACATCCTCCCCTGTTTCAGACTCAACGCATCCTCCTTTGTTCGGCCAAAGCACCTGCATCACGTGGCACCCGGCCAAGCCCACTGCGGGGGAGGGGGGCCACGGTCCTATTGCTGCAGCACAAGAGGGATGCGTGCAAGCCAATGACCCCGCATCAGCCACCAGGAGGGACCCACTGGCCACAGGGGACGTGCCGACTGCGGGAGCTGGTCTTGCTGGCTCTCTGTGTGAGCACGCCACTGTTCCGTCGGTGACTGGCCGCACAGTCTCCCCGGTGACTCCAACATGGGGATGCAGGGACCGGGGTGTTTGGACTTGGACCGGTCATCTGCCCAGCAGGACCCTTTCCCCCAGTTCAGACCCCCGGCCAGTCTGACATCAAGCCCTGAGTGGACCCTCCATTCCTGACTGCGTGGCAGTGCCCTTGCTCAAACAGTTGTTCAAAGGCTCCTTCCTAGTTTTGAGGCTAATACAAATGGCATCACTTTTTAAATTTCACTTTCAAGCTGTCTTTTGCGAGCATGAGGTTTTGTCTACTGACGCTGTTAAAACCACCTATTAATTCTAAGTTTATCTGCAGATTCAAACACCGTTTCCAGCAATGCAGTCGCGGTGTCTCTGACCTCCCCAATTCTTCTCCCTTTCACTTGTTTCTCGTGTCTTCAGGCACTGGACACGCCCTCCTGGGCCGTGGGGAGCAGAAATGATGCAACTAGGCACCGTGTCTTGTCCTCAGTCTCAGAAGGAAAGACGTGACCGTCTGGCCAGTAAGTGTGATGCCAACTGTGGGGCTTCTGAAGACGCCAGTCATCCGATTAAAGGCATCCCTATCTCCCCGTCGGCCCGGAGTCCCACTCCCTGCCCTGAGTGGCTGTTGGAAGTCCACCAAGTGCTCTTGTCTACTGAGATGATCAGCGAGATTTTCTTAGTCCATTAACACGGCAGCTTACGTGGGTTATTATTTCCGAATGTAAACCAACCTTGCATTCCCAGACTAAACCCACTTTATAACGACGTACTGCCTGTTCACACATCGCTAGATTTGGTTTATTCGTGATCCGGCTACGGTTTTCGTTCCTGTGCTCACGAGAGAACGTGTTACTTCCCTTTTTGTGATACCCTCGGAAGAACTTGGAATCAGGGTTTGCTGGCCTCCTAAAGCAAGGTGGGATGTGTTCCCTCTCTTGATATTTAAGATATTTAAGAGTTTGTATAAACTGCTAATATTTATTCCTCAAACATTTGGAAGAATTCACCAATAAAACCATCTAGGTCTATAGTTTTTCTTGGGGAGATTTTAACTATGGAAGTTATTTAATTATTGATTTCATTTCTTTCATAAACACCGGACTTTTCAGACTCCCTATGTCTTGGTAACTTACGTTTTTCTAAAGTAATTTATATTTTACCTAAGTTGTCAAATGTATTGGCATTAAATTGCATCCTAATGTCTTCATACTTCTGTTATAGTCATTGTCATTCACGATACTAGTAATTTGTATTTTCTGTTATTGTGATTAATCTTGTAGGATTTCATTATTTTCATCAGTCCTTCTAAAAAGCCAAATTTTGGCTTTGATGAATTTGTCTACTATGTATCTATTTTACAGTTCACTGAATCCTGTTTTTTCCTATAGATCTTCTTAGGATTTACTTTGTCGGTGCTTTTCTAGCTTCTTGGGATTGAGAATCGGATCTGTGATTCTCGCCCTTCCTTCTTTCCTAATGGGAGAACTTAAAGCTACGAGTTTCCCTCTGGGCACTGCCTTGGCTGCACCCACAGGTCTTGACTTGGTGCAATTCTTGTTTTTGTTCAAGATGGTTTCTAATTTCTGCTGTGATTTCTTCTCTGATTCATGGGTGCTTTCAAACTGTATTCTTTTAATTCTCAAGCTTGGAAATTTCTTTTAGGACTGGATTCAGCATGCGCGGCACACCCGCAGGGAATGCTCGCTCCCCTGTGGTCGGCTGCCATGACACGTCCATTTGGTAGGAGTGAACTCATTAACCGTATTGGCCGAGTCTCTGAGGGCCTCACGGAACTTTTCTCTGTTTACTTCATCCGTCCTTCGCACGGGTGTGTTAAAATTTCCAACTATGATTGTGGATTTACTATTTTTCCTTTCATCACTGTCAGTTCTGTCTTGTGTATTTTGAGGCTATGTTATTAGGCGCCTATACAGAACCACATCTCACATCTGAATTGCTATGTCGTCCCTGTGCCTCTGCAGTGACGCTTCACACGGACTCGCTCACTCAGGTATCAGCATGGGGCACGAGTCTTCTTTGGTTTCACAGTTACCTTCGACCATCCTTTTACTTTCAACATTTCTCTGGATTTAAAGTGTGTTGCTTAAAAGTACTACACAGTTTTGTCTTTTAACCAAGCCTGACAATCTGTGCCTTTTCACCAGAGGGGTCAGGCCATTCTAATATAGTCATTAATGAATTTGGTATAAATCTACCACCTTACAACTTGTGTCCTGCTTTCCTTCCTGTTTTTTGATTTTGCTTCTTTTTTTGCTTGCTTTCTTTCTAAATTTTTATTTTGAGATCCCGAGAGAGAAGGAACATGAGGGAGGTACAGGCAGAAAGAGAGACAGACAGAATCCCAAGCAGACTCTGTGCTGTCAGTGCAGAGCCTGATGCAGGGCTTGAACTCATGAACTGAAAGATCATGACCTGAGTCAAAACCAAAAGAAGGACACTTAACCAACCGACCCACTCAGGCACCCGTTTTCTTTTAAATTAATCATTTATTATTTCATATGTTCCTCTCTATTATTTTGTAATTCATATTCTTGCGTCATCCTTTAGAGCCACCTGCCTAATGCAATAGGCAGCCACCTCAGGTCAGGGCTCCCGTCACTTCTCTGAGAAGCAGACATGGCTCACTCCCACGCGGCCTCCCTTCTCCTGTGCTGCTGCCGGCCAGGCCCTTCCACTTGCCCCACATCGAGGCCCCACGGCCAGGGACCATGATTCAACAGCAGCAGTAACTCACGCCGCACGTCCGCCTGAGACACTGCCCCTCTGCTGTTGTCGGACTTCTGTCAATGATAAAGTCCCTCAGTTCGTGTTTTTCTAAAAATGCTGTCATTCAACCTTCATTTCTGAAAACTACTTTTACCAGACGCAAAATTCCACGTGAGCCGTTCCTTTCCCCCTGCTGTCCTCCGGCTTCTACTGATTCGTCTCAGAAGTCAGGCGTGAGTCTTGTCACTTCTTTATTTATTTTTTTAAGGTTTATTTATTTTTGAGAGAGAAAGTGCGCACCATTGGGGGAGGGGCAGAGAGGGAGACACAGACTCCGAAGGCAGGCTCCAGGCTCTGAGCTGTCAGCACAGAGCCCGACGCGGGGCTCGAACCCACGAACCTGAGATCACAACCTGAGCCCAAGAAGGACGCTTAACTGACTGAGCCCCCCGGGCGCCCCAACTTGTTGCTCCTTTAAAAATAACACGACTTCTTTCCTCAGGCTTTAATCTGCTGTTAGGATTTTATTCTTGTCTCAGGTTTTCAAAATCCTATTATGATATGAGTAAGGGTGGTTTTTAAGGAACAGGATAAATTTATCCTGTTCACGACGGAGGCTCTTCAGCCTGTGGTTTGAGATATTTGAACAGTTTTGGAGAATTCCAGGCGCTGCCCTCAAACAGGCTCCTGTCCACTCTCCGCCCTGTTCACGTAGGACTCCTGTTTCTACCCGTTTCTCCTCCCAGGGGGGCTGGGGGGATACCAGCAGGCCTGCAGGGCGATCAGGCGGCCGGGCCTTAGTGCTCCGTCCCAGGCCCGTGCCAGAGGACTGGGGCCGGAATGCCAGCTTTCTGAGAGATTCTTCGTCAAGTCAGACCCCCCCCCCCGAGGTGGGGCCTCGGCCCTCGGTCCCCCCTGAGCCTCCCGGAGCACAGACAGCAGGGGACTCCATGCTGTCACCTAGCGCTCCCGACCGCGGCAGTCCCTCAGCACGCACCTGCTGTTTGGCACCCCTCTCCGCCGTGGGAAGCAGAGCTCTGGACTTTTCCGCAATTCTCTGTTGATGAACACAGGGAGACAGGAAGAACAGGACGGTGGGGAGGAGAGAAGACGGCCAGCTGCGAGCCCGGCGCCGGACAGTGACCGACAGCAGCGCACGCCACCGGCTCCGGGACCGGATGGAGACGTGCTGGGTCTCGGGAAGGCCGGGCGCTCGGCCGACACCCCGGGGGGCGGCCCCCCACACACACTTGAACTCGGGGTCTCCGCGTCCTCCTGTCAGGACGAGGGACGCCCACTTCCCCACCTCCCCGCAGGCCTCCTGGGCGCCGGGAGGTAAGTCCCCTTCACTGCACACCCTCACCCTGCTGCTCCAGGGGACGGGACCACGCAGGCCAACCCAGGGACAGGACTGCCGCAGCGGGTGCTCGGGGGACCGAGGCCCACCCCACCCAGCCTGCCGCCTCCACCGGGCACCTCACCTTCTGCACAGCGCCGTAGCGCTGAATGCCATCCGACAGCTGAGTCCTGAGCCGCTCCAGCTGAAGGCGCTCCCGCTGCAGAGAGAGAGCGTGGCCTCAGCAGGTGGCCGCCACCGTCCCGCCCGCCGCCTCCACCCGCCGCCTCCTCCAGCCGCTCAGTTCCCCAGGCTCCGCGGCCCCCAGCCCCCTGGGCGCCACCATCCAGCCCCACGCTGCCATCAGCCCCCTGCCCTTGGAGTGGGGCTCGCCCCGTCCACGTGGCCCCCTGCTGTCTCCTCACACCATCAAACACCAGCCCCGCGGACACCCGCCCCCGCGTCCCCGTGGACTCCCCGCACCGCGTCCCCACGGACACCCCCCCACCCGGTCTCACATACCCACCCTCTGCACCGGCTGCGGAGCCAGGCGCTGCGCTAACACGATATGCGCGTCTGTTCCCCACAGCGACCCACCACCTGAGAGCTCAGGAGACCTCAGCCTGAGTCCACGCGGCCTGTTCCAAGCCACACGGGTGGGGGAGCCAGGCCACAAAGCCAGGCCGCTGACCCCAGAGCCCTGCGCCCAATCACACGCAAGGCTGCAGCTGATACCCCAGTGTCGGACTGTCCCTCTCACCGCCGAGCTCGGCAGCGCACAGCCTCACCCCTCCACCGGAACGGGACTTGGCGTCTTGTGCGCCCAGTGCCCAGAATGATGGCTGGCAGAAAACTGGGGCTCAAGACGCACTCCAGAGCAGGGGACAGACAAGCAAGCCGGCGCTGCCTGCGGGGTCTGTGTGAGCCCCACCGGCCGCCGGGAGCCCTGACCCTCCCCTCTTGCTCCATGTCGCACTGGCACAAAGTCACACCAGTGCCCTGTGGCCTCGCACCAGGACGGGACAGTGACAAGGAGTCCCAGCCCCTCCTGCACCTCCCGTCATCTCCCAGAGAGTCCCAACCTGCTCTCGGCCCCTGGGAGCCAGGGGGGACCCGCTGCAGCTGCATGGCCAGGCCGCTCACTCAGTGACACCAGCTCTCCACCGGGCACCTCTTGGAGGCCCCAGTGGGCGCGGGTCTGCCGGGCCCGAGTGTCCGGCTGAGGCTCTTGTGAGGGGCCCACCCACACGTGCGCCTCAGGACGGAGCTAAGAGCCCGGGGACCCTTCTGTGCTTCTGCACAAACGCCTCCAGCTCCCCGGTTCCGTGGGCCCAGCATCAGCCCCATGTGACAGCGCAGCCTTTCCTCTGAGGGGCCGGGAAGCCACTGCAGCGCCTCCGGCCAGGCTGTCCTACCACGGAACCGCGAGCCCCTCAAAGGAGACCTCACTTGCGTCCTTCTCCCAGGGGCACAGAGCAGGTGCTCCGCGTGTGCCGGGTTCTTAGATGGGTGGGTGGGTGGACACAAGGGCACATTTAGCTAACAGCGATCCCTCCGACCCCCAAGGAACTCAAGCTCTGATTCCCGGCCCCCGGGGCCCACACTGGTGACATGCTCCGGCCCCAGGAAGACCAGAGTTTCAGTCTGGCCGAGGCTCCTCCCTGTGGCTGCGACGCTCTGGGCAGAGCCCTCTCTGAGCCTCAGTGGCCTTCCATGTAAACGGGTGGGAACAGCAATGCGTGGACAGCCAGGAGCGCCCAATGAGGATGCGGTGCGCAGAGCCACGCACAGGAGGTCTGGAGACGTGCCCTTGGATGCACGAGGAAACACGGAGTCCACGGAGTCCACAAGCAAAAAGCCACATCACACGTGAGGCGGCCACGCGTGTGTGTCAACAAAAGCACCGTGGACGCCGGTGCTGGACCACAGGACTCCTCCCACGGAGAGCCACGGCCACGGCCACCAGAGTCCAGGACCGGACACCCACGTGTACGCGGCACACTGTGTCCGCACCTTCGGACAGCGGACTCCCACTCCTGTGACGCTTCCTTAGGGGGATTTCAGTTTTGAAAGCACAACTCAGCCTGTGAGCTGGGCTGCATTTTTGTTACAACGTAACTGAACTTTAGCCTGTGCAGCCGCCACCCCCAGCTGGTCTCAGAGCGTCTCCCCGTCTCCCCGGCCCCGCAGGCCGTCCCAGCTCCCCTCCCAGCCACACACCCCACCCCTGCTGTCTGCGCAGGTGTGCAGCTCACGGACCCTTCGTGCGAGCAGGGCCACGGGGCCACACAGCATGTGGCTTGTGCCCCGGCCTCTGTCACCGAGCGGACCTCAGGCAGCACAGCTGGCTTCCCGGGGCACCTTCCCCAGCAGCGCGTCCGGGGCCGCGTGAGGGGCCCTGGCACCACGTGGGGGCGGAGACAACGGCAGCTTCACTGAGAACACAAGCAACTGCTCTGGGACAGCTGAGGGCTTAAGGGAATTGAATGTTTTGAGACACGCGCCCTCCA
>CM053569.1:1614843-1634090 GCA_028646485.1 Cryptoprocta ferox | reverse complement strand
CAGGGGGGAAGGGGTAGCAGGGGGGAGGGGGCCGCAGGAGGGAGGGGACTGCAGGGGGGAAGGGGTAGCAGGGGGGAGGGGGCCGCAGGAGGGAGGGGACTGCAGGGGGAGGGGGGCACAGGAGGGAGGGGGCCGCAGGGGGGAGGGGCTTGGGGGGAGGGGCTGCAGGAGGGAGGGGGCCGCAGGAGGGAGGGTACTGCAGGGGGAGGGGCCACAGGGGGGAGGGCCACAAGGGGACGTGACAAGGGTCAGGGCCGTGAAGGGGCAGTTGTGACCACAGCGGTCGTGTGTGCTCTGATGATGGGCGGTGGCATTGGTGAGGACAGCAGTGACTGTGGTGACAAAGAAAGTGAGGGGTGGCAGGGTGAGTGACAGGGAGGTGGGAGCAGGGGGGCTGTCACCTGTCGGTTGGGATGACGTGGCAGGGACAGGGACTTCACAGCAGCGCCCAGCATACAGTGGGTGCCCAGTCAGCGCACTAAGCTCCAGTCCGTGCAGGCACGTTGGCCAATCCCAGGCCAACGTGGGCATTATGGGCACGTCGATGTCCCCGGGCGCCCCCCTGCCACAGCCCCCCAGCCCAGGCCGCCCCACCCCCCTACCACGGCCTCCAGGGCCACTTACCCGGGAGCAGCCCCGCAGGAGCTCGGCCATCTGCTTCATGGCGCAGGCGCTGGCCTCGATGGTCTTGTTGGTCTCCTGCTGTGCCGCGTGCCTGAGCCAGGACAGGGTGGGGGCAGGAGCGGGACCAGCACCCAGCACCGACAGAGGGGGAGACGGAGAGGAAGTGGTGGCAGGGGCAGCAGAAAGGTGATCAAGCAGACGAGGGCAGGAGCAGGGGGAGGGGAGGGCAGGAGACCCGCACGGTGAACACGGGGAACGAGAACACAGGACGAGAGAACCCCAGGAAGGAAAGAGCCAGAGGCACAAGAGACAGTGGCCATGGGATGGGACAAGGATTGGAGGCCCAGAGAGGGACAGACAGACACACCCACAGACAGAGAAGGCAGCAGGGAGCAGAGAAGAGGGGCAGGGACAGGGGTGCAGAAGGGAAGAGAATGACAGGGGTGAGGCCTGGATCAAGGTGGACCCCCTCCGCGCGCAGCAGCCCCACACCCCACACACAAGCATGAGGAGGCCAGGCCACGGGCCCTTCCTGGGGAGAGGCCCCCCAGGGGTCACCACAGTCAGGAACCCAGGGGAGCGGGGTGGCCGCGGACACGCCTGGGACCACGGCTCGGTGCAAACCCTGTCCCGGGGCCTCCGTGAGGAAAGGACCCTGGCCTGGCTTTGGGCCTGACACACAGCAGAGAGGAGCCCTCCTGACTCTGCAGCCTGACGCCCCCCTGTGCTCCCTGCGGGACCCCCGCGTGGCAGAGGTGGGGGTGGGGGCACCGTCCGATGAGGTGGATGCCTGGGTCCCTGACACCCGCCCGTGGGCCATACAGAGCACGCGGCGTAAAGAGGGGGAGTCGCCGGCGCGGGAAGGTGGAGGGGGCAGTGGGATGGGAAGGAGACCGCGGGCTGGCCTACAAGGGGTGCAGCGTGAGCGCCCTTCCAGCCGCGGAACGTGGCTCTTCCCCTCAGGCTCGCTCACGGTGTCGCCCGTGCCACTGAGCCCTCCATTCACCTCGCCGCGCCTCCTCCTGGGGCCCCCACGCCTCCCGCACCCTGTGGCCCCCACACTCCCCCCACCCCCGGCGCCCTCCCCGCTCGGGGCCATCCTGCGCAAGGGGCCCTGCTGGCTCCTCGCGCCTCTGACCTCCTTGAGTCTGAGCCTCCACACCCTCCAAACCCCAGAGCCCCCCAACACGGCCATGTGTGTTCCTGTGGAAGCACAGTCCCCACCTGTGCCCCCACTTGTGTCCCCGCCTGTGTCCCCACCTGTGTCCCCACCTGTGTCCCACCTGTTCCCCACCTGTGTCCCCACCTGTGTCCCCACCTGTGTCCCCACCTGTGTCCCCCACCTGTGTCCCCACCTGTGTCCCACTGTTCCCCACCTGTGTCCCCCACCTGTGTCCCCCACCTGTGTCCCCCACCTGTGTCCCACCTGTGTCCCCACCTGTGTCCCCCACCTGTGTCCCCACCTGTGTCCCCCACCTGTGTCCCCACCTGTGTCCCACCTGTTCCCCACCTGTGTCCCCACCTGTGCCCCACCTGTGTCCCCACCTGTGTCCCACCTGTGTCCCCACCTGTGCCCCATGGTCCCCTATTCTCAACATGCCGGGCAGACCCCTGCCTTGCTGCCCCACTGCCATCTCTGCAGACACCTGGACCGAGGACACTGGAGCAGCGGGGGCAGTGGGACAAGAGCCTCCACGAACTGGAAAGGGCAGGCATGCCCTGCCCCGCACTCACCCCTGCCCACTGCCCTCCCCACTTCTGCCCTGACGCCACCGAACTCCTGGCAGGGAACGACTCACAAAGTGCTTCTCCCACTCGGCCGTGCGGGCGTCTTCGCAGCGCCTCTAGCGAGAACTCACAACGAGTGTGAGGAGTCGGCCCACTTCCTGCGCTGCGGGCGGTGAGCTGTCTCCCCCGGGAACGGTGACCCCTCGGGCCAGGGCGAGAGAGGCCTCCCTACCCAACCTGGCCCCTCCCAGGCACCAGGCCACCCTGCTGAGGCCCTCTGCGGACAGCAGGACGGCGGCCGGCACACCCGAGAAGGGACTGGGGGCTCCCGGGGGGGGGGGCATCAGTCAGGGCCTCTGGGACGTCTGGAGATGGCCCATCTCTAGGTTGCTTGTTTTAATAAAGAGCCGCACAGGGAGACCTGGCATGGTGGGGCATCGGCCACCATAAACGGGGGGACTGGGAGGGGGTGAAACAGGAGGAACGAGAGCTGCAGGCCCAGCGGGAGCAGCCCCGGAAGGGGAAGTGGGCTCACCTGCCCCAGCAGAGAAGACAGAAAACCAACATCTTACAGGCCGCCAAGAAGCCAGCCGGCCAATCCCACAGGAAGTAGAAAAAGAGACGATACAGATACAGTGAAGCTCAGTGATTAACGAAATACAGCAGCCCAGTAACAGAAACCATCAATAAAATCAAAAGGTATTCTCTGAAAGTATCAAAAAACTGCACAGCTCTTGAAACCCTGTGTCAACTACACGAAAATAAAGTAAAACGAATTGCACAACTCTGTCCAGACAAGTTGAGGAAAAAACTCACAAATTACCAATATCAAGAATAAAAGAGAGACCAGGACTCCAGATCCGACATGAAAAAGCTTATTAGGAGATATTATAAATCTATTAGGACAATAAGTTGATTTCATAACTAAGACAAAACACAAAAATTTCTCAAAAGGCAGGAATCCTCAAAACTGACTCAAGAAGAAAGGGAAAACCTAAATAGCTCTGTGTCTGTATATGTTCCTGGAAACGTTCCCACAAACACCCGAGGACAGAAGGCCACGCCTCACATGCTTAGGGCAGAGCTTGCACCAACACCCCACGCTCCCCGAACGCAGACAGACCGCTCAGCTCTCCTGAGGCCAACACTACACCAACACGAGAGCCGAAGCCGAGACTCTAGAAGAAAAAACACCGCACGTCACTCACAAACACGGCAGAAACACCTAACAGAACATTAGAGCCACTGAATCCAACAATACGTAAGAGGACGAGGTATCATGGCCAAGAGGAGTTCATCCAAGGAACGCAGGGTTGGCCTACCATTCAAAAAGCGATGAACGAGGGGCCCCTGGGGGCTCAGTGGGTTAAGCACCGACTTCGGCTCAGGTCATGATCTCACGGTTCATGGGTTCGAGCCCCGCGTCGGGCTCTGTGCTGACGGCTCGGAGCCTGGAGCCTGCTTCGGATTCTATGTCTCCCTCTCTCTCTGCCCTTCCTCCACTTACACACGCACATGCACTCTCTCTTTCTCTCTCCCTCCCAAAAATAAAAAATAAAAAAAAATTTTAAAGCAATTAATGAAATTCTCATGTTCACAGAATAAACCTTAAAAGGAGAAAACCATCTCAATACGTTATACAGAAAAAGCGGTGGTCAAAATTCAACACCGACTCGTTATGGAAACTCTAAGAAAACTAGAAAAAGGAAGGGAACTTGTTCAACTGGATAAAGAGAATCTAGCAAAGTCCCAGGACACAAGGCGACACACAATCAGGGGCATTTCTGTGTACTTGTAGCCAACAGCTGGAAAGCGAAATTTAAACAGTAATAATTTGTGTAACGGTATAAAAATGTGAACTTGCTGATAAATTGGACAAAACACATGCAAGACCTATACACTAACCTACGAGGAACAGCTGAAACGGACGACTTTATGAATAAAGGAAATTCCGACCACACTCACGGGCTGGAAAACTCAAGACTGTGAAGGCGTCGATTCTCCCTGCGCTGGTCTACAGATTCAACATAATCTTAATTAAAGTTACAGCAGGACTGAAAAATCACAGAAACTGACAGGCCACTGTAACATTTACACGGAAGTGCCAAGGACCGGAAGTATGCAAACCGATTTCAAGCACAGACGAGCGAAGCTGGGGGGCGCCCACAGCTGCCCTCGGAACTTCCTGCAAAGCTTCCGTGAGGAAGACAACATGGTGCCGTCGAAAAGACGGACGTCCAGACGCAACAGAATAACCCGACACAAAGCCGCACAGAGTCCAGTAGCTTTGAAAGCGGTGCTGAAGTATTGAGCAGGGAAAGGATAATCCTGCCAACAAATGGTACTGGAACTGGATAATCATTAAAAACAAATAAATTAGCCAGGACCCCCAGTCCATGCTGCACCCCCAGGGGCTTAACCTCAGGGGTTCATGGGCAGGGACACGCAGCAGGCAGCCCAGAAGCCCCAGGAGCCCCCCAGCCTCAGGGCGCCAGACAAGTCTGTGGAGGAAGGGGACCGGGCAGGGGTCCGCATCACACACAAAGGGCGGCCAAGGTGGGGAATCAGCGGAAGGAGGGCCTGGAGGCTCAGGCCCAGGAGCTAACCTGGAGAAGCAGAGCAGGGAGGACACACGTGTGAGCAGGAAGGCTGGGGCGGGCGACGGTGAGGGCGCCCACGGCCACCACCCGGGGCCTCTGCAGTGGACAGGGGGCCACAGGAACTCCACGGACGTGTGCTCCCCCAACACGGGAAGGAAGCAGTTGGAATGAGGAGAAGCCAGCAAAGGAGAGGGACGCGTGACCCGCACCCGGAAAGGCAAAAGCCCAGGAAAGCAAGGGTGCACAGGCTGGAAGAAGCTTCTAGAAGAAGGGAGTATCTCAACCACAGAAGACAAAAAACCCAACTCAAAAATGGACAAAGGGTCTGAACAGACTTGTCTTCAAAGACGTACAAACGGTCCACAAGCCCGTGAAAAGATGCTCCACACGGTTAGTTACCAAGAAACACAAATCAAATTCCCCAGGAGCCAGCACATCACCCCGGCACGTGGCCACAGTCCAAGCCGGACGGCGCGTGCCGGGGAGGACGCGGTGCGGTCCCCGCGCCTGCTGCTGGGAACGTGAAAGCGCGCAGCCACTCAGGGACAGGCTGCCAGGCCTCAACCTTGCACGGTTACAGCCAGCAGCTCCGCGCCCAGTACTCAGGCGGGAGGACTCAGCACACATGGCCACACACACACACGTGCACAGCAGCGTGCCTTAAATCACCACGAAGAAACAATCCCAGTGCCCGTCAGCTGAAGACGGTGCGTCCTCCCCGCTGGGGCCCCGTAGCAGAAGCCCACGAACGCGATGCCACGGAAAGACAGCAGACGGCGACCGCTTCCTGGACCAGCCACGGCCCCTCCTCGCTGTGTCCTCACGTGGCAGAAGGGAAAGGGAGCTCCCCGGGTCCTGTGTCCCCACCCAGGCCCTGCCTGCTGACACATCCCCCAGGCTTAGTTCCGGCCTCAGGATTCGGAGGGACACGAGCATGCAGACCATGGCAGGTGTGTCCACGCGACAGAAGGAGAGCTCAGGTCTCTGACACGACACGGGGCATGGTCACGCACCCTCTTCCCACGGTCACCGGGACCTTCCCTCTGCCAAATCCGACGGCCCGTCCCCGTCCACCTTCCCCAGTCCTTCCTGGACACGTTCAGAAACCCTTCCCCTTCCGCCCCCCTTCCGCCCCCTTCCCGGGGAAACGCCAAGCCTTCGAAGGCCAGGGCCGACGGGGGCTCCGCCACCCTGGGGCTGCGCCCTGGGGCGGGTTCTGGGAGACCAGGAGGAAACAACCCCCGCTTTACGGGCCCAGCCAGGTGCCGGCATGTGCCCACCGACCCCTGGCAGCCCCGGAGGCAAGCGCCCAGGCCCCCCCTTATCCAGCCCTGCAGGCAGGGGAGGCCTCAGGGGAGGCCATCCTGAGACGCTGCAGTAACGCAAGCCGCTTGGCCATCGCGGGTGGGGAGGTCTGTGCATTCGACGCCACTAGTCAGGCAGGAACACAGCCCCTGCCCTGCCAGGCCGAGGGGACCGTTCTCCAGGCCCCGCCCAGGGCTCCCTCCACCCACAGTGACAGCCTGCATCCAGCATGTCATTGCCTTCTAGAACCTTCCATTGGCTTTCCACTGGTTTGGAAATAAAGCCCAAGCCACCTGCTGGGCCTGCAAGGCCCTGGGCCCACCTCTCGGACACCTCACTGGGCTGCAGGCCCGTCCTTCCGGCTCCTCCAACGTGCCGTGTGCACCGCCGCGTTACAGCCGACGGGAGCCTGAAGAGAGGCTGCGAAGCTTTGGCGGCTCCCCCACTGAGAGGGGGAGGGGATCCCTGCTCCTGGGTCCGGGCTCGCCTCCGCAGTCCTTGCAGACGGCGCCCAGCTGAGTTCAGCGTCAGTCACTGCCCATCGTGAGCGAAGAGGCTTCCAGACGCCCCAGCTCTGAGCGCTCCCGGCGGAGTCTCAGACATCAAGAGCCACCGCAGACCTCCACGCCGCCCCTGCCGATCTGTAGTTCACCGGCTCTGCAGCTTCCAGTCTCACCGGCCTCGGTTTCCCCTAGAGACGGAGCCCGACACCATGTCCAAGGCCCCACGGCATCCCCAGGCCCACGATGACAGGTGCAGGCCACGTCCGCTTCCCGGGAGCGGTCCTCCACAGCTCTGCTCTTGCTCTGTGGCCCCGAGGAAAGCCCTCCCCTCCCTGGCCTCAGTTTCATGTGTTTAAAAAAAAAAAAAAAAAAAAGACTCGTCAGTGAGGCTCCGACCCCAGAGGCAGCTCCAAGGAGTCCGGGGCAGGTGTCAGGTCAGCCCAGGTGATCATGGTCAATCACAGATCAGATGTAAGAGAGCAGGCTGCAGAGGGCACCCCCCCACCCCCAGTTCTTGAGCGAACCCCGGCTTGGCATCTGGACAGCCGCGGTGCAGCAGGAATCAACTCAAGTGGCCTGAGCTCTGGGAAGAGGAGGGACAGAGCCTGTCCAGGGTCCCTGCAGCAGCCCAGGGCCGTCGGCATGAAGCCCCCAGAGCCGAGGTCCCACGCGGTGCTGATCACCCGGACGCAGGCACCCCCACCCCTCGCCCCCCCCTCCCCGGCCCCGAGGTGCCGGTCCTGAGACACACATCCTTGCCATGGGGAGGACAGCACTGCTCCCCCAGGTCCTCCCCTGTGCCCCCCCAGGCCCCGGCCCTGCACCCCCGGCGGCAGCTGGGCAGGCATCTCTCACCCACACCCCCACTGGGGGCCACCTCCACTCACACAGGGTGAACCAGCAGCCCCACAGACCCGAGGCAGCCCGTCAGAAGCCCTAGGGAGACGGTCCCCTCTGTCACACACTAGGAGCGGGACACTGGGTGGTCACCTCCCTTCTCCAGGGTGCAAAAGCCCCCCCAAACCTCTTTGGGAACAAAGACAGCAAGCTCGGCAAACCCGGGAGACGGAGGGTGGCTGCTGGGGCTGGGGCGAGGGCACAGGCCGGCTCCAGGGACGGGGCCAGGCCACTCGGGGTGCACCTGCGCACCTGTGAGGTTACTCAGGGAAGGGGGCACTGCCGTGGCCCCCAAGGAAGGGGCAGGGCCCCACACCACCCAGCCTGCCCCCACGCACAGCTGCCCCATCCGGGCCAGTCTCTGGGCGGAGACCCCACAAAACACCCGGTGGATGGGTGAGCCCCCCACAGGCCTCAGGCCCCCGATGCCACCACCTCCAGCGACGGGTGGGAGGGGCTCAAAGCTTCAGCGACTGCAGCAGGGCTCCTGAGCCGTGGGCCCAGCGGCCACCACACCCTCCAGGAGCACTGTCCCCCCCCACACCACCCTCCGAGCCCACTGTGCACCCGCCCCCCTGCTCTGGGCCGTCGTCCAGACTGACTGGATCTCTGCGGGGCCGGGCCCAACACCAGGCGCAAACATCGCCATTGTCTCCTCCCGACAGGACGCCCCCCAGAAGAGTCTGGGTCCACCCAGGTTACACACCTGTCACACAGCCGGGAGGGGACAGGCCGGCCCTCCCCACGCCCCACTGCAGTAGCCTGTCAGCACATGGGTCTGGGGCAGAGCTGGCCCGGGCACCAGGCTACAGAGGCGGTGGGGTGCTGGGGGGTGCGGTGGGGAATGGGGGGAAGGCACCATGGCGTCGGGGTGGGGTGCTGAGGGAGGGGTTCTGGAGTAGAAGAGACAGGCCGCGCTGGGGAGCAGGATCCCTAGGGCCCTGTCTCATGGGCTCCAGGCGTGTACCCCAAGGACGGCCCAGGGCTGTCTGTGGTCACGGGAGCAGGACGCAGCAGCCGAGGTGCTTCCGGGGGAGGGAACAGAGGCGAAGCCTCCGTTGGGGGGCGGTGCTAGGCAGGCTCCAGAGGAAGAGATGCCCCGCGTGAAGGTGGAGCGGTGGGGAGTGGGGGGTGGCCCCCAGGCAGGAACACCCCCCTGCGTCTGCTTTCTGCCCCTCGGGGTACACACGGCCTCCAGTGCCCCACCACCCCCGGGGTCCGCCGCACCCCAGCCCTGTGCGGGCAGCCCTCGCCACGTGAGAGTCAGAGGGGAGAGACGCCCTGGGCTCTGACCACCACGGGACTCGGGCGTGCGGCGCAGCCCCATGCCTGCTCCGAGGAGCCGGGGACAGCGGGGCACCAGGGCTGGGGCCTCCCTGCCTGCTGCGGACTCAGGCTTAATGACAGCCAGGCCATCCCGACGCCGTGCCCGGGGCCCTGCGGACAGGAGCCAGGGCCGCCTGCTGCGTGGGGACAAGGCTGGGGGCTCCCGGGACGACCGTCTCTCTGCTCAGCAGGACTCTGGGTGACGCCCCAAGAGACAGACAAACCAGAGAGATCTCCGACCCGGCCACCTTGGCCAATTGGTACGCCTACGAAGGTGTGCCCGAGGCAGGGTCCCTCACGGTCCCGACAGAGACGGCAAAGCCCACACCCGTCTCGTGCACGGTGAGAAACCAGGCTCCGGCCTGTGAGGGCCGTTGGTCACGGCTTTGTTCATCCTGAAGAAACGTCCTCTCTCGTGAGATCAGATCCCATCTACTCCTGTCGTACAGAAACGTCTTCCGTAAAATGACAGCCATAATGGCTGCCATGAGGGACTTTTTTTACGTCCTTATCTGGCAAAATAAAAAAGCCAACGTGGAGAAAACAGCTGGCGCCCTAGGCTGGCGTCAGTCATTTAAAAATGCTAACAGTCCCGCTGTGCACAACTTCCACCGTGAACGGGGCCCTGGAAGGTTCCAGGCCTGCAGCCTGGTTAGGAGCTGTCCCTCAGGGAGGAGGAGCGAGACGTGTGCGGGGAGGGGCTCTGGCCGGAGAGAGGCAGGAAGGGGCCAAAGCCAGACCGTCTGCATCTGAGGGCGGAGGCGGGTGGGACGGTGGCCCCGCGGCACTCAGTGACCAAGGGCAGGCCCTGGGTCGGGCCAGGAGGGTGCGGGAGCCGGCTCTCCACTCCAGACCCGCGTTGGTGACGTCAGCCTTCGGCCAGCTGGGCAAGACAGCCCAGGAAGCGTGCTTGCGGGCCAGGGGCCCTGAAAACGCCAACCGCTTGACCCACGGACACCACTTCAGGGACGGAGCAGGCAAATGCAAGAACCAACCGCAGCGCCCTCCCCGCGGTCTGGTCGCGATGCCGAGAGGCGGGAAGAGCCAGAGACCCGGCTCTAGGTCTCAGCTCGGTCATTACACAGATTCAACAGCGTCCTCCGCAGCCCTGAAGGGTGTGTTTTTAGTGTGTGATGAGGGCCCGCGCACCCCAGAATCCCAACAGTAAAAAGCGGGATCCGGAACATTATTCGCTGAGATCCAATTCTGCAAAACGCGTACGGATCTGAGAAGAGGCTGGCAGGAAATACCAAAATGTTACCAGTGCCTCCTCAGACATCCTGTGTGTCCAAATTTCCTATAATGAGCATATGCTACTTCCACAATCAGAAAACAATACGTTATTTTAAAAAAGAAATAGAAAGAATAATTAAAAACAGAATTGCACATAAAATCTGTCAAGGGCCCTCAGTTCCCTCAAGCTCTGGACCCCCAAACGTGGCAGGCGGGGTCCCAGGTGCCTGTATGGATGGCCGGAGGACGATGTATGGATGGGTAAGGTGGGAGAGGAGATGGATGGGTGAACCAATGCACGGGGCGTGGGGGGTAGATGGACAGCTGGGTGGGTGGATGGGTAAGGGAATGAATGCATGGGTGGATGACAGGGTGGGTAGGTGGGTGGGTGGGTGAGAGGGTGGGTGGGTGGGCACACAGATGCAGGGGCCTGTGCCCTCTCCAACAGACGTCAATGGCAGGAAGAGGCCTGAGGTCTTGGCTGCAGCCTACACCCCCAGAGCACGCTTGGTCCACCACCCACACGATCTTCCTTCCCAGGCAGAAGGCTCAGGCTCACACAGGACCCACCCGGGTCCCCTGGCAAGAAGGTGGCAAAGGGAACACTGACTTAACTGTAAGTCTCAGCACACACACCACCCATCCCTCCCAGCCCACACCAGGCCGGGATCACATGGGGGCCTTATGAAGTGCCACCGGGCCCAGGGTGGTAGGGCTGTCCCCTGCCCCCTGCCAGCCAGGCTAGACCCCTGCAGAGGTCTCCTTTCTTCTTCCCCAGGGACCCAGCCCGAGAAGCCTTCCTGTCAGGAGAAGAACCTCCCCCCAGGCCCCTGCCTCACCCAGTCCCAGCCAGGGCAGGCCTCTAGGGAACCCCGAAAGGAAAGCCTCATAGGACCCCCCTGGGGGCAGAATCAAAACCACCGAGCCCCCTGCAACCCAGGCTGCGTGTCCACTACGTGTGCAAGTGGGCTGTGCAGATGGCACACATGTGCGCCCCCTGAGGGTGACACGGGGCGTGAGCGCAGGCTCGGAGCACAGGCTGGGCTGGCCCTCCGGGTCCAGGCAGCTGTTGGGCTGCTCTGTGGATGGGCGGCATGCGAGTGGGTGCAGGGCACGCCTGGGCACACCCACATCCACGCACACGAGCACACACTCACAGGCTCTCCCTCAGCTCTGGCGTGTCGCTCGGTGTCCCCAGGGACCGGAGGCTCTGCTCCAAGGAAGTCACTGCAGGAGAAAGGAAAGGCATAAGGAACAGAAAGACCAGGGGAGGGGGGACGGGGTGGGGAACCAAGCAGGGAGACCAACTAAGGGACCTGGGACAGCTGCTGCCACAGCCCAGCCCCACCCCGGGCAGGACCCCCCAGGCAGGGCCCCCCAACCCCCGTTCAGGCACAGGCAAAGGCTCTTGGGAGCCACCTCCTGGGGCCTCGGCCTGGGTCTGGGGGTCTCCTTCCCCTCACCTGGTGAGCACTCTTCTGCGGGCCGGACAGAGCTCGGGGTTCGGGGCAAACAGCAACCCTCGCCCACAGAGTGCAGTGAGCCACCCCCACGTCCCCGTCCCCCACCGTCTGCAGGAGCTAATAAGGATGAGGCCTGGCCCGGCCCCGTGAGGCGTGACTGTCACTCCTGACCCCAGCACCCTCGACCTGCGAGCCGACCTGCACTGCCAGTCTGACGGAGGCTCTGAGGCTGCCCTCCCCCGTGGGGTCGCACAAGGCACGCGGGAGCAGCCGGGCCAGGGAGCGGTGACACACGGGCCTGCCCCCGCCCCGCCCTGAGCAGGGCTCAGCCCATGCTGTCCTGAGAGAGGACAGGGCCTGGGCTGCAGAGCGGCCGAGTTGGGAGAGCCGTGCACGCCACCTCCTCCGGTCGCCTCAACCTCCTGGGTGGCCCGAGCGGCCAGGTGGGGTAGGGGTGAGGCCGGGCCCGGCGTGGACTCACCGCTGGAGTTGATCCTGAAGACGCGGGCCGATGTCTGATGGAACAGCTCCTGGAGGTCACCTGGGTCAGCCTGTGTGGCTGCAAGACAGGAGGGGGAGCACACGGGTTCATGGGGTTGCGGGGGCAGCGACCCCTCCCAGCGGGGGCGCCCGCCCCGAGCACTCAAAGCCCCTGGAAAAGGAGGAAAGGGCACCAGCTGCCCCCAGCACCCCGCACCTGCATGTGGGGCGCCCTCAGCAGAGCTGGGAGGCCAGGCCCACACGACAGGCGCCAAACCCGCGGTGCCTGCAGCTTCATGTGAGTCACAAACGGAAACAAGCCAGTGGGGGCGGGGGGCGGGGTAGTTAAGCATCCGTTAAGCGTCTGACTTGATTTCAGCTCAGGTCATGGTCTCACAGTCCTGGGATCCAGCCCCACGTCCGGCTCCCTGCTGACAGAGCAGGGCCTGCTTGACAGTCTCTCTCCCTCTCTCTGCCCCTCCCCTGCTTGTCGGCAAGTGACCTCTCTCTCCAAACAAACATTTTTGAAAAAAAGAAGGAAGGAACAGCCCAACGGCCGGCATCTGATGACGCGGGGTCCGGGCCGACAGCGAACGTCAAGCAGCCGCGAGAAGGAGCAAGCGCCGCACCGTGAACGCAGCCCAACACGGGCCTCCCGCCGCGCGGTTCCACGTTCAGGAAGAGTCCAGGCCCACGGGGACAGAAAGCAGAGCCGTGGCTGCCGGGCGCCGGGCCAGGGGATGGGATGGTTGCTACTGGCTGTACTCCTGGAGTGGCAGAATGTTCTGGATTACTCATGGCGACGGCTGCGCAAGCTGCAGGATACACTACAAACTTCGGAAGCGTCCGCGTTAAGGTGACAACGCGGTGACACCATAGGATCACTGTGCGGACACCGCCGAGGCCGGGTGGCGGGAACCTTGTGTGGCCACTACGGGAAAGCCCGCCACCTTCACAGGACGAGGCTCCGCCCGCGGCCCGGCCACGCGGCCCCTTGGGTAGCTCCGCACAGAACCACCAACGTGCCCACACGAAGCTTGTGCGAGGCACTCACAGTGGCTTCATTCTCTAAACATGGACAGGTGCCACCAGCCAGCCACGGACGCACAGGGCCTTTCACCTGCCGGAGCCCCGGACAGGAAGGACTCACATGTGTGTCTACGCTGCCCGCCACTACCAGCCCCCAGGGGGGCTGGCGCCTCAGCCTGAATGGGCCAGACCTGGACAGGATTTGTGCAGGACGACAAGGTCAGGGCGCGCACAATGTCGTTAACGCGGAGGTGGACGGGGTGGGGAGCTGTGGCCTCCGGGCCACCCCTGGGCTGTGCGGCCTCAGCCCACACGCGGGGAGACACCAGCCCAGCCTGGCCGCCGGCCTCACCCACTAAGTGACAGGAGGAAATATCTGGCTCCGAGAATCTTTCCTAGTCTCCAGGTCTGTGTGTAGATGATTCCAGAAGCCATTTACGCTGGAACAAAGCCACCCATCGTCCCTCCTCAGAGCCGCCTTCCTCTGGACGTCGCTTCAAGCCCCGTCCCCTGGCTCGTCACCGCGGGCCAAGTCCTGCCCCCACTGGTGCCGTCTACTCCTGGCCCCACGGGACGGGCGTCTTTCCAGACGACACCAGCTTATCGGCTTTGAGACATTCTGTCTCCAAACCTGGGACGACACGGCTGAGCTCCCAGAGGCGCAGAGAGCGGCCCCAGGAAAGGGCAGAGGCGGGACTGGAACTGAAGCCTTTACAGAAGTGAAGAGAGCTACGGCCCACAGGGCAGGGCAGGGCTGCTGAGGGTCTCAGCGGGAGAGACCAGACCTCAGATGCAGCTCTCAGGCCCCAGCTCCAGAGCCCTCGGGGTGGGTGAGCGGGCGAGCAGGCCCCTTACTGGCTGGGGTGTGGGGTGTGGGGGCCAGGGGGGCAAGGGTGTGGGGGGTGGGGCGTTGGGGGCTGGGGTATGGGGGGCAGGGGTGCAGGGTGTGGGAGGCAGAGGGGTGTGGGGGGCAGGGGGTAGGGGGGCTGGGCAAAGCTGCCCTGAGGAGCCGCATCCAGAGCTGGCGTGGACTCTGGCCTGGGAGGCCCCAGCACGGCGGTGGTGGGCGTGCCAGCCTGGTCCACACCGCCGCCATTGCGGGGTTTGGGGCACACCTAGGAGCCACTGTGGGGGCAGTCGGCTGGCTGCCCTGGGAGCTACTGCAAATGCCCAGAGCGGGGGGGGGGGGGGTTGGCAAAGGTCCCAGCCCAGCGGCAAGGACAGCAAGTCCACCACCGGGACAGCCTTCCACCTCCACGGAGGTCTGGGGGAGGCCGTGGGGGGCTCCCACCTCAGCAGAGGGGACACCCGGGGACGCTGGAGGCCGGCTGAGGCTGTGGGGCAACTCGGCTGTCCCCTCACACCCAGTCTCTCCTTGGTCCGAGCACCTGACCACAGAGCCCAGCCTCCCCTGCAGCCGGGAGGGATCCCGGACTCAGTTCTCACCCTGGAATTAGAGACTCTGAGTGCAGTCTCCCCTCTTGTTCTTAAAAGGAGGCGGCTAGCCCTGGACCGCCTCCACCCCTCCCCGGCTGGGACGCAATGTCCCCTCACAGGGGACACCACCGACGGGGCGGAGCCAGGCCGGGGGCAGCTGGGGGGGCCTGCATGAGGGAGACGAGGCTCCGCGTTACAGCGGGGTCAGCGTAACCTCTTCTTTACACCGAGGGGCCGGAACCCCGACAGAGGCCCGCGTCCGCATACACTCGGCTGGGGCTGCGGGCGCCGGGCTCACCCGAACTGCGTGTGCCCAGACCCCACGCCGAGGCAGCCGTCGGACAGAGCAGAGGCGAGACGGTGACTACACAGCATGAGCAGGGCCTCTGCACGCAGCACAGGGGACCAGCGCAGGGCGGGGCCCCAGGGGTGCAGGAGAGGGGAGGCTGGACTGGCAGGGGCAGAAAGAGGACGTCATGTCTGGTGGGCATTACTGGGACAGCAGGGGGGCTGGCCACCAGCATAGGGGACACAGAGGACAGAGTGGCCACTGTGTCAGCTGCGGGTCACAGGGGTGGCTCTCACGTCAGAGGTACACACTGGCCGATGGAATGGAGACATTAAGCCCAAAAACATAAGCCACTTTATCACGGAATGACAACGCAGGGCGGCAGACATACTCGACCTTCTGTGTTAGGGCAGCAAGCCCCGGCTCCCCCTCCCCTGCGTGAAAGCTGGGAAGGGATGCTCTGACCCCGGACAGCCTCCGGTGCGCCCTGCGGTCCCCTTGGCTCATCGCCTGGCGCCTCCTACAAGCAGGTCCAGACTGCGAGCAAGGAGGGCGGAGCCGGGTCACTGGGTCGGGGGCGGGCGGGGGACCCTGGGGCCCGGCAGGTGCAGCAGCTGCCCTGGGGCAGGAGACAGGGGTGAGGCGATGAGGCAGGAGGGGCTCCAGAAGCCGGCCCGGGTCCCCTGGTCCCTGGCCAAACACACAATGTGCTTGTACCGGGAAAGACGCCCCTTGGCTGAGGAGACGGGGCGGGGGGGGGGGGGGAGGACACGAGGGGGCTGGAAGCCACCCCTGCCCTCCCGCACACAGAGAGAAAGCAGAGGACACGACCGTCACCAGCACCGCAGTGTCTGGCAGTGACCGCAAAGGGTCGCCTCGGCGCAAAGTAGTTTCAGGGCCGCAGTGACTCCAGAAGTGCCCAGGAGACGCTGGAAACAGCCTGGACGGTCGCACGCACGTAAGTCTACTGCGCCTGGAACACAGTCCAGTCCTCCCTCAAGGAAGATGACCGAGCCCAGGAGGAAGGACACACAAGTCACACTCGCAGGTCACACGAAGAAGCAGGAGCGCGTGACCCCAAACCAGAAGAAGGTCAGTCTACGGGGAACCAGGCCCAGAAATGACGAGCATGACGTGATTCGTACAGAAAAACTCGCATAAAAGTTGCAAAGGCGCTGAGGGACGCCCAGGAGCGAGCCGAGCAGCAGGGGAGACGCAGAGAAGCCGCAGAGACAGTTCTCAAAGCCCCAGGAGACACCCGAGGTGACCTTCCACTGCGTGGGGTCGGCCGCAGACGCGACACTGCATGGCGAAGGATGGTGAGTTCGAGCAAAACAGCACGGTGACAGACCCACAGACCTCAGGGCGACACCCAGGGACCCGGCACTCAGAGCTGCAGGAGGGGAGCAAACAAACAGAATTTCAAGAAGAGCCAAAAGTATCCAAATTCCATGCAATTAAAAACCAAGTTCCAAGGAGCGCCTGGGGGGCTCAGTCGGTTAAGCCTCCAACTTTGGCTCAGGTCATGATCTCACGATTTGTGAGTTCGAGCCCGGCGTCGGGCTCTGTGCTGACAGCTCGGAGCCTGGAGCTGCTTCGGATTCTGTGTGTCCCTCTCTCTCTGCCCCTCCCCCACCTGTGCTCTGCCTCTCTCCTTGAAAAATAAATAAATGCAAAAAATATTTTTTTAAATAAGAAAAAAAACCCAACTTCCAAGAATTTCATTAAGTCCCAAGCAGAATAAATATTAAAATTTAAGGGCACCTGGGTGGCTCAGTCAGTTAGGCGTCCGACTTCGGCTCAGGGCATGATCTCACAGTGCATGAGTTCGAGCCTCACGTCGGGCTCTGTGCTGTCAACGCAGAGCCTTCTTCAGATCCTCTGTCTCCCTCTCTCTCTGCCCCTCCCCTGCTCACTCTGTCTCTCAAAAACAAACATTTAAATATATATACACACATATAAACTGAAAAGCCCAAGGCACGGTAGTCAAAACTGCAGAAAGCCTGTGGCGAAAAGGCCACTTTCGAAGGGGCCAAACACAGACACAGGACGCTCCGCCTTCCGTCAGAGCCGTGGGCGCCGAGCCCGTCGCAGGGACATCTTCCAAGTGCCAGGAGAAGGAAAACAAACCTTTCTACCAAAATTCCATACGTGATGGAAATATATTTCAAAACTAGAGGCAAAATGAGGATTTATTTTAGACAAAAGAGCCGAGAGACTGTCTCAGCCAGACGTGCACCACAGGAAAGGCTAAAAGAAGTCTCTCAGGTCAAAAGAAACAACACAGGGCCATGTGGACCCGCACGAGAAGCGCAGTGCGGAGGGGGCGTAGGTCTCACTTCAAACGCAGCTCAGACGCCGTCGGTTACTGGAACAAACTACTACCGACGGGCTTCCCGCGACAACGTGGCGTTACGGGCTGGGCTCTGTGAGGCTCCCACGTCACACGCGGCATGACGCGGGCACCCGAAGGCAGCAGGTGTGCGGACAGCCAGCACCACACGGAAGGAGCCGGTGTCGCTAATAAGCCAGGAGCGGACGTAAAACGAATTACCATCAACACGCGATTTCTCCAAAACAATGCAGGAAATGCCACAAACGTGGAGACGGCAGATTTAAACCTGAACACATCAGTATTTCTGCTAAAGGAACGTGGCCTAAACCTGAGGCCCCCGGGGGGTCCCCGAGCGGCCAGCGGTGGCCACGCCGTCATCACCAACGCTCCAGTGGACGGCACCACTGCCCTCGTTCCGGGCAAAGCGGAGACGGTCCGAGGGGGCCAAGGGCAAACTGCATATACACGGACTCCAAGGAAGGCACTTCCTGTGGAAAATCAGACGCACCTGTGAGTAAAGGGACTGGAAGGTACGTTGTGTGACCGCGGCCGTCTGAAAGCTCCTCCGCTAACATTAGAGAATTCAGAGCAACACATGAAAGTAGAGATAAAGGAAGGTTTTTACAGCGACAAAGGGAGCCACAGATGAAGACGACAAAAGTCCTCAGGGTTCAATGCGCCTAACAGCACGGCCGGAAAACGCGTGAGGCCCAGACGGACGGGTGGAGAGGAGCGGCAGACAAATCCACCGTCACGGTCATCAGCACCCTCTCAGTAGTAACGGGGCGGCGGACAGAAGATCAGTGAGGGGTACCAAGACCTTCCACCAGCTTGGCCTGAGTGACAATTATAGCGCACTTCTACCCAAAAACAGATGCACACGTTCTTGTCAAACACACAGAGAACGCGCACGGACACTGCACCTCTGAGTATGCAGCAAGTCCCAATGCACGTGTAACAGCTGACACCATACGGAACATTCTCCGACCACAACGGCACTAAACCAGAAGTTAGTAACAGAAAGGTATCTGGAAACAAAGAGAATTTTTTGAAAATTAAGCAATACCCCTCTAAGCAACCCTTAGTTAAAGAAGTAACCACAAAGGAAATTAGAAAATATCTTTAAACAAGTAAGGTGAAAATAGAATATATGCAAAATCATACAAGTAAAGCCATGCACAGAGAAAAATTTATAGCAATAAACACGCGTTACTAGGGAAGAAGAAAGGTCTCACGTCAGTGATCTAAGAAAAGCAAATTAACCCCAGAGTAAGGAAAAGGAAGGAAATAAAAAAGATGGGCAAAAGTCAATTAACTCAACATTGAATACATAGAGAAGATGAATGAAATCAAAATCTGGTTCTTTGAAACAATCAATAAAACTGATATACTTGGGATGAGGCTAGTCAAGTACGAAACAGAGAAAACACAAATTAGCAATATCAGAAATGAAAAAGGCGGCCTTACTCCCGACCACACAGGCATTCAAACAACGCTAAGGGAATGGCACAATTTCACGCCAATAAATTCCACGACTTTGATGAAATGGGTAAGATCCGTGAAAACACAAAGGATCACATTTGGCTCACGTGAGCAGAAACCTGGGCAACGCGCGGCGTGTGACACCGTATCACAACACACAACAACGTAATCGGAGCACTGTCGCTACAACACGTAACGACGTACTGCTGTGGGGAGTGCGGTCAGACCACAGCACGGTAACACCGTGACGTGTGACACGCGTCATGGCAACATTAAGGAAACTGTAGTTTCAAATCTTCCCACCATGAAAATGCCAGCTCAGATGCTTCCGTGGTGAATCCCGCCAAACATTTAAGGGAAGAATAACATCAATTCTACACAGAGAACAGCAGGAGAAAATAATTCCCAACTCGATTCGAGACTCACTTTATAGCTACGCCGGGCACGGCAGTTCGGTATCACGTAAGGAGAGGCCCAGATCAGTACAGACGGGTCAGCACCCAGGCCAGCAGTCAC
>CM053569.1:1572374-1604804 GCA_028646485.1 Cryptoprocta ferox | reverse complement strand
CGGTCTGAAGTTTACATTCAAGAACAAGGGGCCAGACCATGTCTGAGGAAATACAAGTACCGCAACTTACGTCAAAAATATCAAAAACGGTAACTCTCAAAACTAAGGCGGAATTGCGCGCAGAAGAGAAAACCTGACCAACAGAACCCACGCGGACACAGTCACGGAGCTCTGGCTCCGCGGGGCTGCAGGAAAGGGACGGCATCTTCGGCGACCGGCCCCAGGCCGAGAGACGCAGCCTCACAGCCCCACCCCCACACACGCCCCTCGCCGTGCACACACGTCCAGGGGCGTGAAGGACTCACCGGGGAAAACCAATCCCCTCCGCTCCAGGGGAAAGGAAGCAAGCGGCACCGGCTCGCGCCAGGATTTGTCCCACTGAACAAAACTGCCAAGGGCACAGACACCCCTGGCACGCTCAGGCGCTCTGCCCACCGCGCCCCTTTGCACAGGGCAAGCTGACGGTGGGTCCTGTCCAGAACGCATAAGGGACCCTCCCAAATCAGCAAGAACACGGCAACTCGGGAGAAGAACCCGCGGAAAGAGTGATCAGCGGGAGACAAAATGGATCCATCCCATCGGTCACCAGAGAAATGGAAATTAAAGTCAGAGGAGACTGTTCCCCACCCACGGGCTGCTAGCGGTCACCGTCGCCACCGGCTACCACTCGGGATGACAAGGACGGGCACCGAGGGCACCGGGGCGGCACCGGCAGGCCCTCTGCACCTGCCGCGAGACAGCGCCCAGAACAGACGGCCACAGCGGCCCTCGCACGTGGGCCTGCACGGGTGCCACGCAGCCACGGAGCAGGAAACCGCAAGGGGACAGCTACATTCGACGTCAGGGACTCAGGAGCAAAGCCAGCAAACTGCAGAATGATACAAATCGTACGGGTCCATGAACAAAGTTCCGGGCCGTGCGAAGGCAGCAGGGGGCCTGTGGGGATGGACGCACACACACACACACACACACACACACACACACACAAAGCAAAACTAGGAAGCCGGGACCACAGTGTTCGGAGTGAGGCGGTGCTGGGCTGGCGCGAGGGGACTTGGGAGTCCTAGAAGGGGGTCCCTGCTCTGCCCGGCACCGGCTGCATGGAGCCCCCTGACCCCACTCGGCCTCAGTTTCCTCCCCTGGGTTTTGCAATGCTACACCTGCACCACACTGTCATCAGGAAGACCAGACTAGGTCATCCATCCACTCGGCCATTGGGCAGGTACCCCGGGGACCCCTGACCAGCTCGGCACACCTGCTGAGTGCCAGCCTGGGGCCAGGATGGCCCCAGACACCAGGTCTGCCCCCGCGGCAGGCCGCGTCTCCCAGTGCAGTCTCTCCTAGCGCTGACCCGGTCTACCAGCAGCACCCGGCCCCGGCCCTTGGCCGCAGGCAGCACGGCTCCCACAGCCCGCCGACCCCTGCCACCACCACGACACAGCAGAGACCCGCCCACTGCCACCCTCCCCCTCCACCTCCCCAATGCCAAGAGCCGCCGTCATTACCTAAGGGCTGATAGCCTTGTCTGGAGGGTCCCCCGAAAGGGCTCTGGCTCTCCAGGCCACCACTGCTAGTGACGGATCCACAGGACATCTTTTCACAGAGCACAGGGCCACTGCCTTCCCACGGGGCTGGAGGAGACAAAAAGCAGGTCAGGAGGGAGGAGAGGTGTTAGCGCTCAGAGTCAAGGTCACTCTGGCCCCTGCCCACCCAGGCGGCCAGCCTGGTTCCATGTCGTCCCCACCCCCGGCGACCCCGTGCCTGCGTCTCAGCTCAGCTGGGCTCCTCCCAGCCCGGGGACAGGGGCCCCACTGAGCCCCTTCCAGGAGCCCGCGTGTCCCTCTGTCCTCACGAGGAGTAACCTGTCCCCTGCGCAAGCCTAGCCCTGCCAAGCTGAGAACCCACGGGCTGTGCTCCCGCCTCGCGCCCCAGCTCAGTCCTGAGCCTCACGAGAGGCGGGAGGGCTGCGGGCCGGCGGCCTGGGCCGGACCCACCTCAACACGTGCTACCGGCGCAGCTCGGACAGGACACTGACCCTCTGCGGGCTCAGTGTCCCCATCTGTAAGATCAGGGCGACGCGGGGCGCTGGCTCCAAGCCCCGCAGTGAGCAGCGAGTGACACACGCGCTGACACACACGTTCACAGCGCTCTCGGACAACAATCGCCCGTCCGAACACGACACCGGCCGTCCCAGCCTCGGGGACTTGGCACCGTGCCCGCCCGATCTGCTCCTCCGGTGAACCTCAGCTCCAGGACAGCAGAGGGGACACCTCCAGACATGAACCCCCCCCCCCCGGGACCCTCCAGTGGCACCAGCTTCCTGGATGTCTGCGCACGTGCCGTGTGCACACAGACACTCCCAGCAGGCTGGGTCGGGCTCCCTGCACGTCGCAGCCACTACTCAACGGCCCCGGATGAAAGCCCACGGAAGAGGACAGGACTGTGACCTGCGAGCTCACAGGCCACGCGAGGCAGCCCCGAGCTCCCGGGGCCGGCGGGCGCGCGCGGACCAGGCGGCCCGAGCCGTCCGGCCAGCCAGGGCCCCTCCACGGCCAGGACTATCCCGCACCCCAGACAGCTCTGGTTTACAGGTAGGACGTCTAGCGGCACTTCCCGTGTTAGAAATCAAAACAGAGTTTTAAAGATAATATTCATTAACTCATTGCAGAATAACAGTAAATCCAGTACCTGTTAAGTGAACGACGTAACTTTATGAAACGGAACTGCATTTGCCCAAACAGAACAGTTCGGCGGAAGAGGGGTCTGCCCGGCTCCCAGGAAATCTGCAGGCGGACTCGACAGATGCGCTGGTTCTCACGGCTGCGACATGACACTGGTCGCAGCAGATGACGGAGGACAGCCGTCAGAGAGGGGCCCTGGGGACCCCGCACCCGCTCCAAGGAGCCCCGGCCTCAGACCCCAGACGCCCGCCCAGGTCACCGCTGGACTTCACTTCCTGGATGCCCCGCGAGGGGAGACGGGCCACGGGCGGAAGAGCCAGCAACACGAGAGGACGCAGGGGTGTCCCCGGCCTGGAGGAGAGGTCTCGGTGTGGGAAGCTGGGCACCTGATGGTCCAGGCTGCACGGAGCACGTTGGATGTGGACACACGGGGATACGACCTGGAGGAAACGGCGCTGGGAAGAGCAGTGTGACGTGGAGAGGGGGCGGCTGGCACCCAGAGCACCGGGAGGGCTCACACTTCCCTGCGCGCCTCCACGGGTTTGCACGCCATCCTCACGAGCAGCTGGGAGGACGTCCCAGCACTGCTCAGGCCGCAGACTAGGACACTGAGGCACAGAAGGTAAGGCGCCCGAGGCCACGCAGCCGGCAGAGAAGGGTGGTGGATCTCACAGGGCAACCCCAGTGCCCGTGATTCTCCCCACGTGGCCTCCCTGAGGGCAAATCCAGGCCACGCAGCCCCTCGCCACCATCCCTGCAGACAGGGACCCTGTCTGGGTGCCCAGGGCACATCAGGGTGCTGAGGACACCACGGTGCCAAGTGCAGTGCTCAGTGGAAGGGTGCTGGGGCAGCATGGGAGACGCCGCCTGGGAAACAGAACAAAAGACGGAGCGGGACTGGGGGCCAGGACAGGCCTGCTCCTGCGCCCGAGGGATGGGAGTCGTGGGGACAGAGGAAACCAAGGGAAGGGGGTGAGCGACTCAGAAACCCAGGGTGACCAAGTGGAACGCCACGCAGCGCAGCTGGGCAGCACGCATGAGCCATGAGGACTGAGCCCAAACCATGGCGGCCGCATGAGGGCACAGAAGACACTTTCTGACACAGCGCAGGCCCTTCCCTGCCCTTCCTGGCAGAGGACAAGAGTCCACGCTCCACCTGACAGAGAACCCAGGAAAACAGGCGTGACTGCCTGCAGCACAAGCAAGGGTCCTGGGGCAACGGACAGAGGCCCAGGGGGGTCAACTGGCTGATGGGGCAGCAGAAGGTTCCAGAGAGACTTCCTCGGGAAGGTGCCATCACAACCACGGCATCTGGACACAACTGAGCCCCAGGGAAACACGATGAACAAGAAAGAAGGACGGTCCCGTGTCATGACAAGGCTCAGCCCGCAGCAACAGCAGTTAGGAAAGGCCTCATCCGTCTGCCAGTAAGATTCAGCACGGAGGCGTGCAGGGGGAGGGCAAGTGTGCGCGCCAGTGTGCGTGCGTGCACTCGAGCGTGTGCACACCGGTGCATGCATGTTTGTGTGCTCGAGCCTGTGCACACAGGCGTGTGCTCGTGTGCTCAGTGTGCGTGTGTGTGAGCTCAGGCACGTGTGGAAGGACACATCAATCCTCAACTTGCAAGATGGAAGATACAAAGTCTAACTGTCGCAAACAACGAAGACAAAGTGAACGAGCGTGTTATTCAGAGAAAAGTCTTCCGAAGATCCGTAAGGTGGGAAGTAGCAGCTCCGGGAGAGGAAAACGGAACCACGGTTTTTCTCCAATAACCACGTAGGGCTCATTTTTTCCCCCAACTTTCTATACGTATAATCCTAAAATATTAAAGCTTCATTTTTAAGATTCCAAAGAGATCATCATCCAGAAAGAGGAGTCTGGAAACGGCGGCAACTGAGGGGGTGTCTGCCTTGAGCAGGAGACCCAGGCAGGGACCCAGCAATTTCTTCAGATGCCTGGAGGGTGGCCCCAGAGTCACCATGTTGTCCTGGGGTCTACAAGGCCCCCAGGCAGGCACAGCGCACTGGGCACTGTGTCCGGAGCGAACAGGTGGGCCCAGGCCTGGCCTCGGGGACGTGAGCATCTGTCAGAGTCAGCCATAATGTCCCCTGTGGGGGGACCTAGGGGGCATGGCCCCCAGAGGAAGCAGCTCAAGCGGGGTCCGAACAGGTGCAAGGAGGACCGGGCCGGAAGGGCAGGCGCGGGGAGGACCGGACAGGAAGGGCAGGCGTGGGGAGGACTTCACAGGAAGGACAGGCGCGGGGAAGACTGGGCTGGAAGGGAGGTGTAGCCTGCACACAGGAGAGCCCAGGGCCCACTGGAGGAGGTCAAAGAGGCCAGGGGCGGGGGGGTGCAGCACAGGGACCCCCAGCCGGAGCCCACAATGTGCCCAACACAGGGAGGGCAGCAAAAGGACAGGGACTGAGCCAACAGCACCACTGAGGGGCAGATGCAGGCTGGGGGCAGTGCCCTCAGCCTGCATCTGGGCAAGTGAGGGCAACGAACGGCCCGTCGGGAGGCAGGAAAGAGTAAAGACCCCACCCCAGCACCTGGTCTGGCTCTCGATCTTATTTCTGCCCGGAACGTGTGCCACCGGCGTTTGCCCAGCAGGTGGGGGTGAAGCTGCCCCACTGCCAGGGCCACCCAGGGGCACCCCCGCCTGAGGACCACAGCACGAAACACCAGTACCTGTCCTCGGCCCACTGCTCCAGCCCCTGGGGGACCTGGAACCCAGCAGGCCCATCCCCCATGCCAGGGAGACAGCGAGGGACGGTGGGCACATACTCAAGTGCCCCAGGCGCCCTGCGCCCGGGCTGTGCCATCGGCTCCCCCCACACTGCTCACACTCACCCGCCCACAGCCAGTTCAGCCCCGACTCTCGAGGGGCGAGGGCAGGTGGGGACAGCGCTGGAGCCAGAAGGGGAGGGGGAGCAGCTGGACAAAAGCCACTGTGGCCACCGGTGGCCCGGGTGCGCGGAAGTGGCAGCAAGGTCAACGGGAGGGCCGGCGGGGGGGTGGGGGGAGGTGCTGACGGGCTGCAGTGCCCAGAACGGCCCCGACCGCCTCGGAGCTGCCGGGGGCCTCGGGGACACGGTCTCCTCCCAAGCAGGCCTCCCGCCGAGCAGCTTCCTGGAGCCACCGGCTCCTCGGGCCCCGTGCCCCCGGGACTGGCGCCAGGTGCCTCGCCAGCAGCCCGAGGAGCCATCTGTCCCGGTGCTGCCCGGATCCTGCCTTTAGGGCAGCAAAGGAAGCGGGGGTGCCAGGGAACGCCCCGCAGCACGGCCCCGCCCCCAGGACAAAGCCCCTGGGCCCTGGAGCAGAGAACGGATGGACAGCAGGGCGCCCCTGGACCCTGGTCGGAGAGCGCACCGGACACAGCTCCAGGCCGGGCTCCAACGGCCTGGACCCGGGGCCAGGACAGGGCCGGCTCTGCCCCAGGCGGGCCCCCAAGCAGGACATGACCTCTGCCGGCGGCTTCCTTCCTGGGGCCTGGGGCTGTCAGAGGCAGCGGATCCCCAAGATCACGGCTGGCCTTGCTGGCAGCAAAGAAAGGACAGTATTTTCTAGACGCAGGGGTCCGTTTTCTCAATGGTAAAATGGGCAGCTGTTCAGCCCTCAGTGGACCGAGCAAGGAGTGAGTTCATCCCTGGGTCTCCATCCCTGGACCTGCGACCTGCACTGTGACGGGACACAGCACGCAGCACCCACAGCCCCCCTGCGCCCGGGGCCTCGTGCTCCAGCTGGGCACAGACCAGGAAGGAGGCCGGGGACCCTGCCTCAGCCCCACCCAGACCTCGCCCTGCTGACAGCCCTGGGGACCTGGCCCTCGGGCCCACGCTCCGGCCTGGGGCGCTTCCTTCGCCCGAGTCCTTGCTCCTCTCTACCCTGCATCGACCCCAGGGCTCACCCTGCTGCCCTTCCCTTGCCCTTCTTCCCCACCCCTGCACAACCACGACCCTGGTTAATCCACCTTTCCGGCATGACTGCGCCCGCCCCTCTGGGACCCAAGTGGGTGACGGGCCCCAGCAGCACCGGGACCTGTCCCCTCCCTGGGCACATGACGAGCCCTTCTCTGGGCACACTGCCAGGCCAAGGGACAGGACCCAGGCCACCACCAGAAATGTGCCTAACACAGAGAGTGGCAAACAGGCGCTGGCTGTCCTCAGTGCCCGTTGTGCGAGGGGTGTCAGCAGGGAGGTGGGGAGGCTTCCTGGAGGAGGCGGGGCTGGTGGAAGAAGAGCATGGTGCCAGGCCCTCCAGGAGGAGAGCTGGCCGGGGCCTCCCCCCACCTCCCGGGCCATCTTGCTGCCAACCACCTTCCGCTCCCCTGGTGGCACACCTGGCAGTGCCCAGAAGGCCCGCTGGGAGGAGACCCGCCTCGGGCACGGCCCCGAGCTCCAGGGAGGCAGGAGCCCCAGGGCAGCGTTGCTTAGAGACCTCGGCGCTGCCCCGGGGAGGGCAAGGCGGGAGGCAACGGTGATGCCCAGTCCCGCCCCCACGGCTCTGGGCGGATGCTGGCAGCCCAGGCCGCGGACGACCGCGGGGCCAGGCGGACACGAGTCAGCCCAGGGGAGAGCGTCAGGCTGGACACCACCATCTGCACCGCACTCCCGACGGGCTGCTACCCACAGGTCCCCTAAAATGCTTCCGTCGCAACAATGTGCCCTCACGGGTGCTGCGAAAGCCAAACCAGCTTGAGGACCCTGGACGAAGGCCAGGACGTCACAAGGCCGGGCAGGCCGGCACACGTGGCCCCGAGTCCGGTCACACCCCACCCCGAGGCAGGAGGGTCACGCGGACGACATCTGGGACGTGGTTGGAGTCACAGGCGGCCTTGCCTGAGGATGCACGTCCACCACGGGTCCGCGGGAGGGGTGGCGTCGCCTGGGCCGGGTACTCCGAGGTCTAACTCAAACCCCAATCTTTGCGATGAGAACACTGAACTCACAAAGAGAAAGCGACTTATTCCAAATCACAGAGACAGGCAGGTGGGAGCCTGCCGCGGGGCCCCGGCGCTCTCCCCCGGCGGCGGGCCCAGGAGCAGGGAGGTCCCGCCCCGCACTGGGGTCACCCCTGCCCAGCACCCTCCCCTCCCCAGGCAGCACCACTCGATCGACCAGGAGGCACCGCGTGGATTCCGGTTTCGACACACGCAAACGGTACAGACACACGTGTGTGGGGTGACGTCACCCTGTGCACGGCCGTGTATGCGCGCACGCGCGCGTGTGAGAGCCGCTCCTTACTTCCTGGCTTTGTCTCCCCACAGCAGGGAGCACACCCAGCACACTGATTATAAAACACCACTCTTCCCCAAAAGGAATCCAGACCCCGGAGACACGACTGACTCCAGGGCTGGGGCAGAGGAGGGAACAGGCACGCCGAGAACAGGGCGTTCGTTCTTCGACAGAGCACGGAAGGGCTCAAAGGTAGGTGGGGACGTCGCAAAAGGACGTAGGAACCGGTGTGAAAAGCCTTCCACCGCCAGATGCGGGACGATTAGAGCCCCGAGCAGGTAACAGTAATCAAGGATTATAATCACTGAACAAAATAAAAACCCACGGATCCACACGGTTACAAATAAGTCAATGAGGGAAGAAAGGAAAGCCCGTGCCGCGGAGGGAGTGGTGGCGGGAGCGTGTCCAGGGTGCCGGGGGACACGTGATAAACGAGGGTATTCACACAGGCTCCGGCATCTTCCCCGAGACACCTGTTCATTAAAAATGGAAAAATTATAACTTCTCAGAGGCAGCTGGCAGACGTCCCCTTAACCAAACGATCTAAGTGAACGCGGTCACCGTGCCTCCCGACACGGCGCGTGGAGGAGCATGCGCCACTTCCACCATCCTCCCGCCAAGACCCAGGGCCGCGAGAGACCTCAGAAACGACCACACCGAGAGGCCAAGTGCACAAGAACTAACCAGCCGCCTGCACAAACACGATCTCGGGACACGAAGACCGAGGGAGGGTCCCAGAGCACAGGAGGCTGAAGACACGTCACCGCTAACACCTCGTGAGCAGGTGTTATTAGGACAATCCTCAAGCTCCGCCCTGACGGACACGAGCAAGACCCTGGGACGGGAGTTGCATCCGTGCTACTTTCCCCACTGGGACGGCCGCGCCGCGGTGTGTCTGGGGGCCCGGGAGCGCCGTGCCTGCCGCTCACCAATCAAACGGTCCAGAAGGGGACACGTATGCGCGCGTGCACACACACGTACACGGGGAAGGACAAAGCCAGCGCAGGGAAAGGCACCGGGGCGCACACTGGGTGTCTGTTCCTCTGACGACTCTTCTTCAACCTAGAATTATCGTGTCCAAAAACATTAAGTTAAAAATAAAATTAGGGCCGCCTGGTGGCTCAGTCGGTTAAGCGTCCGACTTGGGCTCAGCTCATGATCTCACGGTTCGTGGGTTCGAGCCCCACGTCGGGCTCTGTGCTGACAGCTCGGAGCCTGGAGCTGCTTCAGATTCTGTATCTCCCTCTCTCTCTGCCCCTCCCCTGCTTGCTCTCTCTCTCTCTCTCTCAAAAATAAATAAGTATTAAAAAAAGAAAGACGGAAAGGAAGTGGAGAACACGTACGTGAAGGAACGCGCTGTGTCCACAGGCGGGCCCGTGAGGCGCTGGCGTCGGCAGGACGTGTATTTTAAATGTTTGCTAAAGTCAAGAAGCCCCTCCCATTTCAAGCACAAATCACTAAACAACTCTTAGGGGGAAAAGGAAAAATACGAACAAAAATTCAGAAACTTCCAGAAAAGAACCAAACAGCGAAAACATCGCACACATTGATAAGACACGTTTAAAGCAGTGATCAGAGGAAAATCCTTGACACTCACATCTCATGAGAAAAGGTGAAAACAAACTAAATTCTTAGTTTAAGAGTTTAGAAACAGCCACGCATTTGCCCACGCACTGCCACCCAAGGGACACTAACTGCGAATGCCCGCCGTGCACAGCGCCCCGAGAGCAGGGGAAGGAGGGCCAGGAACAACGCCGACTCCCGTGGCGGCCGTCCATGTCCCCTCAGCTCTCGGCTGTCCTGCTACCACAGGCCCAGGGCACCTGAAGCAGCTCACGAAAAGGGGAGGCCACGCCAAGAGAGCCACGGAGAGGCGGCCATCCCTGACACCAGCCTCGTGCCTGCATTTCCTTTCCCGTGAGCTTCGTGGCCGGTTTCCACATCACGTAAGCTAACGTCAGTCCGATTTCCTGTTATTTGCAGCCCAACGTGGTTTAATTAATACATCTACTCTTTTAAAAAATAAGTTAAAAAAGCAGTAACATAATTCAAAAGTAACCAAAGGAACAACATAAATAAAAGCCGATTTTAATGAGGTAGGAAATAGAAAAATAGATCTGATTTGTAAATCAAAATCCTATTTTCTGAAAAATACTGACAAAGACAAGTGCTAGCTGACACACTCAACGCGACACGAAACATTAAAAAGGAAGAATAATCACGGAAACAGAAAAAAGGTTCAAGAATCATAAGGCTCTGCTTCCAAACGTCTACACGACTAAGTTGTACGACACAGGTGAGAGGGGTTAGGTCACCAAAAGTGACCCACCGGGGGCGGCCTGAACAGACGAATCTGGAGAGAAGAAATAGAAACAGTTATCATCAAGCCTCCCCCACAAAACTCAGGGCCAGATGGCTGCGCAGGGGAATTCTGCCACAGTTCCGAGGCTCCACAAATTATTCCAGGCGCTGACGATGAAGGGAACCTTCCTGAATCTCTCTAAGGAAGCGTCTACAACACTGGTACCAAAACCTGATAAACACAGTCCAAAAGCAAATGGAGAAGCAGTTTTGCATTGGCGTGAAAATACTACAGCAATTACGAAAAAAACAAACTTCAAAACCCTAGTCGTTTCGTTTTGCAGGAAGGCAAAGCACGGAAGCGTCAGGAGGTCCAGCACCGCCGCGGCGGACCGGGGTGGGGGAGCTCACAGCTGTCCACGGATGCCAACCAAACCCAACGGAAACCCGGGAGAACCTTCTGGAGATGGCGAAGTCAACAGCCCTTGGGTAAAAGGTCCAGGGGAGGCCACACGCGCCTCCTCGCCCAGCACCGCCCCCGAGGCACCGGCCCAGGCGGCCTGACGGCAGAGGCCATCGGGGGTCGACGCAGAAATGGAACAAATGGTCGCTTTGCCACTGACACGATGGCGTACGTGCAAACCCCACAGGGAACGCGAGAGTCAGAGACGTGGGTGGAGTCCACAGTCAGCAGCCTCCACACGCGGACAGAGCGGCAGCGACGCCCTGCTGCCCGGGGAGAGGAGGACACGTCCCATCAGAACCCCAGCGGGCGCTCTCGCCGATCGGACGCTGAGGGCGAGTCCGCGGGGGAAGGCAAGGGAACAGCCCCGGAAAACAGCAAACAAACCATCAGGAAGGAGCGCGATCCCCAGACTCCGACACCCTGAGAGTGGCGGGCGGGCGCAGACACGGACGGGTCTGGAGAACGTTCTGCGGGCACAGAGGGCCTGACGCAGGAACAACACGCGTGCGATTCCGCTTAGGAGACACGTCCACAAAGAGCAAATCTACGGGGACAGAAAGTAGACGGGGCGGGGGGGGTGACAGGGGGGATGGGGATGGACTGCTCCTGGGTGCGCGCTGTCTCCTAGGCCGGGGAGAAGGTTCTGGAATGAGAGAGCGCTGACGGAGGCCCAGCTCTGTGAACAGACTGACAACCTCCGGGCTACACGTTTCGAAGGGGTGAATTCTCGGTCCAGAAAGCTATCACAAGAAACGCCGGAGCGCCTCTGTGCCTAAAACTCTCCGCGTGAAAACGTCAACCAACCCGCGGGACAGACCCACGTACACGGACGCTCCGCAGACGAGACGGCGATTCTCAAATCGAAGAAGGATCTTTTAGTAAGCGGTGCTGGGGTGTCCGGCTGGCCGCGGGGCACAACACAGGGTCCGCGCCCCCCGACAGAACAGATCCCACACGATCGCCGCTCCCCCGTGGAAGGTGGGCGCGTCCGAGGCAACAGCAAGGTGACTCCTGTCGCCCGAGTGCGGGGACCCCCTACGTGGGTCGCACCACCCCAGCGCGGCGAAAGGGGAGACCGTGCGCGGGACAGGCGCTCCCCCAGCCCCGGGTGCTGGTGGCGCAGGGGGCCCCGGGCAGAGGCCGCAGAATGCTAACTAGTGAGCGCTCTGCCACTTCCCTACTGTCACCTGTCGCCTGTCACAGCACACTCAGCAAGGCCAGCCCACGGGTCGGCCTGCCGGGTGTGAGCACCCCCACCTCTGCTCCCCTCCTGTTCTCTCCGCCAGGCCCCTGGCCACTCAGTCCCCACCTTCTTCAGAGGCCCCTCGAGAATGCTCTCCAGGGAAAACAGTTTGAAACGGGAAAGAGGCACCGGGGGAGGGGGGCAAGGAGAGGCCAGACGGCAGAGGGGGACCCCCGTCCCCGCGCCCTCAGGGAGCAGCCCCCACCAGACCGTCTCCGCCACAGGAGTGCCCGCAGGACACGGGCCGCAGGGCAGGCGCCCAGCCAGCCAGCCAGCTCCCCCACTCAACACCTGAACAAGACAACGCAGATGGACTAAAGGGTGAGGATTTTTTAAATATACTGAATACAGAACATTAGGGGCACCTGGGTGGCTCGGTTGAGCATCTGACTCTCGGTTTTGGCTGAGGTCAGGACCCAGGGTCTTGGGATCAGGCCCCACGCTGGGCTCTGCGCTGAGGGTGGAGCCTGCTTGGGATGCTCTCTCTCCCCCTCTGCTCCTCCCCCGCACTCGCTCGCACGCTCTCTCTCTAAGACAATAAAAAAATAAAATAAAACGCTAAAGCAACCCAAAAGACAACATCTCGGAAATACAAAAGTAACGTCAAACACACACACACAAGAAAATAGACCCGGCAGCGCATTAAATTAAAAAAGGATTGTGTAAGTGCAACAGAGGCGAGATGAAAAGGCGAGAGCACGAGAAGCGCACGCACCACACGGCACAGAGGCTGCGCCCGTGCCTGCGGAAGGCACCCCTACAAACTGGCCTGGAAACAACTCGAGGGTAACGAACGCCAGCACGGACGTGTGCAGAGAACCCAAGGAAGCGTGCACGGCCCACCCGCACGAGAGCCACGGCGGGTGGGTGGGTGCGGGCGCACAGCGGGGCACCGGGCAGCCCCCGCCCCCGGCCCGCGCCCGCTCGGCCTCCAGCAGTCGGACGGGAAACACTCAGAAACGTGACAAAATAAAAACCGAAAACCAGAAACAACCAAAATAACCAACGATGAAGAATCAGATGCATCAGCTTCGGTGTCCGAGATGGAATATCACACGGCGATTTTTAACAGCGTTAAAAGTATACGTTTAGTTGCGGGGGAAATACCCAGAAATAACGCTGAAGAGAAAAACGAGGCCGGAAACGCTTGCGTCTCGCAGAGCCGCCCCGGGGAGCTGCCAGCAGGGAAACTGCTGTGAAGTCGTGTAAAGACCCCCCACTTCCGGTCGTCACCTCCCAATGTGAAACCTGCCCAGACGCGCCCCAGTGGGAGAAGGGACAAACTCCTCCAGAAGACGGTGGGGCCTGCGGAGGCGGGACCCCGGGGACACCGAGTCAGGCACGGGAAGCCAGACCACGGACAGTCAACCCCACGCGTGTGAAATTCCAGAACCGGCAACGCTCACGTCTGGTGCGGTGGCGCGAGGGACTGGCTGGCGGGTGGGAGTGTTCAACGTGGTGGTGGTGGTTTCACGGGTGAGCACAGCCCTCGAAACACACAGCGCCCCACACAGGACATCTGAGCACGCCGTCGAGACGGCCCCTGTGGACGAGTTGGAGGGACCTGCTGACACGGCCACTGGGGCAGACGCGCCGGGACAGCCGTGAGTGCCACGGAGAGCCACGTGTGGGCAGACTCTGCATCTACGAAATGTCCAGAACCGACAAATCTACGCAGACAGGCTGCAAATCGGCAGCTGGAGGGTGGATGGGGGCGGGAACCAGGAGGGGCTTCTGGGGGCCGGGGTCTCTCTCTGCAGGGATGAAACAGTCCAGCAACCACAGCGCGGTGATGCCTGCACACCCCGTGAGTGCACTACGGCCACCGAAGGGTGCCCTGCAGGGGGGAAATCATACGTTGAAGTGGTCACAGAACTGCCCGGAGCGCTGTGGCTGAGTGGCGTGGCAGGGGAGGCCGTGGGCACATGAACCTGCTCAGGACCCAGCACCCAGGGTGTGAGCCGCTGGGGCCTTCCGAGCTCTCTGTGGGGCACGCGCCACTTCTTAGAATCAGGAGAAATAAAATGAACACCCTCACTTAACCAAGCACACGTCAGCGCTCCTGGGCTGGGCAATAGGGCGGGATGATCGGGAGGACAGGACAGATTCAGGGGCTAGGGGGTGGCGGTACATGCAGGCATCCAGGCCACGGCATGTGTCAGCCTTGGTCACGGATGTGTCCCCCGGGCTGGAGCAGCAGGCACACGGCGAGTGCTCGGGCCCACATGCTGGCCGAGGGGCCCCCTGTGCTGGCCGAGGGACCCCCGTGCTGGCCAAGGGACCCCCCTGTGCTGGCCAAGGGACCCCCCTGTGCTGGCCGAGGGACCCCCGTGCTGGCCGAGGGACCCCCGTGCTGGCCGAGGAGCCCCTGTGCTGGCCGAGGAGCCCCTGGCACCCCAGCACTGTGCACAGGCTGCCTGGTGGCCCAGGCAGCAGGGACCCGGAGCAGTCTGTGTGTGATGGACACACCCGGCCCCTGCGCCCATTCCAAGAGCCTCTCTGCTCCTTGGGAGAGGAGTTCACTGGGGACACGTGGTCCCCAGCCAGCCACAGCCTGGCCCAGGAGGAGCCCAGGCTGACCCCCGATTTGGTGACCAGCTGCAACTGGCTGGGCCACATAGCAAGTGGCCCACGGCCGGCGCCCCATCTCAGCCACCTCCACGTCACCAGCACCGGGCCCACTCAGTAAATGTCCGCAGATGAGTGACCAACTCCCACGGCCAGGTGCTGGCCCCGAGGGAGCCGACTGGTGGCCAGGCCCAGGTCCCTGCACCTTCTCCTTCCCACACCCAACGTGGCCTCCTGTTTGGAGGCCGGGCCCCCTCCGAGGGGCCGCGGTGGAGGTCAGGGTGTATGCAGGGCTCGGGGCTGGCGGCAGTGCCAGGAGCGGCTCCTGCAGGCGGACGGGGGGGAGGGCAGACGCTTTGATTCTTTTCCTCCGTGTGGGTTTCCCAACAGGAACAACATGGACACGACCACCTGGATGGGACAGGCCCGACGAGGCCTTCCCAGGCGTTATAGCCCGACTCATTCCCACGAGGCAGGCACAGCCATCACCCAGGTCCTGGCCACAGGTGACCCTTTGTGGAGGCCCAGCGGGTAGAATCTGCCCAAGATCACCAGGCACCCAGGCAGAAGCGGGTCCCCCAGCCATCTGTCTCCAAGGTGGTCTGTGTGTGCGGCCAGGGGGTGATGGCTGGGGACAGCTGCTCGGGCACCCTCTTCCCATGGATGGTGCTGCCTCGGGCCGGCAGGCTGGAACACAGGACCCCTGCCCAAGGGGAGGACATAGCAAAAGAGGTGCTGGTGAGTCGTGACTGCAGATGCTGTTTCCTTCCGGGGGAGAGTCACTGCAGGCTGGGCCAAGTCCCCTCCCACGGGTGACCTGGGCACACAGCCTCACCGTTCTAAGGTGCATCTGGGCACAGAGACCCTGAGTCATAGAGCCCTAAGTCACGCCTGCACCCACCCTCAGGCCACCATGCCCTGACCGACTGCTGCGTCTCCCCCCCCACGCACACCCAGGTCAGGCGCTCGGCCCCTCATGCATGTGCGCCCGTGTGCACCACACAGCCCGAGGCAGAGGGGGCCAGCTGGGGGAGCGGCAACGGCGCACCTCGGAGTGTTGTTATAGCAACCTGGACTCCGCGTCACACAGAATGCCAGCCAGGCACCCCAGGCACCTCGCGGAACAGTGCCCAGAACGGGCCACGGAGCGACAGAACCGCTGACGGCACCGGGGGGCGGTCAGGACGCCAGTGGAGCACACCCTTCTCTCTCTCCACCTGCCGTGCCGCCCCCGCCCCAGCCCTCGCTCCCCTCCCCCGGAAGGCCACGGGAGGCCAGCCCACCGCCCAGCTGCCTGTTCCACCAGCAGAGCGCTCTCCCAGGATGGTGGCAGCAAAGGAGCAAGAAGACAGCCTGAGTCACAGGGGTGGGGGCGGGCCCGTCCGCACAGCTGCACCAGGCCCAGAGGCACGCTCCCTCTCAGACCCAGAGACTTCTGACAGGGGTGGGGGCGGGCAGCGGGGGCACGGCTGGAGGGGGGTCGGGGGCCCCATCTGCTTGGGCGCGGCCAGACTGGTCACCATCTAACCCTCGGACCCACAGGAAAGGAACCTTAGCTGTCATACTTCACAGATGGGAAACTGAGGCTCGGAGAGACGGGAACTTGCCCAGGAAGCCCAGTCAGAGGCTGAGTGGACTCTGACTGGGCTCCAGACCCAGGTCCCTGTCCTGCCAAGGCCTGTGCTGGCCCCGCCCCCCCGGGCCTCGGCCACGGGACCAGACCGCCAGGCTGAAGCTCAAGCCATTCCGGGGTGTCACATCCCAGCAATCCGCACAGAGGCCAGTGAGGGAAGGACAGCCACGGGCAGCAGCAAGAGCTTTCGACAGGACAGCACAGCCCCAGGGAAGGGGGGCAAGGCACACACGGAAAACCTCAATCGTGACGGCGCCCCTGTAAGACCCCGCACCTGGAGCACCTTCTCCCCTAGGGAGGGAGGATGCGGGCGCTGTGAGCACTGTGAGGAAGCCCCGTGTAGGGGGAGCAGGGGAGACATGGGACAGGGCATAGCGACAGGCCGGTGCCTTCTCCCAGCAGGCACCGTCACCACCGCCAGCGCCTTCTGCACCGTAAGTGTCTGGGGTGCGGCTTCACCTCCAATCCCGCTGTCCCCTCGCGCTGCCCCGGCAGAAGCAGCCCCACGACAGCAGGACCCGAGCAGGCCCCACCACCAGGAAACCGCCACCGGCACTGCCACCTGCCATCACCCCCAGCAGCAGTGTCCTGTCCTCCCAGGAGCCACCAGCCCCCGGGCCACTGCCCAGGCCATCAACACCCCTCCTCCCCTGCAGCTGGGATCGGGGGGGGGGGGGTGGGGAACTCTAGCAGGGGGCCAGCTGGGGCGGGGAGACCGTGCTACTGGAGGGGGCGACAGCTGCGTCAAGGCCTCAGGGAAGATGGCGGGGAAGTGGGGATCCCCTCCTTACAGATGGCAGAGTTAAATCACAGAGGGCTGCCACCACTCGCCCAGGGTGGCAGGCAGCAGGCACGGGACAGGACCCCCAAGCCCACAGCACTGAAAACGCAGAGCCACCTCAGAGAGGCCGCCCGGTGAAAGGAGAGCTTTCCCTCACCCCCAACCCACAGCAACACCCCACGGCCCTCCGACTGCACGCCCCTGCCGCTGGTACCAAGTGCCAGGCCAGGGGCTCAGACACCAGGGCAGCCCTGCACCTCCAGCCGCTTGCCCCTGGGGTCTGGGGTCTGCAGGGAGGAGGCATCCCTGTGGGCAGGCCGGGCTGCCCGGGGTGGAGGGCCTCTCATGTCAGAGGCTCCCTCATGTCAGAGGCTCCAGCAGGGACACCCTGGAACCGGCCGCACCCTGGAGCTCTCCGCGGTGCTGAATGCAACAGGCCCGCTCAGCTCCAAGCCCGCAGGGCCATCCTCTGCAGCCTGGAGCTCAGCCCTGCAGGGCTGGTGGCCCTTCTGTCATGGCAGGAGGGGGCAGGGGTGTGGATGAGTCCCACGTGCCAGCACCGGAACGGGCACGGAAACCACACTGTCCTGTTTTCCTTCCCACCGTCTGGATTACTGAATACAAGAAAATGAACTGAGCAGAGTTTTTCCTACTTCCTTCTAGAAATCACATTAAGGAGGTGAGGAGAATGACCCTCCCCCCAAAAAATAATCAAACAAAACTTAACACTAACTGAACGCTTCGTGTTCAGAGGAAGTAAGAAACGGCTACAATTTGCATCCCTGCAACACACGCGAGCGCAGGGAGCTGGGCAGCGTCCTCACAGGAGGAAGGGCAGGGAACCAGAGGAGGGAGGGGAGCGGTGCGGGGCAGGTCTCGGAGGGACCTCAGGTTCCCTGAGCACCACAGACTGACCCTGAATCACTGAGAACGGAGCTGGGCAACCAGGGGCGTCAGAGGCAGCCCGAGAGGTCGGTCAGGCCGCGGCAGGACAGGAGCCATGACCACGGGAAGAAGTGCCCGATGGACGGTCTGCGGACGCAGGCTGCCCCCTTCTAGCCCCCCACCCCTCACCTCTCAGAGAAGGGGGCAGGGAGAACGCTCACAAAGACTGGTCCAGAAAAGACACAATTTGTTCCAAAATAAACTTTCAAGAGCCAAAACAATACTGAAAAAGAACAAAGTTGGAGGCATCACACCTCCTGATTTTAAAACTTACTCCAGAGCTACCACCATCAAAACTGTGGCATCGGCATAAATGGTGGCATGAAGATGGACACACGGACGGGCAGCCGAGAACGGAGCCCAGAAACAGACCCTCGCGTATGCGGTCGAGCGATTCCAACCAGGGTCCAGGACCCCTCATCGGGGAAAGCCAGTCCCTTCAACACTCGGTGCGGGGAAACTGGGCATCCACACTCAGCAAAGTGAAGCTGGACGCTTACCTAACCCCATACACAAAATTAGCGCAAAAAAAGGATCAAAGACCTAAACGTGGGAGACAGAAGTCTAAAACTCAAGAGAGAAACACGGAGCAGCAGCTTCGTGGTGCTGCGCGTGGCCGTGGCTATTCAGGTCTGGCACCAAACGCGCAGGCAAAAAGAGGAAAAGAAAGATGAGTCAGACGCCATCAAAATTAAAGACTTTTGTGCATCAAAGCACACTATCAGCAGAGTGAAAAAGTGACCCACGGGCCGGGAACAAATGTTTGCCAAGCTTATCTGATAAGGGATGAATATTGAGCGTATAAAGAAAATTCCTAAAACTCAACAACGGAAGGAACAGTCCTGTTACAAATGGGCAAAAGGCCCCGCACAGACATCCCCCCAGAGAAGACGTGCAACACGACGCGTGCTCAACATCACCCGTGTCAGAGACACGCAGACCTGGCCACAGCGAGGGGCCACCTCAACCCCAGAAGGACGGCTACTGTCGGAACCACCCAGAAAATAACAAGAGCTGGAAGAGGACGGGCCGAAAGGAAACTGTGTGCCCTGCCGGTGGGCGTGCAAATCGGCAGCATTCCCACGTGACCCAGCAGCCCCACGTGTCAAAGGAATTGAGGGAAGGGACGGGAACCTGGCTCACGGCGGCCAGGACACGAAGAAACTCGAGTGCCTCTGGACGGATGGGTGACAGATGTGGTCCTTCTACTGCACTCCTGCTCGGCCTTAGAAAGGAAGGAAACGCTGACACTACAGCACAGGCGAACCCTGGAGACGTGGTGTTAGATGGAAACAGACACCAAAGGACGAATGCCGCGTGATGTCACCAACAGGAGGTCCCCGGAGGCGTCGGTTCTGAGACAGAACGTAGAATGATGGCGGCACGGGTGCTGGGAGGACGGGGAGGTGAGCGTTCTGGGGGCCGACGGTGGTGGTGGCCGCACAGCCTTATAAACGCACCTCGTGCCACAGAACTATACACTTAAAACTGGGTAGAGCAGGGGCGCCTGGCCCCTGATCTCGGGGTCTGAGTTCAGCCCTACGCTGGGTGCAGAGTTCACTTTAAAACAATGACGATCGTGGTAAACTCTATGTGGTGCATATTTTACTACAAAAAAAACAAGATTTTAGAACTTTCTTAAAAAGCACAGTGAAAGAAGAACTGCGCAGCACTGATACAGACACTACGGGGTGTTGGTGAGGGACAGAGAAAAGAGCAGGGACACCTACCGAGAGGTGAGCGACACCCACACACCCCACGGGAGGCAGAGCAAAGCCCTGAAATGCGAGGCCACAAGCACTTGTCCCTACGTGGGCAGTCTTCGAGCAGCGCTGCAAGACCAGAGACACAGAGAGAGAGAGAGAGAGAGAGAGAGAGAGAGTCTCGAGCCTGCAGAGCCCAGAAAACAAAGAAAAGTGTCACAAAGGACAGAAACAAGAGAGGTGACCCCCTGAGGGGAAAAAGGACATGGAAGCCTCCGGAAGAGGGCAAGCGGGCAGGCCTGGGTGCTCTCCAAAGCGACCCTCCCAGGGCAGGGACAGCGGAGGGGCCGCTGCAGGCCGTCCGGAGGATGGAGGGTCCCCGCGACACGCGTGCGGCCCCCCGCCCAGAAGCCCCGCTCCGAGCACGCAGGCCCCGCCCAGCAGCCATTCTGAGAGAGCATCTGCGGGCCACCCTCAGCCCACTGGTGGCCGACCCGGGGACTTGATGGGAAGGGCTGGGAGCACTCGGCCCACTTCCCTGTACATGCAAGACAGACAGACGTGGGGCTGGAGGGACAGACAGAAGGCAAACCGCACGTGTGACTTCGGACAGGTGACTCCGCTTATAAAAACGGAGACGGAAGGGGCTGGCGGGAGAGCCAGACGACCCGGCCCGCCGCCCGTCGGGAGGAGCACGAGACCAAGGATGGAAGGGACCACCGACGCTTCCGTAACAAGACGCGAGCCGTAACGGCACGAAGGTAAAAGCTGAGAAAGGGAATGAACTGTGCTGACGACACCCGCGTGAGGGGAAGACGACAACAAGGTGCATTAATGTCATCGCGACTCACGGAAGGAGCACTTGCTCCTTGCTGCTGCCCGAGCGATGACCACGGCCTTGGCAGCAGGCCACGCAGATCTGCTGTCGCTCAGTTTCCGCAGGTGAGGAGTTCGCCGGGCTGCCCGCGGCTCCGGGAGGCGGCTCGGGCCCCTGGCTGGACACGGGTCCGCGCGGCCACAGGGCTGCGGCCGCACATTCCGCGTCGGCGGCCAGCTGGTCGGCCCTGGGCCAGGGGCCGCTGTGTGGGCCCCGCGTGGGGCCCTGCACCGCAGCTCCTCCCTCCCTCTCAGGGCCTCTCACTTCCCCCTGGACAAAGTGCTCTGCTTGCAAGGGCTCAGGTACGCACTCCGAGCCCACCCGCATGACCCGAGACAAACTCCTTAGTTACACCCGCAGCGTCCCTTCTGCCGTCCCGGCCACACACGCCCAGGCTTCAAGGCGTAGAGTGGCTCCCGGGGGTGAAGGGTCGCGGGGAGGAGGACAGGAGGGGACGATACTCCACGTGACGCAGAGGTACTCGCGAAGTGGTCCCCGCGCACACAGAGCGCTAATGGCATCACACGAGGTGGCATTAACAAAGGGAACCCCTGCCGCAGATACAGACTCGGCTCAACGTCAGAACTACAGAGACCTCAGAAAACAAACAGGGAAGCAAAACACACCAGAGTAAAAGATGTTGAACACACACACACACACACACACACACACAACATGACAGAACTTAAATCCAATCTATTTGACCTACACCGACGACGGTACCGCAGTTTACCTTCGCCTGTGACATTAAAAAAAAAAAAGTCTCAGACTGGATCACGGAGCTAAATCCAACCTCATGTGGCACATAAGAGACACATCTGAGGTCATTCAAAAGGGTCAGGAATAAAAGGATGGGCGAAGGCACGCCAACAAATGCAAACTAGAGAAAGCACTGCTAGTCGTGACCCTAATGCAGGCAATATAAATGGGACAAAGAAGGGCACTTCATGATACTAACAGGTGCAATTGAGAATAAAAATAAAATCGTTTTAAATAGCTGTGCCCCAAGACACACAGCAGCCACCATTCACCAGAGAGACAAGGAAAAAGAGACAGAAATGTACCAGCGGCAGAGACCGAGGTGCACTCGCCTCGGTCCACAGCAGAGCGAGCGCACAGAAACTGAGGGTCCACGTGACCCAAGGACACGGCTGAGGCTGTGTGACTGATACACACATCCGCCTCCGGACACCCAGGCTCGAAGACAGATCCTCTTTGCCAGCACCTGTGACAGAGTGACAAAAACGGACTCCATGTTAGGACCCCGAGGAAAACTGCACAAAACCCAGGAAGTCCGTAATCTCTGATCAAAATGCCACTAAAACTATCGTTAATGACAAAACCGATGAATCAAAAGACACGTCACTTGGAAATTTTAAAACTTGCTCCTAAACGACTTGGACCAAACAGGATGATATAAAGCAAAATCACAGACCTTCCAGCAGCAATGACGTGGGAAAATATATTTGATGAGAACTTAAGAAAAAGCTCTTGGGGCGCCTGGCGGGCTCAGTCAGTTAAGCGTCCAACTTTGGATCAGGTCACGCTCTCACAGTTTATAGGTTTGAGCCCTGTGTCAGGCTCTGTGCTGACAGCTCAGAGCCTGGAGCCTGACCGTTTCCCCGCTCATGTCCTGTGTGTGTGTGTGTGTGTGTGTGTGTCTCTTTCTCAAAAATAAATATATTTCTTTAATTTTTTTAAAGAAAAAGCTCTTCAACATGAAGCACTTGGGGCACCTGGGTGGCTCAGTGGGTTAATCATCCGACTTCAGCTCAGGTCATGATCCCACAGCTTGTGAGTTCGAGCCCCACGTCGGGCTCCGTGCTGACAGCTCAGAGCCTGGAGCTGCTTCAGGTTCTGTGTCTCCCTCTCTCTCTGCCCCTCCCCTGCTCGAGCTGTCTCTCTCTCCTTCTAAATAAATAAACATTAAAAAAAATCCTTAATAAAAAAAATCCATGAAACACTTCTTGGAAAAGAATATGAACAAATGAATCGAGCATACACCTCAAACACCTAAGAAAAAGGATCACCTGAGAAAAAGCAAAGGAAGTTAACTGTAAGCAAAAAGTGATGACTTAAAAAGCAGAAAAACAGAAAAATGAACTTATCATAAAACCACCTAAAAGCTGAATCTTTGAAGAAAAATAGAAACGAAAGAAGAATCACTACAGTCGGTCCTTGAACAACTGGAGTCTGAACTCCGTGGACCCACTTGCAGGTGGCAATTTTGTAGGAGACACTACAAGTATCTTTCCCCTTCCTCGTGGTTTTTCTAGGAACACCTTCTCTTCTCTAGATCGCGTTGATGTATGCATACGGTACCCCCGTACACAGAAGACACAAAATACATGCTGACCCTCTGTTTCCGTTACCAGCGGAGGCCAGCACCAGTTAAGCTTCTGGGGAGTCACAAGTACACACAGATCTGACTGTGCAGGGCGACAGCGAGCCTAAACCGCGCTTTGTTCGACGGTCAAGTGTACCAGCTAACCCAAGCAAGCAAAGACGGGCGCACACAGGAAGGAAATAACCACAGAAACCAAGAAAAGTAAAAGAATCGTAAGAGACCATTTTACTCGAGTCTATGTGAATAAATCTGATAACCTGGACGAGACTGATATTTTTCTAGGAAAACGTGTGATTTATAACTGACTGCAAAAAAGAAAATTTAAAAAACCCTCTTCCTTAATACAAAAACAAAACAAATGCTCAAAAAAGCACGAGGCCCCCACAGTTTCGCAGGGGAACTCTAGTTGCCCTTTAAAGATCACGTAATCCAGGGGCGCCTGGGTGGCTCAGCCGGTTAAGCGTCCGACTTCGGCTCAGGTCATGATCTCGTGGTCCGTGAGTTCGAGCCCCGCATCAGGCTCTGTGCTGACGGCTCGGAGCCTGGAGCTGCTTCCGATTCTGTGTCTCCCTCTCTCTCTGCCCCTTCCCGACTCGTACTCTGTCTCTCAAAGATGAATGTTAAAAAAAAACAATTTAAAAACCGTGTAATTCAAAATACAAGTAAATAAAAAATAAAGACTATATAATTCATTGTTATCAAACTGTTCTTGAGAACACACAAGATTTCTTTTTTTCCTATTTTTTACTGTTTATTTATTTATCGGGAGGGGGGCGGGAGGGACAGAGAAAGAAGGAGAGAGAGAATCCCGAGCGGGCTCCGCACTGTCAGCACAGAGCCCGATGCGGGGATTGACCCCGCGAACCACGAGATCACGACCTGAGCCGAAATCAAGAGTCGGACGCTTAACCGCCTGAGCCGCCCGGGTGCCCTGGGAACACGACCGATTTCTCAGTTATCTTTACGAAGCAAGGGCGGCACTGGTACCAAACCCTGAACAAAGCACACACCAGCCAGCAAAGTACAGACCAGCCTTGCTTGTGAAGAGCGGCGCACAGACGCTGAATTAAACACGAGCAGAAGGCGCCGGCAGCCCCTCACGTGCGTTACGTGTCAGGCCACGCGAGGTGCGGCCACGAAGAACGCTGCGCCCTCAGCCACCTCACCGGTTTAAGGCCTGACAGTTTCGTATCCACGGAGAGAAGTCCTGTGATCGCCCCACGGATGATCTTTACGAAGGGAACTGACTAATCTCGACAGTGATGTTTCCTTTAAAAAAAATAAAACACTCAGTAAAAGCGGAAGGACAGGCTCTTCCTTGGCACGTGAAACACTGGCATCTCGGTCCAAAAGGCACACCTGCTCGATGGAAGACACCAAGGGCGACGCCGACCAGGAGCCCACGACAACCGCGGTCAGTCACGGTGACGGCGCGGGAACCGGCCCCCACGACCGCTCACAGGCAGACCCCAGGCTCCGAGCTGGCAAGGGAAGGGTGCGCGGCACTGCCCACTGTGCCTGGACCCCTGAAACGCACCGTCACTGCACTAGACAAGGGAGCCCCGTGAGGGTGGGACTGAGTTCACGCGGGAACCGACAGCTTTCGCGCGCGCTCACGCAGAGGACAACGCGGAAACGACTCCTCACGGTAAAAAGGCCAAGGCTTCCCGCGAGGGAGGAAAGCGAGGCAGTACAGGGGGAAGAGGAACCACAGCTCGCGCGGAAGTCTCGGGTCACAAAGCTGTCACTCTCCCTGGGTCACCTGCGGTTTCAACGCAAGCCCGACCCCAAGCCAATCCGGTTTGGGGGGTCCGAGTGTGTGCGGCCTGTTCGGGGGAAGGGCTGCGCAAAGAGCAGACAAGGTGATTCAAAGCCCACGTGTAAGGACAATCGCGAACACACCCCCCGCAGGGACGACAAACAAGCAGTCCGTCCTGAGAGACCTGGGACGCGGCACAAGGGCCGCCGACTGAAGCAGCGTCTGCGGCTGCACACGCGGGCCGTGGAACAGCTCACAGAAAACCAGTTTCGCCAACTCAGAAAAGAGCCAACAGCTGGGAGGCATCACACAATCCTAATTTCAAACTGCGTGACAAACCGCAGAGACTGCAACGGTATGCGACGAGCATGAAGGCAGACACGGACACGAACACAACAGAACAGAGAGGCCCAGGAAGCGACCCCCACACACAGCCAAGGGGCCGTCGGCGGGGGGCCAAGAACGCTCGGCGGAGAAAGGACAGCCTCTTCGGCCATCGGAGCTGGGAACGCCGAAGCCGCACGTGCAGAAATGAAACGGGCCCTACCCTACCCCGCGCACAGAATCAACTCAAAATTAAACACTCGAATGTTTATAAGACCCAAACCGTAAAGCTCCCAGAAGCAAGCCAAGGGGAGAAGCTTCCTGACATCGGTCTTGGCAACGATTTCACGGAGCACGAGGCAACAGAAACAGGAAGTGGCCCCGCATCAAACGAAGAGGCGTCTGCAGAGCCAAGCAAACCGTCGACAGAGCGAGACGGCCCTCAGGGAAGAGGAGAGAGTGTGCAAACCGGAGGTGTTGTGGGCTCCTCTCCAAAACACGCAGGGAACTGCTACGTGCAACGGTATGAGGTAACGATATAACTCAATTACGAAACGGGCTAAGGGACTTGAACAGGCATTTCCCCAAAAAGGACATACGAACGGCCAACAAGTATATGAAAAAATGTTCAGCATCACTAACTAGCAGGGAAATCTAAGTCAAAACCAATGTAGGATATTACTTCACATCCGTCAAAAAAAAACAAAAGCCAACAAGCGCTGGGGAGGATGTAGCGAAATCGGAACCTCTACACACTGTGAACGCGAAATGGCACGGCCGCTATGCAAAACAGCGTGGAGGTTCCTCAAAAAATTAAAAATAGAACTACCGAATGATCCAGCAATCCCACGTCTCGGTGTTGATCCAAAAGAAGTGCGATCGGGATCTCAGGGAGAGAGAGCGGCCTGGCTGTGTTCGCTGCGGCACCGCACCCAGGAGCCAAGCCACGGAAACAACCTGTACAACAGATAAACGGGTAAGAACAACGTGGCACCTACACACCGTGGAGTATTACTCAGCCTCTAAGAAGGAGGAAAGTCCGTAACAGGCGCCGGCACAGACGCGCCTTGCAGACACCGTGCTCGGCGCGATGAGCCAGTCACAGGACAGACGCCGCACGATGCCACTTACGTGACGCATCCAAACCAGCCAAATTCATGGAGTCGGGGGACACGGCAGCCGGGACTAAGGGGACGGGGAAACAGGGAGTTGCGGATCGACGGACAGAAAGCTTCAGGCGAGCGAGAGGAGCACGTCCAAGAGACGCACACTACAACACCGCGCCTCCCGCCGGCGACACTGCCTCGCACACCTGCATCTAAGACCGCACGCCTCGTGCCGAGTGCTCACCACCAAAGGACCACATCTTTGAAAAAAACCTAAACGTACATGGGAATTCAGGGCATGACTAAGCTAGAACCTAAAATCAGGGGAGACCGTTTGGATGGGACTCCTGCTAACGCATCTGGACACGGCTAGTCAGACCCGGACCTCACACCACGCATCATGAGAAACAAACGGTGGAAACTTTAAAGTAAAACAGTGAACGCTAGGAGAAAACCCGGCTTCTCTGTAAACACGAAAAGCAGCCCCTGTTAACTAGGACTCAGAATCCAGAGGCGCGATATAAACATTGATGAATTCAACCACGGAAGAGCTTCCAGATGGCGGAACACAAACGGTAACCAGAGAAGGCAAATGACCTAATTCGTCTGACACTCCAAGAGCCGATTTCCAGAATCTATAGGAAAAAGATCAACAACACGGGTTGCACAGAACGAACAAAGGAACAGAAAGTGCACAAAGAAAACGCAAACGACTCGGTGATAAATACAAAGATGGCAAACTTATTCCTGCGAAAGGGAACGCAGACGCGTCCCTCTGTGAAGCTTGCTCACGGCCGGCGTGGGGAGCACGGGGGGAGTCGGGCGCACACCGCGCTGCGCTCGGGAAGGCGGCTTGTGTGCGTGTCTCCTCGGGCCAGCGTCTACACTGCAGGGCACCTACCCCACACACGTGCTGTGCTTGAACACGGACGAAAGCTATTCCTCCCGTAACAGCCGAGGCACGAAGGTCACCTGCGCTGCCACCAGCAAAGGACCAGTGAGTTGATTCCGGCACATTCCGTGCTGGAAACACCCCGCAGCTGTCAGAAGGAAAGAGAGAAGGCCTCTGTACCAACATAGAAAGATCCCCAGGGTATTTTGTTTAGTAGGGGCGGGGCGGGGGGAGACAAAAACCAAGGTGCACAAACTTGTCAGCACACGACTTGTGAGACACAGAGGCAAAATGTAAAAGTTCGTGGCTGTGCTGGGCCGATAACGATATTCATAGACCAGGCGGCGTTTATCAGAAACCAGGAATGGTGTCACCTGTGGGGCTGAGGACGGGCCGGCTGCGATGGGGACACTCGGAACGCCGGGCCATGCGCGGGCCTCCCTACGCGCTGTCACTCCCGGAGCACGTTAACTACTCCAAGTACAGAAATCAAGGGCACTGAGAGCTCACTGTGGTCCGTCCACACCGCAGAACAGGACTCAGTAATAAAAAGAAACAAACTACTGATCGTGTGGCAACCTTGGGAAATCTCCAGGGAGCTGTGCCAGAGGACAAAGCCAGTCCCCAGAGGTGACCTGCTACAGGACTGCGTTTACATAACGTTCTTGAAAGGACTCTGGAGCAAGAAGGACAGAAGGACGGACTGGCAGGCCCCAGGAGTTGGGGGAGGGGCAACAGGGAGGAGGGTGTGGCTGTAAAGAGCGACTGGGGAGGGGTCCTCTCCCTGATGGAAACGCCATAGCCAGCACACAGCTGTGCAAGACGCCACCACGGGGGGGGGGGGGGGGCCCGAGGGAGGGTCCGCAGGACGGCTCAGGATTATTCCTTTCGGCTACATGCGACCGCACCGTTGCCGTGAAATGAAACACTTAACAGTAGAATAAAGACGCCAGGCTGTCCGTCTCCGTGCCCGAGGTCACCAAGTGGACAGAGCAGGGGCGACACTCAGCCTGATCTAGTTTCCCGAGCATCCGAGCACCTGCGCCCTGGGACGTGGGACTGGGGGAAGGGAGCCACCCCAGGGCCCAACCTCTCTGTGCCCGGGGGCCCCCAGGAGTGAAGGGCGGTCTTCCAAAGGCACAACGCGGCCCAGCCAGGCGGTGTGAGCATCAGCAGAGCTGGCCACCAGGTCCGGTCTCCTCCCTCGGGAAGCAGGGCGGCACCGTCGTCCCCGGCCCCCTGAGGCACAGCCAGGGGACTCCTTCCGCACAGCGAGCTGTGAACAAAAGCGACACAGCTCCCTTCAGAGCCAAGCGTCTGGCTCCCAGGACCAGAGCCCGAGTCCTCTCCCGGGGCAGGACGCCTACATTCTCGACGGCGGCTGCTCCGTCGGCCTGGGTCCCTGCACTGAGCCGCTCCTGCCCGTCCCTGGGCGGTGCCTGTCACCTGCGGCCGCAAGGACGAACCTGTATCCTTGGGACCCCCACCCGCCCAATCACGTCCGTGCCTACACCTGTCTGTCTGGCCTCACTGCCGCCGACCTGGCCCTCCTGCAGGCTGCCCGTGGGGCCGCTCTCCTGCGATGGCCTCCCAGCACCCCCGCTGGTGGGCAGAGGCCCAGACAGGTAGCAGGTGCTGCGCCTCCTCACGCCGTCGGAGCGGGGGAGGCGGGCACGGCTGGAAGGGGCAGCGGCAGGCAGCTCTGGCCTCTGCTTCCCGGCGCGGACCTCGAGGGCCGAGCCAGGTTTGCAGCCGTCCCGTCACAGAATCCCTCCCTCAGACGCACGGTTCTCAGAAAGCACAGGTGAAACGTGAATTCGGAGCTGGTCTGGGTGACGGGAGGGGGCGCACCCGGCGGGGGTGACTAGAGCCCCCGTCCCCGGTCCCAGTGACGATGTCACGCCTGCTGGCCCAGCAGCCCTCCACGGCCCAGGCTCCACAGTGGAGACAGGGCGGCACGGCAGAGCCAGGGCCCAGATGCCACGGCCCGACACGGGGACTCCACTCTGCCCCGTGTCGGGCCGAGCTTGCCTCAGGCCTCGGGAAAACGAAGTGACCTCTCGCAGTCCCAGAGAAGGGACCCGCCCACTGCCCAGCTCCCATCAGTGACACTAAGACCACCCACCACCTACTCAGCTCGGAGCCTCGGACATGCTCCTCAGGGCCCTGCGGCACTGCGCACACGTCACCCACCCGCCCAATGTGGGCGGCGGTCGGCCCACCCGCGTCCTGGGAAGCAGTGAGGGGCAGGACCTGGAAGACTCCACCCAGGAGTGGAGTCACCCCTCCCCCGGCCCCGGCTCCAGCTCCAAGCAGCCCGTCTCCTTTTGCTCCGAGGAGTGCACATGGCACTCGTGAGGAACCTGCTCATGGCGGGCCCACCCACCCTCTCAGTGCCCCTCAGAGCTTCCCACCTGCTGGAGATGCGGGGGTGACCCAGGTGCACCAGAGGCCCAGCAGACGGTAGCAGCCCTTTCCAACTGCTAGCCGGTGCTCGCACGAGTGTTTATTGAGCGCCTACTATGTGCTCTTCCCTTCCCGGGGCCACGGGTGACCCCAGGGGAACTCAGGGGGCCCCCCAACACCACGGGCAGCGAGGAACCAGCCAGGGGAGACTCTATGTGCCCTGCCCCCCCACCAAAGGACTCAAGCAGGCCAGGGTGGCAGGCCCCACAGACAGGGCAGGCTTCCAGACGGCAGCACTCAACCCGGCCTCCAACAGCTGGAAGGGGTCACCCAGCAGGGCTGGCTGTCCCAGACAGACAGACAGCGGAGCGGACACCCGAGGGCAGGCTCGGGAGGCCAAGAGGTCGGCCCGGCAGGCTGCCCGGAGGCTGGAAAGGTGGTCAGGTCAGAGGGCGAGGAGCTGCAAAGCCGAGGGAGGGAGGCGGCGCGGCCGTACGAGCACCCGCACCCCCAAGTGCTGTCCGCAGGAGACGGGCAGCCCGGCAGCGCGCCTCGGCAAGGACGGCCACACATGGGGAGCGAACGGGGGGCGCGGGCCGGAGGCTGCAGACAGCTAGAATGGCCGCCCCTGCAGCTGCAGGCTCTCTGGACCCGGGACCAGGAAAGGAGGGGATGGGACTCCCCCCTGCCGCCCACACTCATTAGCACCTTCACTGTGGGTGGTGCAGCAGGGGGAAAGGAGGTCAGACCTCGGCGAGGAGTCGGGCTCCTCATTAGCACAGCTGCTAAAAGCCTGTGCAGAGCAGCCAGCCAAGCCCGGGAAGGGGGCTGCTGGGCTGTGTGGTTCCAACGTGGGGGAGACTGATTCTGGGCTGCTGGCTTATTTTTGTTTTGTTTTGTTTTTTATTTATCTTTGAAAAACAGAGAGAGAAAGCACGAGCAGGGGAGGGTCAGAGAGAGAGGGAGACACAGAATCCGAAGACAGGCTCCAGGCTCTGAGCTGTCAGCACAGAGCCCGATGCGGGGCTCGAACCCACGAACTGTGAGATCGTGACCTGAGCTGAAGTCGGACGCTCAACCGGCTGAGCCACCCAGGCCCCCCGAGAACTGCTGGTTTAAAAACACATCCCTTTCCAAATACTTGGCTGGAATGGATTCTGGCTCCCAGTGGAGGGCACCCAAGGGTGGCCGGGGCGGGGGGGGGGGGCGCAGCTGTCTCCCCCACGCGGGCTCTGTCCAGCACCTTGATGCCCCCACTGCCCCTCAGGGTGCCTGCCCGCCCCCCGTCTTCCCCACCCTCCTCCTTCACAGCCACCCTGCAGCCCCAAAGTCCCGCGCGGGCTCAGTGTGCACCCCTCAGCCCACACCCAGGGTCTGGCGGGGGGGACAGAAGCACAGATGTGAACAGGCGGACGCCGAGCCCGGGCCCCAAAGCCCTGAGAATGCTGACTCAGTGACAGGACATCTTTCCACGGGTCGGGGAGAGCCGGCCACCAGCCAACCAGGGAGCTCGTGCCACCCTCTCATCCAGCCTCACCGTCTGGCCCGGCCGCCTCGGCCGCCTCCGGTCCCCAGGCGCTATTTTGCACTTTGATACCTGGATTCCCTAAAGCCCTCAGGCCCTTGCCGGCCTGTCCTTCCGAACGTGCTTGACGGCAGCTCCGAACGGGAGAGCAGCCCAGGATCAGGTCTTTACCAACACGATCACGGCCGGGCTAACGCGGCCGGCCGCCAACTCGCAGGGCATCCTTCCGGGCGGAGGCGCCTTCCAGTCCCGAAGCCGCGGGAGAGGCATGCGGGGCAGACGGGGCAGCTCGGGGGTGACCTGACCGGGCCCTCAGGGGCCCATGCCTCTGGATGAGCCGCCCAGCCGGGGGGGGGGGGAGGTCTCCCGGTCTGAGGACACCCCTCAGGGTGTCAGCGGGGGCCAGGCAGACACCGGAGGTCAGTAATCGGGGTGACTGTGCCCGTCCCCCCGCGTTCCTGCTACTCCAACTCGAAAGCGGCCCACGCCTTGCCCTGGCCATCCCGCAGAGCCAGCCGGGGGTCACTCAGAAGGGGGCGAAGACAGCCTCTCGGGCACCCCCTCACCCCCAGGGCACCCCCTCCCCGCGCCCTGGGAACCCTCCCCACGCCGGGGCTTCGGTGTCTGCCCCTGCGATGGCCCCAACGGCCCCCACCGCCCGGATGGCTGCCGGACCAGAAGGGGCCAGCTCGGGGACACGCTAACGACGGACATGAGTCAGCAGGGCACAGCTAAGACCCTGCGCTGCCGCGTCTGCAGGGCCTCACTGTTTCCGCAGGACGCTAACTCAGGGCTGGCCCCGGTCGCCTCTCAGGGGACACCAGAGGCAGAAAAGAAGACGATTTCCCATCGATCCATTAAAGGAAACAGTAAAGGTTTACTGGCCCAGAGCTCCAGGCTGGGGGCTCACGGGGTCAGCGTGACGACCTGGCCCGCTCTCCCAAAGGGGGAGCCCCGTGAGCACCCTGCCACCCCAGGCCCCGGCCCGCGAGGGGACCTGCGGCACTGCCACACCCCCGTGGACCCAGCCACATGATACTGAGCCACGAGGCCCAGAGGCCTGGACCTCCCACCACCCACGGCAGCCTCCCCCGCTGGCCCAGACCCCAGCCCCGCCCCCCAGCCTGTCTCCCCCAGCGATCCTCAGCCAGACTGGGCTGCGGGAGACCCTCACCCCTTTATGCCTTCCCTTGTGTCTCCTGCTGCCTGCAACCTCCTCCCCACCCCCCACCCCAGATGACACCCAGGTTTCAAGAGTCCGTTGGGTCCAGGACCCCTTCCCAGATATGTACCCAGACCCTCCAGCCCCACACGCAGAGCGGGGGCCCCTCTCTACGCCCTCGCTGGCCTCTCGCTGTGACCCCACCCCGTGGCGTGTGCACAGAAGCGTCCCTGACGACACCAGGAAAGGCTTCAGCGCTGCCCCCATCTGCTCGGCACGCGCCCTGAGCCTCTGTGCAAGACCTGGCCTTCGAGAATCCTCGGGGGCATTCCGCATCTCAGACGGCCACCCGAGCACAGAGACCGAGGCAGGGGCCCCGCCAAAGACCCGGGCTGTCCGGGCACCGGCCCCGCAGACATGTGAGGACACCCGCAGCCCCCAAACTGGGTCGAGTCCTGATGCGGCTTCCCCAAGCCT
>CM053569.1:1542869-1571874 GCA_028646485.1 Cryptoprocta ferox | reverse complement strand
GACCTGAGCATGCGCGGACCCTGAGCACGCGCGGACCTGAACACGCGGGGACCTGAGCATGCGCGGACCTGAGCACGCGCGGACCTGAGCACGCGCAGACCCTGAGCACGCGGGGACCCTGAGCACACGGGGACCTAGCATGCGCGGACCCTGAGCACGCGGGGACCTGAGCACGCGCGGACCTGAGCACGCGCGGACCCTGAGCACGCGGGGACCTAGCATGCGCGGACCTGAGCACGCGGGGACCTCAGCACGCGGGGACCTGAGCACGCGGGGACCTGAGCACGCGCGGACCTGAGCACGCGCGGACCCTGAGCACGCGGGGACCTGAGCACGCGCGGACCCTGAACGGTGCACAAACCACTGAGAGAGCGCGGCCGCGGGTCGGGCTTGGCCCCGGCGGATGGGACGCCACCGACAGCCTGTCCACGCTGCTTCGCAGCTAGCACCGCGGCCCCTGAAGAGCGGGTGGAACTTGCAGCCTGGACCCAGCTGGCCTGTTGCCTCCCCAAGCGAAAGGGTCCCCACCTTCACAGGACTTAGAGCAGAGCCAGGGCCTTCTAAAATCATCTTCAGAGTGTCCAGGACACAATCCAAACGACTTGGCAAGAGTAGAAACAGGAGAATCACAGTTTGCGTTTTGTAAGTCACGAAACAACAAACAGGAGCGAGCTCAAAGTAACACAGATGTGAAGGTGAGCAGACAAAGCCTGAAAAGCAGCTATTGTAAAAGGTATTTCAACAGGTAAGAGCAAACAGTCTTGAAACAAATGGAAATACGGAAAGGCTCAGCAAAAAGAGAAAGAGAGCGGATGTAAAGAGGAACCAGAGGAAACCCAAGAACTGAAAGACACAAAATGCAAGTACCCGTGGATGAGTTGAGGAGCTGGACAGACGTGCACAATGACCAGGGGCGTGAACACGGATCGGTAGAAAGGGTCGGACGCCCACCGAGGGGAGGCAGCACCAGCGCGGGAACAGAAGCAGAGCCTCTGGGACCTGGGAGACAATACCAGAAGGTCTAATGTTCACGAACATGGGGTCTGGGAGGGAGACGGGGAGGAGTGTGATGCAGAAAAAAAAATGTGAAGAAAGAATGACTGAAAATTTCCCACATTTAGTAAAATGCATAAACCTACAGATTCAAGATCAAGAAACCAAAACATTCATCTTTGGGCGCATCAGATTCAAGTCGTTTAGAAGGAAAAAAGTCATCTGAAGGCCTGGGAGGCCTCGTTGGAAACCACGAGGCCGGAGGTGAGTGGGGCAACGTGTGGAGAGCTGGAGTCCAGAATTCTGGGTCCCGCAAAAGTCCCCTTAAGGACTGGAGGAGAAAAAGAGATGCTCCCAGAGGAAGAAAACCCAAGGGACCTGTCGCGGTCCCACAACTTCCCGTGAGCCTGCCATCGTTCTATAAAAGTTCAGGAAAAGGGCGCAAGACAGACACCGGCAGAGAGCGTTGGAAGAGAAGAAGGCAGGCACCCGTCGCCAGGCCCCAGGGAAAGGCAGACCCAGACCGGAAGGGGGTCCATCTCCCCCGTCAGAGCGGCTGCGCTGAAAGTGCAGCGAGAGAGTGGGCGACAGGGATTCTCGCTGCGGCCGAGCGCGCACAGACCCCCACTCTGAGAAACAGATTGGCGGCTGCCGCTGGGTCAGACACGCGCATGTGGGCCCCACCGGCCTGCTGACAAGAGGTGTCCCCCGAGACGTCTACCCAAGCACAACAGAACCATCCACAAGCATGGCGTCCTTGTCTGTGCCAGCCCCGAAGCGAACACCGACCCGCGTGTTTCCGTGGAGGATGGCGAAGCCCCCCGGGCCAGCCCACGTCCGGAATAGTCCCCAGCCTGAGGGGCTCGAGCAACAACGCGGCTGCGTTTCCGGTCCGGGAAGCCAGCTGCTGGGGGCCGCAGGCATTGTGGTCCCACCCACGGGATGGTGTGACAGAGGCCACCGGAGTGTCTGCCAGGGGCTAGGGTTGGGGCAGGTGTGACTGCGGCACCCTTCTTTTCTCCTCCCGCCTCCTGGAGCAGGTCTGAACCCAAAGTCAAATGTCTGAAGGGTTTGCACGTGTGGGGCGAACCGTTCACGCTTGGGGGGGGCTCCCTCCCTGGCACACTGGCTCCCTCCCCGCCCCATGCAGCGGCCCCGAGGCCGCCCATCCTCCGCTGCCCGGACGCTCTCCCTCCGGCTTGGTTCCCAGCACCACGGCCCCTGCGTGCCCGGCGTTGGCGACTCTTGGCCCTGCGGAGTACGTGCGGTGACGGCAGATTCACAAATACAGAAGCGTGAAAACTTCTGGGATTCCACATGCTCGTTTATTCTTCTTAATTGTCAGGGATAAAGCCTCAACCCCAGGGACACAAGGCTTTGGGGCCATTCCTGGTGGGAGCGTGTGGGGTGCAGGCAGCCGTGACCTGGCTGGGCCCCCCACGTCCTCACGGTGACATCATGGTCTGCGACGATTGGCCCCTCCTTCCCCTCCTCTGTCGCACCTGTGGCCTCCAGCCTCCGCCTTTCACCTTTCACCTCCTCTTTCTGGGTGTTCTGCCTCCCCCATGGGCTCCCCAAGGGCAGGGGACCCCCTTCTCATTGGACTGGCTGCTCTCCGAGCAGACTGGGGTTCACTAGGCGCCTCGAGTGTGCCGGCCTCTGCTGGTGGAGACGCTGGCCCCACGCGACAGGCGACAGGCACCAGAGGCCCAGCCCCAGGGCAGCGCAGGTGCAGGAAGGACCAGGATTTGAAACCAGGACTGGCTGAAGCCGGCAGCCACGCCCCCGGCACGCAGCCGACCTCTGCTGCTTCTGCCTCGTCCTCGATGGGTCCGCACCACCTCTGCCCACCATCACAGGGCGCCATGGAGGCTGGGCAGTGGCGGCGGACGGCAGCCGTGCCGGACGGGGGCGGGAAACGCGTGCGGAAATCCCGCGAGGCCTCCGCGTGACCCCCAGTGTGGGGGAGGCCGGGACCGGGGCTCAGCACCCGAGGGGCTCTGGGCCAGGACTTGGGCTCCCGTGTGCCGACCACCCCCCGTGTAGCCGTCAGAGTGGGTTGTGCTGAGACCGTCCTGCTGCAGGGGAGGGCCGGTTAGCTGAGTGCGTGACGCGGCCGCCCTGCCCAGCCTGAGGCAGCGGACAGCCCTGCGGCTCTGAGGATCTGGGCGAGGCAAGGAGGCCGGGCGGCGGGCAGCAGGGGTGGCAGGGCAGGCTCCGGGCGCGGAGGCCGGGGGCCCGGGCCCTCTCTGCTGGTCGCCGTCGACGCCGGGTGGGCACAGGCACTTGCTCCTCCGCTCTCCGGGCGGCAGGCCAGCCCATTTCCTCAGCTGGACCGTCCACCTCTGCATGGCCGCTGCAGGGCGGCCACTGGGTGACGTCCCCATGCCACGCGTGGGGGTCCTCTCTGCCTTGGCCCGCGCTGCCTTCTCCCTGCCCAAAGCGTCGGAAGGAAACCCAGGGGAGCACAGGGCCAGTCACCCCCGGCCCCCCACCTGCCGCTCTTGGAGCAAGGCGCCCCTCTGCTTGCCCGCGGGCCCTGAGTCCTGGCCTGCGACAGCCTGGACTGCCAGGGCCTGTGCTGGGATGTCCCAGGAGGGGGCTCCCAGGAGGTGGTGTCGGTAGCCGTTTGGCCCAGGCTCCGTTGCCTAGTGCCCCTTTTTCCTCGGGAACGGAAGCCTGGGTGTCTTGCTGGGGGAGAATCTGCCCAGATAAACGCCTCCCTTCCCAGCCTGCCTTGCAACTCGGTCTAAGTTCTGACCAACAGAATATGTGGGAAGCTGGAGCCCTGATCACACTTGACCTGACACCCACAAAGTTCCGACTTCTCGTTTACATGAGCCAATTCATCCCTTTATGGTTTAAGCCAGCCTGGGTGGCATTTTCTGTCACAGGCCAATGAAGCTTCCCGAAAGGTACTGTGGGGGACACGTGTGCTGTGAGAGAGACATGTGGCTCAGCCCTCCTGTGCGCGGACAGTCCTGACAAGGGAGAGGAGCCTGGGGAACACACAGAAGGCTTCCTGTAGGAGGAGGAGCGCTGGAGGGCAGGGGGTAAGGGCATTCCATACAGTGGGGCGAGCGTTAGGGCACGGGCTGGCCACGCGGCTTCCAGTCCCACAGACAGGGAGAAGCCACGGCCCCCAGATGCAGCCACTCTAGGACCAGGAGCCTGGCCACCCGTGGTTGCCAAGCCCCGGACACTCTGCCAGGCTCCACGTGGCCCAATTTAAAATTCACAGGTAGCGCCTCACACCTTGCTCGGAGCTGTGAAAAGCACAGCGTGACCTTTACACGATCTGGGAGGTTTATTTCACACACCACCCGGATTTTTCAAGGCCACAGGGATTTGCCACTCCATTCTCCTCCGGCCACGCGCACGGGTCAGGCATGTGCACACCCGTGTGACAGACACAGGTACCTGTGCCCTCAGAGTGTGGGGCCTGCACGTCCCTCGTGTGTTCATACGTGTCCGTGTGTGCGAGCCAGCCACGTTTATGCTCTGTGCTTACACGTACATCCACGGCCAAGCGTGAGTGTGGGGTGCGCACGTGGGCAGTGTGAGTGTGCACGCATGTGTCTGTGTGCACTCCTGTGTGTAGGTGATGTGCGTCTGTGCACACCCGTGTGCACACGTGTTGCACACAGAGGTGCCTGCTAACACACACACTCTCCCTCCAGATTCAGCAGTGACTGAGGCCCTGGGGTGGGATAGGGCCAGGTGGGCGGGGCCCTGTCACACCCGAGGGGCACCCACCGCTGACTCCAGCCCCCACTGTGGCAGGGCTGAGGGTCTCTGATCAGACGGGGATGCGGCCACGGCCAAGGGCGGAGGCCTGGGAACCCAGCTCTGTGTCAGCTGCCCCGTGCGATGTCAGGGCTCGGGCCAGAGCCCCATTTACAGGTAACTCATCTGTAAAATGGGCGTCCGCTTCCCTCCTGGGGCTCCGAGGACGGCAGGAAGGGACGGGCTGGTGGGTGCGCCAGAAAGCCTTCGGTCAGGAGGGCCCCGGCTCCGTCTTGCCTGATGCTGAGGAACTGCCCGCCCCCTGGATTTCTAAATCGAGGCTCCGAGGTGCTGAGGTTGGCGTGTCAGAGCCCCAGAGGCACCCTGATGTGGCCGCCCCGTCCCCATCCTGACTCTGGCAGGGAACGGGCTGCTGCTCCCCAGGTCCCGGGGTACCTTGGCAAGCGCAAGCAGGGGCTGGGAGTGGCCGAGAGCAGGGAACCCAGCCGCTGCTCCCGGCCAGCAGGGGCCCAGACCCTGGGGCACCACCGACGCGGGGGGGGGGGGGCTGTGCAGCTGAGGATGAGGGAAGGTCTCCAGCACCGTCCCATCAGCTGGGCTCCGAGGGCCCGGCTCCTGTTCCCACCCAGGAGGGGGAAGAGGGAGAGAAGTCCTTGTGCCTTTGCTCCTTTTACGTGACAGCCTCCCCCTCCTTCTCGGGGTTTGGGGAACAGCTGTTCTTCACGCCCTCTAAATATGGGGCCAGCAGGGCGCCGGCAGCCGTGGGCACTAAGGAGGTCAGCCCAGGAGGGACAAGTCCCACAGCCATGGCCCCATTTGTGACCCACATGGCCTGCCTGTCCCACCCTGGACTGTGGAATGCACGCTGGCATGTGATTCTGGGGGTGCGGGTGGGTTTGGATGCGCGCCAAGGCTGTCACCTCCTTACACACACACACACACACACAAACGCACACACACCCTTGGGGGGCGTGCCCCAGGCCCCCTCCCCGCCTGCTCCCCATCCTGGAAGTGGGACTCTGGGCCTGCTGGGGCCTTTCACGTGGGGACCCGGCCAGCACGAGGTCTTCCCTGCTCCTGCATTACCTCAACCCCACCAGGGACACTGCCCCCTGCCACGCTCCCGCCCACCTCGGCCCTGGGGGACTATTCTGTCGCCAGGACATGACCTCACGAAACACAGACCGCAGAGCAGTAGGGTGACGACTCTTGGGCGCCGGGCCGGGCCCTGAGCTCGCCCCACCTGGCGGAAGGTACTGGACGCCCCATCGCTGGCCTGACAGCAGGGCCAGCCCGGTCCCCAGAGGTTGCCTGGGCCATCGGCACCGCCCTCCCTGCTCCTTAATGCCAGGTCATCCTCCTCGCCACCCAACCCACCCCAACAGCCCAGCGCCACCGCCAAGTCCTCAGTGCTGTGACGTCACACACCGCGGCCGCGGGGACACGGGACACAGGGTGCAGGTCTCCGGCCAGCCCTGCCTTCTCCAGGCTCCCCCTGCCCCGCCATGCACCCTCCCTGCACCCCGGTGGGCTCTCCCTGGCCCGGGGACCCCTCGCTGGCCGCCGCCCCCTCCACTAACTCCCTGAACTGGCCCGGACGGAGCCCCGCGGCTGGCTGTGTCTGGGTTTTGTCGCCTGTTTATTTTTTTTCCTGCGCGCCTCATTCTTTTTTCTCCCCTAAATTGGCGCGGCGCGGGGAATTCGCGATCCACCCTCCCGGTTCCCGTGCCGGCACGCTCTCCTCTCCGCTGCCTTAATTATCTAATTTGTAATATTTCATCTCCCCTCCCTTTCATCTCTCTCTGAACACCCCAACCGGTTAAAATAAATATGTATTTTTAATTTGGAGGCGCCTAATTTAATCTGGCAGGCAAGGCTCTGCCACTCACTGCACGCAGCTCCGGCTGAGTCACACTCCAGGCCACCGGGCGCCCCAGCCGCCCGCCATCCTGCCAGCGGTGTGCGGGGAGAGCCCGGGAGGAGCCCTGGGCGGGCGGCGTCCATTCCTGCAGAGACCCTCCTGCCACCCCGGAACCCGCAGGAAGCTCCTGGCTGCGAGCGTCGGGACCCAGCCAGCCAGCCAGAGCCGCGGGGCTCTCCGGGGCCGGTCAGGTGCTCGGGGAGGGCTGCCCACAGCCAGGTGACTGTTGCCCCTTCCCGGTCTGCATGGCGCTGATTCCCAGCCCTTCATCCCTTTTGCTGCGCTCCTCCCTGGAGACCACTGACCGCTGCCCACATCCGGTCCTTGCAGCTGAACTGGGGTCTGCTGTTTTCCTCCCCTGTCCGCTGCGCTCCAGGCCGGGCCAGGCTTGAGAGGTGGGGGCTGCACCTGCCTGTCACGGGGTCTCCTAGGGGCAAGGGTGCCAGAGCACAGGAGCCAAGAGCCCCGCCTGTGTCCCCTGGCCACACCTGGGAGACCCCAGGCGTCCCCTCACCCAGAGATCTCCTGTAGCCGGTTGACCGGAAGCGACCGTCATGCGCCTAAATCACTGCACGTCTTGCTCCCAAGCGAAGTCCAGTGGGCTTGTGCATTCATTCGTCCGCTCGGCCACTTGCTCGTTCATTTCCCCGAGTGTATGTCTGGCCGGGAGGACATTCTGAGTCCAGGGATTCAGAAGGGAGGTGTGTTGGGGGACAGGCCTCTGGCCTCCGGAAGGCTCCGAGTGCTTAGAGCGACACGGCCGCCAGCCTCAGGGTCTCTCGTCCGGGCTTGGCTGCCCCTCCCACCGGTGCTCTCGCCCAAGACTTGAACGCAGCCCTCCTGCCACGCTGGGGCCTCAGGGCGGCGCGTCCACCAGCCTCCCCAGGTTCTCACCCGCTGCCCCGTCCCAGCCTACCCACCCCATGTCCCTTTCCCCATCCATCTCCAAGGCCAGTGGGGATATGGGAGAGACAAGGACAGACACCAGAAGGCCACACGATGCTCATCCTCACCCCCCCAGGCAGGACCAGCATCCCCGCCGAGCATCCACGAGGGACAGCGAGCTCCGCCTGCCCTTCGACCTGTGACCGTCTGTTTCCAGGCCCCGCCCCGCGCACCTAAGAGGCACCAGGAGGCCGTTAGTGCAGCCTGATGTGGAGGGAGCTCACCAACCTTCCTGCACGTGCGGGCCACAGCTCACGTGTGGACACGACGCCCGGGACCCCAGACGTGGCATCAGGACAGAAGAGCGATGGAAGCACGGTGGCCTGTCCCTGCCGGGGTGTCGCTCAGAATGAGGATGAGGATGCACAGGGCGCACTGTCGCGTGGCTCCGTGTCACAGAGAAGGGTGCGGGCTCCTGGGGGCGGGGATCCAAGCGGCCTTCACGCGGGGCCCCTGCGGAGGCTCTGGCGACATTGAGGCCAAGTGGGGCGGGGCAGGTGAGCAGGACCCAGGGTCCCGGAGAATAGTTGCTCGGACAGGCTGTGTGCTCCGGATCCTGTGTGCCGCTGGTGTGCACGTGGGAGTGTGTGCAATTATGTGGGTGTCGGTGGGCTTGGTGTCCGCGTGTTCTGTGTGTGTGTGTGCACACGTGCCTGCACGCCCGGGACTGAGACCATGTGGGATCCACAGCCCAGCAGGGAACATGGGGCAGACGGGGCCCCAGGGGCCCTGTGGAGCCAGACTCTAGTGCCAAGGCACAGAGGGGCAGTAGGTGCATGTGGCCCCGGGACGAGGTGGGGGACAGGGCAGGGCAGAGGCTGCAGAGAGATGGGGGGCTCTTCAGGGTCTAGGGAACTCTTCCCCTTGCCCTTCCGTATCTCCAATCTGGACCCATTTAGGCCTCCATTCATCAGACAGTGGTCAAGTAAGGAAGTCCCTCGGCCCACCCTCCACTAGGTGTGGGATACAGGCAGAAATAGGGATGCCCGGGGCCACACGACCAGAGCGCTGAGAGACAGATGGCACAGCCCGGAAGGGGCTTCCTGGGAGAACAGGATGTAGGGAGAGCATTGAGAGGGAGCCCCCCTCCCAGTGCTGCACACTGGAAAAGGAGACGGTGGACTAACCAGAGGCAGAGGACATAGACATTAAATAAACCAGCCACTGGCTCTGGGGGCATTAAGGAAAAGGCCACACAGACTCTTGGTCTTGGCTCCCTGAGTCTCCAAACCAGGCAGACCCATGCTCTTCCATCCCCTCCACCATCACCATCACCACCATCACCACCATCACCACCATCAACACCACCATCATTCACCACCATCACCACCACCACCATCACCACCATCACCACCACCATCATCACCATCATCACCATCAATACCACCAACACCACCATCATCACCATCATCATCACCACCACCACCAACACCACCATCATCACCATCATCATCACCATCACCATCACCACCATCAACATCATCACCACCATCAACACCATCATCATCACCACCATCACCACCATCATCATCACCATCATCACCATCACCACCATCACCACCACCATCACCACTACCATCATCACCACCATCACCACCACCATCATCACCATCATCACCATCAACACCACCACCACCACCATCACCACCATCACCACCATCATCACCACCACCACCATCAACACCACCATCAACACCACCATCATCACCATCACCATCAACACCACCACCACCACCACCACCACCATTATCACCATCATCACCACCACCATCACCATCAACACCATCAACACCATCAACACAACCATCATCACCATCATCATCACCATCAACACCACCACCACCACCACCACCATCAACACCACCATCATCACCATCATCATCACCATCAACACCACCATCATCACCATCACCATCAACACCACCACCACCACCACCACCATCAACACCACCATCATCACCATCACCATCAACACCACCACCACCACCACCACCACCACCATCACCATCATCACCACCACCATCACCATTAACACCATCAACACCATCAACACCACCATCACCACCGTCACCACCATCAACACCATCACCATCATCATCACCATCATCACCATCACAACCATCATCAACACCACCATCAACACCATCAACACCACCATCACCATCATCATCATCACCATCACCACCACCACTATCTTCCCCCATTAGGTTCGTGGCAGAGGACAAAGTCAAATGGGGGTGGGCAGAGGGTAGAGAGGAGCAGAGAGGATTGGCCATCTCAGACCCTTGCACCCTTGCCGTGTCATGTGCCCTTGCACAATTGGCTGGCTATCTCTGAGCCTCCATTTCCCCACCTTTAAGAAGGAAATTATGTTCCTGACCTCTCTACGTTTCAATGTTGTTTTAACAGTGAAATAATTGGAAATGGTTGAAGCCGCCATGTAAATTCTAAAGTATCACGATGTGAAGTGGAGTCCCTGTCGTGCTCCCCTCTCAGCCCGCCCGCCAGCACCCACGTTGCCAGGTCTTGGGAGAACCAGGGCTCCAAGCCCAGGAGCTGCAAGAGTGGTTGCGCCTTTGACTAGGATGCAAACAACATACAAGTGAATACAGAGCTCCGTCCACTCCCTTGGGGGAGCCAGCCTGGCGCGGGGTAGCCTGGCGCGGGGTGGACTGCCGCCCACCTCTGTTCAGACTTCGGGGGAGGGGCGAGGCCATGGGAGGTGGAGGAAGGCAGGCCCGCAGACACCAGCCCTGGAGTGGGCTCTCATGGGCTCCGTTCTTGCCAAGTGTCTGCTCGACAAAATACCACCATGTGTTTACCGGCTGCCCCACACTGTCTCCGGTGCTGGCGTCCATCCCCTGTGGGTCCGGGCCCCTCCTCTCCCCCCTCCCTTCCTCCAATCCTCCCCAGCACCCATGCAGGCCCTGGATGCCGTCTCCCCCAATGGCAGTTGGGCCTCAGGGACAGAGACAAACGAGAGGTGACCCCCCCGTTCCCCCCCCCACAGTCCCACCCATCCCACGACAGTGACTCCATATGCAAAGGGATTTGGAGACACTAAGGCCAAAGGTCACCCTCACCTCGGAGAAAGGCAGGAGTCCTCCCCGAGGGTCACATGGTCCAAAGGGAGAGAGTGTCCCAGACAGAGGACATATCGGGAAGGGACTTAGAGAGCAAGGAAGAGCCTGGCTCCGACAGGGAGGGGCAGGACAGGAGGGGTGGACAGGGACAAGCTCAGGGTGAGGCTGGAGGGACCAGGACCAGGATGGGCCTTGGGGCCAGGCGTGGCTTGGGGCGTCTTTGGCAGGAAACAGAGCCCCTTCAGGCTTTGACACCCATGACAGACAGACAGCCTGATCCTTCAGAAGGATCTCAGCATAGCGCCAGGGTCCACCTTAATAGCCCTGATATTTGACCCAACTTTCTTTATTTTTTGTTTGAGAGAGAGAGAGTGTGTGTGCGAGTAGGGGAGAGGGGCGGAGGGAGATACAGAGAGAATCCCAAGCAGGCTCCACGATGTCAGCACAGAGCCCGATGCGGGGTTCAATCCCATGACCCTGGGATCATGACCTGAGCTGAAATCGAGTCACATGCTCAACCGACTGAGCCACCCAGGCGCCCACGACCCAACTTCCGTTAAACCGACGGGAACAGTGAGGCCCAGGCAAGGAAGGGCCCAGCCCACAGCCCTGCTTCAGGGCTCCCAGGTCCCACTCGTGTGCCCCTTGACCCTCCCGAAGGCAGAGGATATGAGGGCCCTCCCACGCTGCCTGCGAGTTGGCCACCACCCCTGTCCCCTGCTGCGGTACAGTTTGGTGGGGACGCCCCAGGCCCAGGCCCCATACTGCACCCTGGTGCCGTCCCTGCCACGGCTGACACGGGAGGAGAGAAGCCAAAGCTGACCCCGCGTCATCACCTGAGCCCCACGTGGGGCTCCCCCCGTCACTGTGGTGACAGCCTGGGCTCTGCCTGTGGGTAGGAAGCCCCTGGAGGCGGCCTCACCAGCTCTGGGCCAGCACTGCCCATCTGGCGGGGGGTCCCATGCCCTGGAAACCCTGCTCTCCCATCTAGCAGGGGAGGGATGTGGTGGGTCCACATCAAATCCTATCTTGTTCTCCTTTTTAGGTGTCAGTCAGCCTGGGGGGGGGCGGCTGTCCCGAAGCAGCCTCAGCGCTGTGTCCTTGCTGGGACCAGCCGTCGGGCCCCATGTCCACTCTGGGAGTGGTGGAGGGGACCTGTCCTCAGGTGTCTGCCAGTTCCGTGGCCCCCACACAAGTGCACACACGCACGTGCAGACACACACGTGTACACACCTGCAGACAGACACGGGCTCACAGGTGCATCCATGCTCCCTGCTCCCTGGTGCGTGTGTCCCGGTCTCCCTCCCCCTACTTGGGGCTGGCGCTTCCCCCACAGATTGGTGGCAGAAGAGTCTTCCTCAGACGGTGGCCTGGGACGCTGGCCCTTCCGTCCGTGGCCTGCCGGCCCTGGATCTTGCCTGACATCATCTTTATCAAGCAGGGGGAAAGTGGGGGGGGGGGTCTCTGGGGGCCCAACCCGTGAGCTGGCGCTCCATAGGCTGGAACGAGTCACAGGTCACAGCTCATGGAGGGGCACTGGGAAGCGAGACGCCTTACAGGGGTGTTGCCTGCACGCGGTGGGCATGTCAGTGTCACCATCGGGTGTGCACTGCGGGGACCCATCCAACACACAGGACCACCTCAGCGGAGGCCCTGCTGGGACAGGGTGGACGGGGAGAGATGAACTCCAGGCCGGAGGGGGGACGCTGAGAGACTCAGGGCACAGAGCAGGGGGCAGGCTTCTGACCTAGGCCCAGCCCCCCTTCTCCCTCGGGTGGATCTCAGACTTCTGGGCTATGAGGAGCCACGGGCCCCAGCCCCAGGATGTCTGCCCCATGGCCCCCCAAGTGTCCAAGGCCACCTTCTGAGAAACCTTGGTGTGGAGTTCTGTGTCTACTACCCTCTGTGCTCAGAGTCAGGGCCGGGCTCAGTCCGCAGCCAGGAATCAGGACCAGTACGTCTGTCCACCCTCCTCCTAGGCTGGGCTGTGCCCTGAGGCACCCAGACCAGACCCCACCCTCAGGGGCAGCTGGAGACAGTGAGGCCTCCTGGTGGGGCCACGGGTCTGGGACATGGGGGCCTGGGGTGCGGGGTGGGCCCGCATGATGAGGGTGTGAATATGTGGGAGCACGCCGTCTTAGTGGGGGTCCGGCGGGCACCGGTGGGTGAGGGAGACCTCGGCTGCCCCCAGGAGGAGCAAGGGGCCCATCTGTGGTCCGTGCCGCTGGGAGCCCACTGTGTGCTGAGTGTGGCAAACACGGTGCAGAAGCAGCAAGGCCACCTCCAGTCTCTGCTCCTGTTGGCTCCCTGACCCCCCTGGCTGTACGCTCTGATTGTCGCCTCAATGTTCGTTAAATGCCTACTCGCCGCATCCCCTGGGGCTCGCTAAGCCCAGAGAGAGGGCCTGGAGCGGACGCTGTGTGCTCAGGCCCCGAAGTGTACCCAGCCTCTGCTTTGGGAACCAGGGCCCTGGGGGTGGGTGGGTGTGGGCAGGGCACCAGGCTCACAACAGGGGCTTGGTGAAAATGGGGCAATGACCGCAGGTGATGCTTGTCCCCAGAATGTGAGCAGGGTATTGGAGGGTGAGGACTCAGTCTGTCATTATGGACCAGTGATCGGTGCATGCCTGAGGTCGGGGCTCAGTCAGTGATCAGAGATCAGTATGTGGTCAGAGGCAGGGCTCAGTCTGTATCAGGGATCTGGGCCAGGGCCAGGGCTCAGTCAGGCTGCTGTGAGGACTGGAAACACTGCTTGCGGAGAGTCCAGAGCCGTTCCTGGCCCGGGGCCATTCCCCCTCCCTCCCTTCCTACCTGTCAATCTTAAAGACCCCCTTTGGAAGAACAAGTCTTTGACTCTGGGCCCCACCCTGGTCAGAGTGAATGCTTCAGGGTCAGTCTTTGTCCCTGGCTGTGTGACCTTGGGCAACTCGCATCACCTCTCTGAGCTGCCGGGAATGGCACCCGAGGGCAAGACGGACAGGGGGACACACCAGGGGTCTGTACTCCCAGGCTTCACCTTCTGCAGGAGCCTCGATGGCCCCAGGGCTTCCCCAGCTGGCCTCCAGCCCCAGGCGCCCCCACGGCAGCACAACTGGCAGCAGCAGCAGAGGCCTGGTGCCACCACACCTCTTCCTGACCTGCATTTCCTCCGCCCAGCCCTAAACTGGGGGTGTTAGGAAAACCTAACACTGAGAGTTGTGAGAACCAGTGGTTGAAAATAGCCCGAAACTACCCGGCCTCCCCCCTCCAGCCCCAGGGAGGGCAGGGGCAGGCAGGGGTGCCCAGGCAGTGCGCAGGGCCACTCGGGTTACATAAGCCTACCCGAGGCACCCCACCCCTGCCCTGCGCTCCTCCGGGGAGGGCCAAGGGCTCGGTCGGCACCACGGCCAGGGGACATCCCGGTCCCCAGGCCCCTTGTCCGCGGCCTGGACAGGCCAGCGAGAGGCAGTTGGCCGGCAGACGTTCCTGGGGCTGAGGGCTGGGGTGAAGAACGTCCTCAGGGCACTTGGTCCCGAACGTCCGCCTCCCTCCTGCAGCCCTGGGTCCCGTCCAGCGGGGGCTCGCTGTGTGGCCTTGGCCAGAGCCGTCCCCTCTCTTAGCCTTTCCTGCAGAACACGGGGAAATAACGCAGCCCGGCCCAGGGTCGTATCTGTGCTGTGCCTGGAACACAGGGAGGGAGCGCTTCCTGGAGGAGGGGACTTCCGAGCTTCATTCATTTTTTTTTTTTAATGTTTATATATTTTTGAGAGAGAGAGGGATGGAGGGGCAGGGAGAAAGGGGAACAGAGGACACAAAGGGGCTGCATGAAAGCCGGATGCGGGGCTCAAATTCACAAACCCTGAGATCATGACCTGAGTCCAAGATGGACATTCAACCTGAGCCTCATGCTCGAGAACCTGGGTCTTCCCGGGGAGCTGAGAGCCTCCTCCCTCTCCGCCTCTCTCCCCAGCCGCTCCTCTGCGTTGCCTGCACCTCCCAGTTTGGCCCCCTGAAGGACTGGGGGGCCGAGCTGGCGGTGGGCAGGGGTGGGGGGGGCGAGGGCACAGGGCGGGGCCTCGTTTCTGCTGAGCAGCGCCCCGCAGGCTGGGTCTGTCCTGACTGGGAGGCTAATTGTGGCTTGTTGCATCCACAATTAATTATCGTGCTTGTAAATCAGCTAATTACTCACCATGCTCAGCCCCCACCCCTCGCCCTCCCGCCTCTGGCTCGCAAAGTTCACTGAGTAGTTGCAGAGGGACCGCGGGTGCCCCGGGAGGGGCTGTGCTGTCTGTCCCCTCCTCCCCAGCACCTGGTGGCCTCCGTAGTCCCCTGCCGCTGAGTCCCACACTCCACCGCAGGGTGGGGAGACCATGGACCAGAGCCAGTGAGCTCGGGTCTAGACCCGCCCCCAGCAGGACCTCAAATAATCCCCCTTCCTGAGCCCTTACTTCTTCCTCTAAGACTGGGAGGGTCCCTGTGAACGTGACTGGACGGGCCCGGAAGGTGCGTTTCCTGGGGCGTCAGCCCGGCTCCGCCCAGCCCCCAGTTCTAGCTGTCCCTCCCTCAGGGTCTGCACTCAGCCTGGCAGCTAAGGAGCCAGACATGGAACCGGACCCAGAGTGTGAGCAGGGTCAGGGCTCAGAGTGTGAGCAGAGTCAGGGCTCAGAGTGTGAGCAGAGTCAGGGCTCAGAATGTGACCAGGGTCAGGGTTCAGTGTGTGAGCAGGGTCAGGGCCAGAGTGTGAGCAGGGTCAGGGCCCAGAGTGTGAGCAGGGTCAGGGCTCAGAGTGTGACCAGGGTCAGGGTCCAGAGTGTGACCAGGGTCAGGGCCTAGAGTGTGACCAGGGTCAGGGCCAGAGTGTGAGCAGGGTCAGGGCCCAGAGTGTGAGCAGGGTCAGGGTTCAGCATGTGACCAGGGTCAGGGCCAGAGTGTGCCCAGGGTCAGGGCCAGAGTGTCACCAGGGTCAGGGCCCAGAGTATGATCAGGATCAGGGTTCAGCATGTGACCAGCATCAGGGTTCAGCGTGTGCCCAGGGTCAGGGCCTAGAGTGTGACCAGGGTCAAGGCCAGAGTGTGACCAGGGTCAGGGCCAGAGTGTGAGCAGGGTCAGGGCCCAGAGTGTGACCAGGGTCAGGGCCCAGAGCGTGACCCGGGTCAGGCCCAGAGTGTGACCAGGTTCAGGGCCAGAGTGTGCCCAGGGTTGGGGCCCAGCGTGTGACCAGGGTCAGTGTTCAGGGCCATTCAGGAGTCTCGGCTGAGCCAATGGCTGTTGTCAGGGGTTGGTCTATGACCATGAATAGGGCTTTAAGGTGCCAAGCGTCACATTCCCCCAGGGCCATATGAGGAGGTTCCAGAACCTGCCTTCCATCTGGGGAAGGTAATTCCTGCAGAAGACCATCTGTTTCAACCTGCCTCCTGCGTCCACCCTGGGTTTCTTCAAGCTGTGACCAGGCCCCCACTTTTAGGTGCGAGTGGTGAGGGTCAAAGGTCAAGGCGGAGAGGTTGCTGGATGCAAACCGGCAGCAAATCTCTGGTGACGTGGCCGTTGGCTCAGAGGCCTGGAATCCGGGAGTGTCTAGGCCGCGAGAAACCTTCAAAATCATTCGGTCAAGACAGTTCTGCACCCACAGGGAAACTGAGGCTGCCGTGGGTTGAATGTGAGACCCTCTTTATTTCAGGTGATTGAGCTGAGAGCTGGGGTGGGGGGACGGCGGGCAATGGGCAGAATTACCTGCCTCTGATCTTCAGGCTCCAGGCTGACTGTTCTTCCTCCTCGGGGCGGAGCATGAGGGGATACAGGTCCTCTCTGCCTCCGGTGGGGGGGGGGGGACTATCTGGATCCGGGATCAGAAACTGGAACACGGGGTCAATTTTCTACTCGGGGCCAGTCGGGGAGGAAGCAAGGAGTCCCCATGCGCGGAGGGGGGAGGCAAGGCCCTGCTGAGGGGCCCCAGTCTAAGGGCACCCCGCCCGGCCCTGGGAGCCCCAAGCCAGGCCCGGAAGCAGAGGAGTGGGGATGGCTGCCCCTCCCCCATCAGCGGGGAGAAAGGCTGGGGGTTCAACGGCGAGGAAATCCTGACTCAGAGCCGCCAGCAGCCTTGCGCTGTCTCGTGGCCTAATGTCAGAGGCCCCCTGGTGGCCATGGGCTGCTAGTTCGGGAGGACGCGGGGGCCAGGCCTCTGCAGGGAAGACCCGGCCACGGAAGGCTGGGCAGGTGCGGCTGGGGGCCTCTGAGGCAGCCCCCCACCCTGCACCACCCCCGTCTCTTCCCCCCAGTTCAAAGGCTTGCGGAGGAAGGTTCTTTCCCTCCGGAGGGGAGGCAAGAGTAAGACTGCCTGGAGGTCGTCCTGGGAAGGGCCCTCCCCTGCCTCCGGGTCTTTGTCTCGGCAGCCCCCCCCTCCCCCGGCCAGCCCCTCGGGACGCCCCTAGAGGTCCAGGCCCCAGGCTGGCCTTGCGGGAGGCACTGGTGTGGACAGAGCTCCCTCTGAGGAGATGAGCAGGCTGCCTGGGCGCCCAAGCCGACTTGAGTGGCCTTCCCTTCCCCCCACCAACCCCACCGACAACAGCTGGTGCTCGTGATGGGGGTGCTGACGGTGACCAGCGATGGTGTGGGCTGTGACGGTGCTAGAGTGGCACTGGGTGGGGGTCGTGGTGATGATCACGGGGAGAACAGCACAGTGCTGGATGCCAGTCTGCAGGTTGAGAATGGTGAGGATTGTGAGTTAAGGATTGACGGTGACAGTGACGACACCCCGATTCAGCGTCCTGCTGGGGCTGCCGAGAGAAGCAGACAGTTGCACCAGATGTTGGGCTTGGACAGCAGAAGCACAAGTGGTAAGTGTGTAAAGTATTGAATATTGAAGCAGAGCCAGAGGATCTTGCAATCAGAGTGGACCACAAGTTGTGCAAAAAGAGCTAGGGGCTGGGAGGCAGTAGCATCCCCGTAGAGAAGAACCTGGAAGGAATTTCCCTGAGGTCATTCCTCCAAGACTCTGGCTTTCATCCTCGAGAGGCCCCCTGTGGGTGGCTGCCTAAGGTCTCAGGAGAAGAGGGATTATGGACACTTCACGATGGGAGATAAAGCAGCTAGAGGCGCCATCTCCACCAGTTTACGGAAAACAAAATCCAGACATGGAACCAGGATGTCCCCACTGTCACCAAGTCAAAGGAGGCTGGAGGGGGGTGCGAAGGGAGAGGCAGGAGTGAGGACAGCCGCGCTGGCGGAAGGGTGGGCTGCACCCCGGCTTTCAAACCCACCTCCTTCTGGCTCTTCTCCAAGGCCCCTCCCCCAGTGTTTCTTCGGAGTCCCCCGAGAAAAGACTGGACGAGCCCAACCTGGACAGCACGAGTCAGCCCTCCCCCGAGCTGATCCTCGTGGACGGGGTCCAGAGTCTGTGCTTCTGACCGCACCTTCTGCCCCATAACCCATTTCTCCTTCCATTCAACCCGCCATCCACTCCCCTCCGCCTCTCCGTGCATCCTCCCCACCCCCACCGCCAACCCTCACAGGGGACCCATCTCTTCAGCCCTGCACACACAGGCCATTCATCTGTTTACGCACCCATCTCTCCAGTCCGTACTCTCCTGCCTCTTTCCTCCATCCACCCACCCCTCCACTCTTCCACTCAACATCCTACCCACCCTCCCGCACACCTCCTTCCTCTCCACCCACTTAGCTCATCCAACCTTCCATGCACCTATATTTTCTATGCACAATCCCCTATAACTTCCCTCCACCTATCTGTCCTCTGTCCATCCACCCACCCACCCTTCCACCCACCCACCCATCCATCCATCCATCCACCCATCCACCCATCCATCCATCTACTCATCCATCCATCCATCCACCCATCCATCCATCTACTCATCCATCCATCCATCCATCCATCCATCCCTCCACCCATCCACCCATCCATCCATCTACTCATCCATCCATCCATCCATCCATCCCTCCACCCATCCACCCATCCATCCATCTACTCATCCATCCATCCATCCATCCACCCACCCACCCACCAACCAGCCAGTGGGTAGCCACTCCCCGGCTCCTGGAAGAGACAGAGAGCAGAGACCCAACTCTTGGCGTTCCTTCTGCCTGGGGCAGGAGCTGGGCTTTCCTCGGTGTGCCCGTGTGTGTGCGTTTTATCCGTACCCCCCCTTATCTCTCTCCCCTCCCCCGCCCCCCGCCCCCCGCTCGCGCTCCCCTCTAATGTGTGATCTGGAAGCTCTATAAAGCCTGATGTAATCCGTAATGCAGTCTCTGGCTCCCGATTCGGGATCCAGTTTCAGAGAGCAAGAGATTGGGGAGCGCCGGCAGCCCGGTGGGGGGAAGCAGCTCGCCTCTCTCCTCCTCCTTCTCCCCGTCCTCGGCCTCCTCCTCCTCCTCCCCTCGCCGCCCCGCCCCCGGCTCGGCTCGGCTCGCCCCCCCCTCAGGAAGGGGAAAAAAGGCGAGAAGAGCGGGGCAGGCGAGAGGAGCGGAGCGGCGGCGGCCGGAGAGGGAGCGGCGGGCGCAGGCGACGGCGGCGGCGGCGGGCGCGGCGTTGGCGGCGGCCCCGGCGGAGCGAGCGCGGAGCCGGCGAGCCGGGAGCACTGGCGGCCGCGCCGCGTCCTGGCCGGGCCCGGGCCCGCGCGCCCCGCATCGCCTGCAGCCCGGGCATCCGGACCCCCCGGCGCCCGGGGGGCTCCAGCGGGCGGGGGGAGGGCAGGGGGCCTGCGTGAGCCGGCGGGGGCGCCCCGGGGTGCGTCCGGCTAGGCCTGGAGCGGGCCGGGGGCGGCGGCGGCAGGAGGAGCCCCCCCCCCTCGGGTCGGGCGCCCGGCTCGGCCGCCGGCGACGCGGGGCGCTCCCGGGGATTTGCAACTCGCCGGATCAAGTCTCTGCCGGCGGGGCCGCTGCTGCTGGGGAAGGTAAGGAAGACTCCGGCTGGGGGGCCAGGAGCCGGGGGCCGGGGGCAGGGGGCGCGGCGAGGGTGGGAGGGGGTCGGGGGAGGGGCGGGCGCCCGGACTTCCTAACTTCGCCGTTTGGGGCTTCGCAGCTCCGAGGTTTGCGCTCGGAGCTCGGGACTCTGGACCCCCCACCCCCCCCCCACCCCAGCCCCCTGCCTCCACCAGCGGCAGCCACGGCAGGTGTCTGCGTGCCCGCACCGGGAGGGCTGAGGAGGGGGCGACCCTGGACGTAGTAGAGGCTCCTTGGCTCTGCTCACCTCCCCCAGTCCACACACGCAGCCTGGCCAGCCGGGCAGGCGTCCCCTCCCCATCACACTCACAGACCCAGGGCAGGCTGGAGACGGAGATCCGCTGTGTCCCCAACACAGACAGATGCTGGGAGGGGTCTCTGGGCCCCAGATGTGACCCCTACAGCCACACATAGACCCAAGTAGGTTGACGAGAGACACCCCAGTGTGTCCCTCTTCCCTTCACCACACTCAGAGCCCCCTACAGACAGTGTAGGGGCCCGAGATGTCCTCCCCCACGCAGAGCCCCTGGGCAGGCACGAGAAGCCTCCAGGCGCCCCCTTATCCCTCACCCGGAGACCCGGCACTGGCTTTGGAGACCCCCGAAAATTCTCTTCCCCCCAAAGCGGCAGAGGACTACCCTAGTGCCCCCCACCACCCCCACCACCTCCCCCCCACCAACACACACAAACGACCTGGCTCCTTCGGTTCTCGTCTTCTTTTCCACTCGCTCGGACAGGCCGCGCGGATAAGCCGCTCCGAACTTTGGGTCGGCCCCGCGCCCTCTGCGTGCGAAGCAGCGAGGCGAGGCGCCCGGCACCCCTCGGTCCCCATCCCCAGCGAGCAGAGGCCGCCGGCCCTCCGCCGCCGCCGCTGCCCTCGCTCGGAGCCGCGCGTAGCTGCCTCGAGGAATGAGCATCGTCCCCCTCCTGGGGGGGGCCGGGGGCTGCGGGCCCAGCCAGACCCCGTCTCTCTGGGTCCCCGGGGCCCCCTGGGCAGGGCAGCGCGCGCCTCGGGCCTGCCTCGGAGGGGGCGGCGAAGATGAAAATTGCCGCGGAGCCAGGCGGCCGGGAGGGAGGACCAGTCCGAGGCTGCGGCTCTGAGCCCGGGTCCCTCTGCCGAGCCTCAGCGGCTCCTGCTGGGTCACTTCCCAGGCAGCTCCGAGAGAGCGCCCAGCCTGGCAGCCAGGCCCTGGCCCGCTGGGCACGTTACCCTTCCCACTTTATTTTGGTCTTCCAAGTTTTCTTGGAGCGCGAGGACCCAGGCTGGGACCTGACGAGCCCTGACCCACCCCTGCTTAGCACCCTTCCGCCCGGCGCGCTCCCCATCACGCCCGGTTCCCCCGGGTCTGGGCCAGGGACTCCTTAGCAGCAACTCGGGAGGAGTTGAAAGGCGTGAAGGCGCGTGGGAGGGCAGGGGGCGCGCACCCCCGCCCCAGAGGAGCCTCTTGGCGGACGTGTTGGGGAGGAGGCTGGGAGGTCTGCGCTCCCACCCCACCCTCGGGACCCAAGGAGACCCTTGGAACCCTCCCCCACAGACACAAACACACGCCCCCTCTGAGCAGCGGCCGCGCGGGCGGTGGAGTCGGCGGGGGATGCGGGGTGACCGGCTCCTGGGGTCCCTTTTCGTTTCCGGGAGCTGATCTATGATTTTTGGGGTCTGGAGTAGCGGCCATGGCGTCTCCTAGAACCCTGAAGCCTTCCATTACCCCGAGACCCCCGCAGCCGAGGAGGCAGCGAAGGAGGTCGAGGGAGGGAGCCGCTCCCTCCCCGACCGCAGGCGATGGAGAAACTCTGCGCCCGGACGCCGGGTGCCGCCGGGTCCGGCTTTGAGTACCCGAGCAAGGTCACGCCGGCGAAGGAGGGGGCTGGGGCTCTCGGGCGCGCCCCCGCCCGCGCAGAGTCGCAGCTTAGGGAGGGGATGCGGGCCGCCCGCCGAGTCACCCGAGCACCCGCCACCCGCGCCCGGTCCCTGGAGGCGGACGTTGCGCGCGTTCGGGGATCCCGGAGCGCCCCGCGCCGAGCCCGGCGCCTTGCTCGCCGGCTCGCTCGCTGCTCCTCCGCGCCGCTTTCAGACTTGTTGCGCGTGCATCTGGGGGGGCGGGGGACGGCCCGGGAGCCGCGCAGCCCGGGCGGCTGGGGGCCGAGCCCTAGGCCGGCGGGAATGCGCCCCGGCGGCGCGCGGCTCCGCGGGCGGGCACGGCGCTGGGGGCTCGAGCGGGGAGTTCGCCGCCTCGGATCCTGGAGAAGGGCGCCTGTCCCCGCCGCGCTCCCGCGCGGGGGCGGAGACAAGGCGATTCGTTGCCCTCGGCCTCACGCCGCACTCCAGCGACCCCGGGCGGGGAAGGGGCACGGCCAAGTTGCCGAGCCCTCCAAGTCCCTTCCCTTGTCCGCGGGCTCGGGCCCCTCTCGGGCCTCGGTGGCCGCGTCCGTGCAATGGGAGCGCGGATTGTGCTCTCGGAGCCCCTCCGGCCCAGGCCCTTGGTGCTCGTGCCGCGATCCAACGTGCTGGGCCCGCAGCGTGCTGGGTCTGCGGCGTCCGGGCCGGCCGGGTCCCGAGGCAGCGGGGCGCCTGCGGACGCCCGGCGGCGAGGCCCGGCCGGTAGGCGGCCCCGGCAGGCCCGGGCCAGCGGCCGAACGCGGGCCGACTCGCGTGGCGCCTTCGCCCCCGGCCCGCCCGCCCGGCCCGGCCCTGCCCCACCTCCCGGAGCGAGTCCGGGGCCACGATCCCGCGCCCTGGGGACAACTGCCGGCGGGGGGCCCGGGCGGCCGGCGAGGGGCTGCGGTGGCGGCGGCAGAGGGCGGCGCGCTGCCCAGGACGGCCGGGAGAGGGCGCCCGCGCCCGGCCGCCGGCCTGCCCGCCCCTTCCGTCTCCTCCGCGCCCGCCCGCGCCCGCCCCATCCTGGGCAGCCCCCGGCCGCCCCGCCCTCCCGCCGGGCGCCCTGCTGCCCGCCGGGCCGGTCACTGGCCTCTCAGTCAAGCCCCGTCACCCGCCTCTTCCCAGCCCGCCCGGCCCCCGTGCCCTTGCGCACTGTGCACCGGCCCGGGCGCGCGTGTTTGTGTACATGCGTGCCGCACACGCCGCCGGCATGTGTGTGCAGGCATGCAAACTGTCACATCTGTGTGCGCGGCGCGGGGCAGGTCGGCCGGGAATGTGCGCCCTGCACGGCAGTGTTCAAGGAGCCACGTTTTACCCTTGGGCAGGCCCCGGCCCGGCCGCGGGCACGGGAGGCGGACCTGAGACTGACCCCGCACCTGGAGGGGGCCGGGGACCCCGTGTGCGCCGCGAGCCCACGCGCTCCCATTGTCCTCTGGAGCCCTCCCACCTCCGGCCGCCCTGGCTGCATCTGCGCCATCGGGCAGAGCCGTGATTTCTGGGTAAACACGCACGGCCGGATCCCCTCGTGCACACACGCACGGAACGTGTGGGTGCCCGCGTGTGTACACTTGCGCCGGGGGTGCAGTGAGGGCCGTGAGGAGGGCACGGTACCCCCCCCCCCCGCCGCCCAGTATGAGGGCTGCCGGGAATATGGGAGTAGAGAGCCTCTGATGAGCTCTGTGAATCAGCTCTAGGGGGTGGAGGATGAGGCCAGCCCGCAGGCGTCCAGATGTGGGGCTCCCACAGAGACTTCTGCGAGGAAGCCACAGCTGACGGGGACCCACAGAAGGTGTGGGCGGGTGGTGGTGAAGGGCAGGGAACAGCCACGCAAAGGCCCTGTGGCAAGCCACAGGACAGCTGCGAGGAATGGCCGAGACTTGGAAAAGAGGGCGAAGGGCCTGCGGGGCCTTCAGAGGGGAGCGGGGCCCACCTGAGCCCTGGAGGCTTTGGGCTGGGTTCCTGGGAGCCGGGAGTCCTGAGGGGATCTTAAATAGGGGTGGCGTCGAGGCCTGACCAGCGGCGGGTGGGGGGGGCCCCTGTGGGCAGCGGGCTGACAGGAGGCAGAACACACCCTAGTCACAGGAGGTGCCCACACCCGCCCTGCAGACCGCAGCCATCAGGACAAAATGCCCACCTCCCTGGCCCACCCTGGACCCCCCACGGCCTCGTCATGGTGCCCGGACCCCATAAAGAGAAGCGCACGGAACCCACCGCCCTGGAATCGGGGCCCCGCTGTGTTGCTCCACTGCTGGGAAAAGGTCTCCGAGGGGAAAGTTTCAGTGGCACAGTCGCAAGGGACCAAACATGGGTCCCTCCCCACAGAGGGCGGGTCTGGGGAGGAGCAGATGCAGCTCAACGCAGACCCCTGGGCTCTTCCGCTTCCAGGTCCCTCCCGAGGAGCCTCCCTGCCTCGGTGTCCTCATCTGTGCAGGCGGGGGGGGGAGACGCAGTCCTGCTCACAGGGTGAAGCAAAGACCGGAGCTCAGGGACAAAGGGCACTGGGGGCACTTTTGTCCCGCTCCGCCCCCACCCCCCCCATAGGGACCCATGCCTCGTGATTAAAGGAGCACCAAGGGCCAGGGAGCTGAGAGGAGTCTCCATCTCCCCCCCAAATCCAGGTCCTCCTGCCCCGTGTGACCCTGTCAGTGACCCCCTGTTGTCTTTCCGGAATGCTCTGTGCTTCCGCAGGACGACCGCGTCCGTCTCGCATGGGCAAGTGGAAGTGTTGGGTGCGCAGCAGGGACACCTGGCTCGCCCCCCGTCCCCTCACGCCGCCCGCACCCCGCTCCCATTGTCACCTTTGGCAGCGCCATCATCTGCGCTGGTCTGGCCACCTGTCTTCCAGCCCGTTGATCTCTGTGGCCCCGGCAGCCCAGGCGGTTTTGGGGGGCTTGCTGCCAATTTGGGGGTGCTGTCTCTGGGCTGAGACGTGGGCTGAGGGTCTCGAAGGTCTGGAGACGCTGAGGGCTGGTGGACAGGGCCACCAGGGACGGCCTGGTCTCATCACTGCCCTCCACCAGCATGGGGGTGGGGAGAGCACCAGGCCCCACCCTCCGTCCACCCCCAGCCCCACCCCCCTTTAAGGCCTGAGCCTTCAAGGGAGTTGATGGCCCCAACCTCCCTCCCTCCTGGCAAGGTGACTTTGGAGCAGCCGCTTCTCGGGGACTCGGTGACTCAGGGCTGGGAGCCTTGCAGCCCTGTGCCCCGAGAGCCTGGAACCTCAGACGGCAGGGCAGCCTCGGGCGGTCGAGGGCAGGTGTCCGCACGGACCCGATCTGGCTGGGGGCTGACATCTGGTGTCCTGGGAACCGCATGTGACCGAGGCTGCAAGACCTGACAGAAAGGAGAGGGAATCGGCAGGCGGGAGAGAGCGTCTCCCACCGCCCCTGCCCCTGCTCACACCACCCCTGCCTCTGCCCCCAGCAGGGGCTGAAACGAGCCCTGACCCGTCCTGGGGCCCCGCCGCACATGTGGCGCCTCCAGGAGCATTTTGTGGACAGGCAGCACGCGCACGCCCGCGCCCACATGTGTGCACACTGTCCACTCACTCACATCCCCCACTTGTCCTGGGACACACACTCCCTCATGCACCGCGTGCACGCGTGCGTGCATTCACACCCTGCACTGCACACGCTCCTCAGCACCTGGCCTTCGCTCGGAGGTCACCGTGTCTGTTTGCTCCTGTCTCCCTCCAGACCTGGGAGGTCGTGACCTTGAGCCCCAGCCCCACCCTCTCTGTCCACCTTTCTACTCAGCTGCCCCCAGGGAGGGGAGGGGTCACCCTATAAGTGCGGGTCTGTACGCATCCCCTCCACAAGCGGTCAGGCACTCTGCTGGCTCCACCCAGCAGCCCCCCCCCCCATGCCCCAGGACCTGGGCATGCCTGCAGGCCCCCTCCTGACCACCTCTTCCCACCTTCCTGCTGTCCCCTTGCCCTCCCCTATGCGACCTTGGGCAGGTGACCTTGGACAAGCCTGTCCCCCTGGAGACCTGGGGAGCACAGATCCTGGTGTGGGGCATGGAGGGGGTGTCACGCACAAGCCAGCCCCACACCAGGAGCTGTGGCAGCAGAGCCTCCATCCCGCTCAGGGCACAGTGGCTCACTCTGGGTACCGAGCAGGCGGACACTGAGGGGAGAGAGCACAGTCATGAGGGTCCTCATGAGGGTCCCTCACCCCCGTCCGCGTGGGGGGCCCCTGACCCCTGGGACAGATGCTGTCATGTCCCTACTTAGGACTGTCTCCGGGAGAAGCTGTCTATATGCACGCACCTGCAAGTCCACGCTTGTGCATGGGTGCTGGGTGCATGGGTTCTGAGTGCATGGGTGCTGGGTGCACAGGTGCTGGGTACACGGGTGCTGGGTGCATGGGTTCTGAGTGCCTGGGTGCTGGGTGCACGGGTGCTGAGTGCATGGGTTCTGAGTGCATGGGTGCTGGGTGCACGGGTGCTGAGTGCATGGGTGCTGGGTGCATGGGTGCTGAGGAGGGCCTGGCAGGCTCAGGTGAGGCTTTCTAGGGCAGGCTGTCTCCCCGCGCCCTGGAGGATGAGCACGGGGTCCCCAGGCAAGGGCAGGGCTGGCAGGAGGGGAGCGGGTCAACCACACCCGCAGCTCGGGCGCACGGAGCAGCTTCAAGGCCTGCAAGTGGTTTGGGGTGATGGGCTTCTGGGCCAGAGGCGGTGTGACGAGGCCCAGCAGGGAGGAGGCCCCCGGCTCCGGGCCCAGGGGCGGGATGAGGGGTCATAGTCACTCAGCCCTGAGCTGCCCGGGTTGGGGGAGTCCGTCGGCCTCCCTGTGAAATAGAGGGAAGACGACCTTGCCCTCCTGGGTCTGTGGGGGTGGGGGGCTGCGGCGAGCCAGCACGGGGGGCCCTCCTCCGGCCCCCAACAGAGACCCTTCGGGTGGCGGGGGGCCTTTCTCTCCTCTCTGGGTAGTTCTGCCTGCCTTCCAGCCAGACCTCCCCTCCCCATGGCGCCTGTGCCCAGGCTGGCGGGCAAGGGAAGGGGGGCTTCCTGAGGGGCCGGCGGGCAGGCGTGGTGATACAGCGGGCCTCTCGGGGCCTGCCCCCCCGCAGCCCTGTGGTGGCGCCTCCCTGCTCTGTCCCTACCTCCCTGCTGAGTGCAGTGTGACCTGGGGGCTCCTCGGGGCCGGCTTGGGATGCCCCACAGGTCAGCGGAGGGGGTCACGGGAGCCCGGCGCGCACAGGCCGGGAGCACGAGCAGCGTGCGGTGGGGAGCCGCGGTCTCGTGCCCCACCTGCTTCTGTGCTCATGGACGGAGGCAGCCCCCCCACCCCCCCAGAGTCGACGCTGGCGCCCAGGGGCCAGGCTGCCGTGGCCCAGGAGGGGTCTGTGGGAGCCCCTGGGCACCCTGGGCAGGAAGGGCAGGCTGCGTGGGCCCGGGCGCTCGCGCGTCCCCGGACGGCCTCATCTGCTGGCTCTCCCGGCCCCTGCCCGCCAGCCGGCCCCAGGGCTGTCCTCGGTGCCGAGGGCGCCCACCCCACCCCTCCCCCAGCGCAGCCTTTTCCCAGGACACACAGGCAGGCACTGTTCGGGGGGCTGGGCAGGACAACAGAGTGCCTTTTGTGGCTGGCATCTGGGGATGCCATTGGCGCCTGGGGTGGGTGGGGAGGGGATGTGGAGGCAGGGCCCGGGTGGGTCTGCGTGTGTGCACCGGGCTTTGCGGGGGAGGCCGCTGAGCGTGGGGAGGAGGGTCGGACAGACTGAAGTGGGGCTGGACAATCATGGCTCCTGAGGGGGCAGTGTGCTGCCCCGGGGCGGCGGGGAAACCGAGGCACCCAGGGCTTCTGATACGGGGCAGGGGCACCGCTGGCCTGCACGTGCAGGGACGCATGCGGGACGCTGTGGCAGGTGGGCACAGCATCCTCGGCCGACAGTGACCCTGTGAGCCTCATGGCAGGCCTCGTTCCGTTCCTACCTCACGACACGGCCGCGACCCCCAACAAGGTGCTCTCGTGCGCTTAGTCCCGTCCCAGCCTGCGGTCAGCACTCAGTAGTGGGAGGTCCTTCTCACCCGTCCTCCTGGGCCTGCCCCCCAGCTTCCCGTCCCCACCGGCACTCTCTCAGTCCCTCACCTGCACGGTCACCCACCTCCCGTCCCAGCGGCCTCTACCCTGTGACCCTGCTCAGACACCCGCAGGGCTCCGTTGCCCCCACCCCGAGGCTCTGGGAGGCCTCGTGGTGGGGCCGGGGCTGAGGCTGGCCCACGGGCTGGGCCCGGACACCAGGAGGGGCTTCCTGGCGGCGAGGGCGGTCTGGCCAGTTTCCCCCACGCGGGAACTAGGGAGGCCTGGGCACGTGTCCCTGGGAGCCCGAGGGGACAGGGGGCAACAAAAGCCATGATGACCCAGGCCGGGATGGGAGGACAAGTGGCCTGTGTCTGGGGAGGAGACAGTCCCCTGGGAGAGGCTGTGAGGGTTCACGGAAAGGAGCGACCGGCGGCCGCGCGAGAGCCCGGCACTGGGGACAGCCGCAGCCTCTATCAGCGCCTCGCCTTTGGCCAGCGGAGGCCTGGGTGCTGGGTGAGGCTGGGTGGGGGTCTGAGCCAGCCCGGGGGCACACGGCGCAGGTGCTGTGGCGCCACCAGCCGCCCACTCGGCCTTGGGCCCCTCGGGGCTCTGGCCTGGCCATGGGCGCTCCCTAAATGGTCCCCCCCAGGCAAGCGCTCCTGTCCCAGCCCTGGTGTCCCCACCCCCGGCCCCCACGTCCCAGGAGCACACGCCGGGCCCACGCTCCTCCTGCCCCGTGTCCTGGTGCAAGCATGTGACGCGCGTGCATGTGTGCATGCAGACACACGTGTACACGTGTACCCAGAGACACACCCGCACGCAGCCATGCGTGTGCTCACGAACACGGGAACGCCTGCTTTCACACACACGCCCATGCACACACCGCTACATATTCACACACGCACACACACATGTGCACACGCCCCCATCTCAGTGAGCGCCCCCACTGCCCGCACACGTGCGCACACACACATGCACACGCACATGCCTCCATCTCAGTGAGCGCCCCCACTGCCTGCACACACGCGCGCACACACACATGCACACGCACACACGCACACGCCCCCATCTCAGTGAGCGCCCCCACTGCCTGCACACACGCAGGCGCACACACATGCACACGCCCCCATCTCAGTGAGCGCCCCCACTGCCCGCACACACGCGCACACACACATGCACACGCACACACGCACACGCCCCCATCTCAGTGAGCGCCCCCACTGCCTGCACACACACGTGCACACGCACACGCGCACCCACCCCCATCTCAGTGAGCGCCCCCACTGCACGCACACATGCGCACACGCGCACCTGCCCGCATCTCAGTGAGTGCCCCCACTGCCCGCACACACGCGCACCCGCCCCCATCTCAGTGAGCGCCCCCACTGCCCACACACACGCACACACACCCCCATCTCAGTGAGCGCCCCCACTGCCTGCACACACACGTGCACACGCACACACACAACCGCCCCCATCTCAGTG
>CM053569.1:1504342-1533445 GCA_028646485.1 Cryptoprocta ferox | reverse complement strand
CCCCCCCCCGCCCCCGCGAGGAGGCCTTTGTCTACGCTTCACAGACGTCCGCCTCCGCCCCGTCCCAGGGGAGGGTCTCCCCGTGTCACACAGGGGGCGCCCCCAGCCTGCAAGCTTCCGGAAGGCAGCTGAGAGCGGAACGCGGGGTCCCTGCACGGCGCCTCCGCTCCCGCTGCGCCCAACCGGCGTCCGACTGCCTCCAGCCCCGTCCCCACCACCGACACCCGCTGCCCCTCCAGGTGCCCCTGCTTTACACTCTTCCCTCCATGTCCCTTCTCCTCCGCCAGGTCCCTGCGTGCATTTCACCCACTGTGCTCCCCCTGCTGATATGCACCCCACCCCACCCCTGCCCTGGCCCCTACAGCCCTTCCCCCAGTGGTGGCCAGAGAAGTTTGTAAAATGCCACTAGAGGCCACATCCCTGCCCCACTCGGAATGCCCCCCGCCTTGCTCGGAGTGCCCCCCCCGCCGTAGAGTGCTCCCTGCCCCACTCGGAGTGCTCCGCTGCTCTACTCAGAGTGCTCCCCACCCACTCGGAGTGTCCTCTGCCCCGCTCGGAGTGCTCCCCTGTCCCAGGATGCTCCCCTGTCCCAGGATGCTCCCTGCCCCGCTCGGAGTGCTCCCCTGTCCCAGGATGCTCCCCTGCTCCACTCAGAGTGCCCCCCACCCTGCTCGGAGTGCTCCCCTGCCCCGCTCGGAGTGCTCCCCTGCCCCACTTGAAGAGCTCCTCTGCTCTGCTCACAGGGCTCCCTGCCTCGCTCAGAGTGCTCCCTACCTGCGCCCCACCCCCAAACTGAATGCTCCAGAGGCCACTGGGTCTGGCCCTGCCCACCTTCTACCTCGGCCTCATGAGCCTCCCCTCCCCCCGCTCACCTGCCTGCCTCCTCCTTCCCACCTCAGAGCTTTTGCACCAGTCCCTCCGCCCAGAATGCCCCTCCCGGCATGTCACGTGGTGGCGCCCCTCAGAGGGGCCTCGGGCTGGAAAAGAGAGCAGCCTCCCCAGCACGTAGCTCGAGGCAGCCCCGAGCACCCGGCTGGTCCGTGCTCGCCCACACAGTCCGTGTCAAGGGCCACACTGAACCCCAGCGGGCAGGGCACACACGCGGCAGCGGACAGCGCGCACTTGCTGAGCACGGCCTGAGGCTCCTCTGCGTGAGGGACCCAGAGAGAGCGGGAGGGACCGAGGAGGATGATCGCGGCCCCCACCCAGCCGGCTGCCGCTGGGCTCGAGGCGGGGGGAGGCGCACTGGGGACGTGATAGGAAAGCATGGCTGGGGGGCAAGGGGCTTCTTAGGGGTCCCCCACCCTAAAGTGGACAGTCCCGTCCTTGCTCCAAGTCTGACTCAGCCGACAGCCCCCAGGGCAGCTGTCAGGCGCCGGCTGACCCCAGCTCGCTGCCGTGAGCCTCTCCCACTCCACCCAGCGTGCTTGCCCTCGGCCGGTGCCCCCCGCCTTCCCCAGGCACTAGTGTCGGCGCTCCTGGACGGGGCGCCCCGCAGCCTGTCCACCGGTGCCGCTGCCCACACCCACCCGACAGCGCGGCGTCCGCCCAAGCGCATGCTGTGTCTGTGGCCTGGATGGCCCGTCCCCACGCTGGACATGCCGCCGCCTGCGCCCCAGGCCCTTCTGTCCCAGCCTGGGTCCCACTGCCGGGGGAGACCGGCCATCCTGCAGCTGGTGTCCTCAGGCTCCAGAGCCCCCCGGGCCAGGCCCGGCACGGACGCCCCGTCGGTGTGGCCGCTGGCCAGCTGGGGGCGGGGAAGGCAGGCTCCGGGAAAATGAGAGTCGTCCGAGGTCGGCCGAGCGGCCAGGGGTCCCTGGGGGCACGACCCAGGGTGCAGCTCCCACACAGACTGCGTGTCCACACGGGGAGCGGAGAGCCCCAGGGAAGTGGGGGCTCGAGGCTGCGGCCTGCACCCTTGAACTTGCCAGGTGACCCCGAAGGCCGGCTGGCCGTGCAAGTCACGGGTGGCCGAGCAAGTGGCTGGCACCTGCTCCGTGGCTGGCTGCAGCCCCGACCTCTGTGGCCATCTGCCCCCATCTGCCCTCATTAGGCCTGGCAGCCACGTGCCTGCCAGCCTGCTCCCCCGCCCCCCACCTGCCCACTCCCTCCTCCTGCCCCTGGCTCATCCATCACTCCTGACAGCCCCAGCCCCGCAGGTTCCAGATGACGTGGAGAAGACCGGGGAGACACAGTGAGTGGGCCGGGGTCCCGGGGAGCTCCAGCTCTTGCCGGGGGCGCTGGGTTAGAGATCTCCGGGGCAGGAGACTGGCTCCAGCCCACACAGAGAGAAAAAAGGCAGAAGCCAGCCGGCCTCCTGCCGGAGACCAGCTCGCTAGCCAAGTTCAGTGCCACCCCAGGGCCTTTGCACATGCTCCTCTCACTGCCCGGCGCTCTTCCTCTGACCTTCACGTGGCGGGCTCCTCCCTCACAGAGGCCCTCACTGAACATTCGGTCTGAACCAACCCTTCTCTCTCTGCCCCCTCATCTTGCGTGGAGCCTGCGGGGTCCCCGCCCTCCACCTACCCAAGGCTCCTCTCTTCTGTTGTCTGTGTGCTTATTGTCCGCTTCTACCGCATCAGCTCCCCACTTTCAATCTTCTCCCCAACCGTGTACGCATCTGATGCGCCCTAAACGCACAGTTCCTTCTTCAGGCGCCACCTTTGTTGGCCCGTTACTCGCAGCTCCAGCACCGCCCATGGCTCACAGCTCCCACGAAAATAAGCCCGGACCCCAGCACAGGCTAATTCCGGACCCACTGAGGCTTGAGCCCGGTCACGTGCTGAGCCCTGACCCCGGCGAGGCCAGCAACACCGTCTCGGGCACGTCACAGAAACACCACCGCAACGACCGTGCTGTAGAGATGGCCGCACACACCGGGCTCGCCGAGTGCCGTGAATACCTCACTGAGCTCCGTCCCGCTGCGGCTCGGGGGCGGACAGCGTCGCCCCCTCACAGACGTGACTCAGAGCGGTTACTCAGCCCTCCAGCGGTCAGCGGCACAGCTGGGACCTGACATCCCAGGTTGCACAGCTGGGACCTGACATCCCGGTTGCACGCAGAGCTCGGGCGGGAGTGGGGCACCTGGGTCCCGCCTCCCTTCCCTCCTCGCCCTGGTCTGGCATCTCATCTGCCCCCTGGCCCCCGGGGTGTGATCACGGCACCCCGTCTGCACCATCGTCTCTTGGCCCTCGTTCCGGACTCCAGTCCCTGGTGGCCACCCCACACCGCGGGGTTCCGGTGCGGCCACCTGCTCAGGCCCGAATCCCCGCGCGCATCCAACCCGGGCCCGCGAAGAGGCAGGTGCACCTCACCCCGGCCCAGGCCCGGCCCAGCCCGCCGCCGCCACCACCCCACCCGCCAGCCGGGCTCTTCTGCCGCCACTCCTGCTGGGACCCCTCTGAGACCCCAATCCCACACCATTCGCCGTCACCCCCCAGCCACCCAGCTCCCCAGTGCCTTCAGGACGTGGCCCCAGCTCCCTGCAGCCCTGGCCTTGCCCCAGCGCCCGCACCCCCGCACCCCTGCCTCTGAGCCCCGCCCTGTCCCCCGCCTGCTTTCTGCCGTCCTTGCTTTCCCCGAGGCGACCGTCACCCCTCTCTCCTCTAAGCTCAGCTGAACTCCTGTTCGCCCCTCAGGGCCCCGCTCCAAACCTCCTCCTCACACGCCCCTCCCAAACCAGCCCCCCAGGAGGGAAGGACGCTGCTGCTGTGCCCGCGGCCTGTCCTAACACACACCCGTCTCCCCCATCGACCCCATGCTCCTCCAGGGCAGGGCAGGGCAGGGGGCTGACACAGGCCGCAGCCCCAGGCACGCACAGGGGTCAGACGGGGCGACGGGGTACACGGCCACTCGGTCCCTTCCCCTCAGTACCTCTGGGGTCACCGCTCGCTGGGGCCAGGGCTGGCCGGGAAAGGAGGGGGGAGGCCGGCAGGCGAGCACAGGTGGGAGGCGGAGCCCCCCCCCGACGCTTCTGGCACCCGGGCTCCGCGCTCTCCCCGCGCCCTTCAGGGGGTCACGCAGTCGGGCAGAGCCGACTACGGTGCCACCTTACAGATGAGGAAACCGAGGCGCCCGTGGCCAGCGTGAGCTCCTGCAGCCTCAGCTCCTCTGCAGGGACGCGGGGAGGGGGTCCCGCCTTTACGTACGCTGGCGTACCCCTACCAAACACGAGCTCAAACTGTCACAGACCGAGACTGCACTCCATCTGCCCGCCCTGGCCCAGCGGCCCCCAGATGCCGTGTCCGGCGCGGGAGGCCCGGGTGCCAAGCCTTCCGCGCCCGGTGTCACAGCACCGGCCGCCGCGCCAGAGCTGAGCTGGAGCTCGGCCCCCCACCCGGACACCACCTGTCTGTGGAAGGCTCCGGCCGCAGCACGCAGGACCCCCCCCCCCCGCTGCAGACCCTGGTCCAGGAGCCCCCCCCCCATCAACCGGGCCACCCCTCACAGCCACCCTGAGTAACACACAGCCACTTCCGTTCTACAGGAGAGGAAATGGATGGAAGGCCAGGCCAGAGTCACTGTGTGTCAGGGACAAGCCGGTGTTTCAACTCCAACCCCGGGCGCACATCCCTCCCCTGCCCCGGGCCTTCCTCCTCAAGGATGGGCAGCCACCTGGGGGCCCAAAACCGGGCCCGTCCTGTGTGCTCTGGCCTCGCAGGGGCCTCAGAAAGCCCCCAGCCCCACTGGTTGCGGAAGAAGCATGCTGCTTTAGCGTGGGTGACTACCTACGCAGAAAGCCACCTCTTCCAGGAAGCCCCCAGGACGGCCCTGGCTCCTGCCTTCAGGTCCCCGGCCCAGAACCAGTAACACTGACAGCCCTGTCACAGGGACAGCCTGACGGGGGGGTATACTGAGGTCAGGCCCCAAAGCAGAGACCCCTGTCCAGTCAGACTTGCCCCAAGAAAGACCCAGGGCCTTCCCCAGGAAGGCCGTGGGCCTTGAGGGCACCCTCCCCAGGCCTCAGTTTCCCTGCCTGTTACTGGAAGGTTTGTGGCAACGACCTCTGAGGTCCTGTCCAGCTCCGTCCCCATCAGGGACCCTGGCTGACACCATGGCTCTCCGTAGCCACGACCCACTGGACGAAGGGCTGGTGGGCAGAACATTCTCAGAAAGGCCTGGAGCGATTTTCCGCGCGGAACCCGGGGTTTCCTAGAGGGCGGATCTGTGATGCCCCCGTTTGATGAGGGCCTGTGACCCCAAACTCCCAGGAGAGCCGGGTCCCTGTGCACAGTGTCCTCCGCATCTGCTGCTCAGTGATCCTTCCCCACTGGGCCTGGACCCACGGTCTCTGGGAGCCCCTTCCCTCCTCAGGGGGCCCAGGGGATGGGGGGCTTCCTGGGACCCCCTGACTGGAGCTCGGCCCTGGGCGAGACAGTCCATCATCCCCACTGGGCTGAGCCCAGCACCCAGGGCTCCAGCCTGGGAGCTGGCCCCAGATGCCGTCACCATAGAAACCAGCAGCCCCCACAAGAATCACGGGAACAAAAAGGAGGCCCCTGAGATGATGGGGCCTTCCCCCAGGAGGGCTGTGGACCTGCCCTGGGCCCAGCACCCCAGGACTCCTACCTGGGGACACGGCTGCCTCCATAGCCCAGGGCTGCTTGGGGAGGTTCGGGAGGTCTCCCAGTTAGGCAGCAGCTCCTTGTCCGCCCTCTCCCAGGCAGGCCGGGACCCTGCCCCCAGCCGAGGGGGACACCGACCAGGCGAAGGGGTATGCCAGCTCCCCCAGGCCGAGCCTTGCCCCGGTCCCCCAAAAGCCTGGGCCCAGCCTGCCTGGCTCCCCCGAGGGTCGGTTCCCTCCAAGGTCCCAAGCCCCCAAGGAGAGTGGGGGAGACTCACCCATCAGTCACCGGACGGGGGAGGGGAGCCCAGCCCCTCCGGGGCCAGTCCCCAACTCCACACCACCACCCACCCAGCTCCCACCCACCCTCTCCAGAGGCCGCCCCCCCCTCCCCGCCAGGCCGCGGGGGGCTGCCGGGCGCACGGCCCCGGGCAGGGATGGGTCCGGCCCCTCCCGCGCCCGTCCTGCGCCGGAAGCGCCCGCCCCGCGCCACCCCCCGCCCCGCCGCGCCCCCCGCGCCCCGTCGCCCCCGCGCGGCCCGGCCGGGGTCTCACCGCGTCGGCGCTGAGCTGGGCTAAGATGGCGAAGGTGGAGAGCCGGTCACAGAGGCAGCGCGTCCGGAGGGCGTCGAGGGGCACCGTGCGGCAGCCGCGCCACGACCAGGGCCCGAGCTGCGGGGGGGCGGGGGAGGAGGGCCTGGGGGGGGCGGGACACACGGGGAGGGGGGGGACAGGGGCGGCGTGAGCGGCGGGCGGCCGGCGGCCCGGCCCCCTGTCCCCGCCGGCCCGCGCCCGCACCTGCGCCCGCAGCCGCGCGCCCGCCCCGCCGCCGGCCCCCGGAGCCCCGCGCCCCATGGCCGCCGCCGAGCCACGGGAGAGCGAGTCGCGGGAGCGCGGGGCGCCGGGCCCTGGCCCCGCGCCCGGAGAGCGCCCCGCCCGCCGCGCGCCCAGCGCCGGAGCCGGAGCCGAGCCGGAGCCCGAGCGAACCGGAGCCCGAGCGAACCGGCGCCCGAGCCCGAGCCCGAGCCGAGCCGAGCCGGGGGCGGCGGGCGGGGCGGGGGCGCGCCGGGAGGGCTGCCGGGGCCGCCCCCGCCACTCCGCCCCGGAGCCCGGCGCGGCGCTGGTGACCTTGGGACCGCCGCCGCCCCCGCAACCAGCTCCGCCGGGCTGGGCGCGCCCCCGGCGTCCGCCGCCCAAGGCCTGGGACGCAACAGCCTTGGCCGCGGTCTAGGGGCCCATCACGGCGCTTTTCCATTTAAACGCAGGGACTGAAGGGCTCGGCGCTCCGTGCACCGGGCGCTGTGGATGCAAGGCCCCCAGCCTTCAAGGCCGGCCCGCAGGTCCGGGAACTCCGGAGCGCCCGGCCAGCACACCGGGGCCTGGGCTGGGCCTGTCTCGGCAGAAGGCGCCCATGGGGTGCGGCCCCGGGGCCCCCGGGCCTGCGGCTACGGGTGGGGGAGGGGCTCCCGGAGGTCCGAGGCCAGACCGAAACTCTGCACTTGAGGACCCACAGCTGGGAGTGCTCTGCTTCTCAAGCCGGGGCCGCAAGAGGCCTGCCCTCTCCCCCAGTAACTCGGACCCGTGCCTGCCCCCCAGGACTTAAGGGGAACATTCGAGGTCAAGGCAGAAGGGTCTTCCCAGGGCCTCCCCCAGTCCTGCTGCAGCTCCACTTGCTCGCAGCCCACGGGAGCCACAGAGTGCTTTCCAGAGCCCTCTGCTCGCCTGCTTCCCCCCACCAGCCAGTCCTCCTGTGTGCGGGGCAGGCTGGGGGCTGAGCTGCTCCCTGCCCGGTGCTCCCCACAGGGGCCCTGACCCTGCACGCACGCACGCCCGTGTGCACACACACACACACACACACCCCGAGAGTGCCACCTCTGCTAGCTGTGTCCTAGCTCTGTCACCTCGGGAAGGTTCCCGTCCTCACCCCTAGCTCATTTCCTCGGCTCTAAAGTGGGGGCAGGACATTCCAGAGGGTGAAGTGGGCAGACGCTCGTGAGGCGCCCAGCACAGGGCTCGCGTCTTCCCGGATGCTCAGGCTCACGGGCTGCAGGTACCGGAGAGCCCGAGTCTGTGCTGTTGGAGATGTTACACAATCGCCTTCCAGAGCTTCAGGCCCGCCGGAGAAGGGGTACACTCGGAGCTGGGCCGGAAGCCAGGGCCTCGGCCTTCCTCGGTTCTCCTCCCTCCGGGAGAACCCCCTTTCTACGGAAGAGGAAAACTGAGGCCCGAGGGGGCTGCCCGAGTTCACAGCAGCAGCAAGGCCCAGGGGCCCACCCTAGGCTCCGCGGGGTGCATCGGGGCTCTGTGGCCCCAGGAGTGCCCCCCAACCCGATCCAGCCAGGCTGCTCAGTCTCTGCCGTTCAGTGGGGAGAGAGGACGCCCCCGAGGGCCGGGGATCTCAAAGCTCATCCTTCCATAAACTAAACGCAGGAGTAGCCATTAGCCCCAGGGGATCGTGCGGTGGGGTCAAAGTCAAAGCCTCCTGAGGCTGCGGCAGAGACCTCTCCCCTCCCTTCCTCCCGAGGAGGAAAGACCCCTAACTACAGACCGGAACCAACGACGGACAATGGAAGGAACGCGAAGGGAGTCCTGGAGCTCCCAGCGACACCCCACGTCCAGCCTGGTCTCCCCACACCGTTGGCCAGAGGTTTATCGGGGCCTCGCTGGGGTGCCCTGGTGCACCCCACGCTCCCCCCTGCATCCCTGCAGGACAGGGGTGCGGGGCTGAAGCCCCGGCTGACCCCAGCCCCTGCTCCTGCCGTCTGTCCCCCCTCCCAGCAGGAGTGTCCCGGGCTGCATGTGTAGCTCCAGCCTTGAAAGCGCAAGCCACTGACCAGACCCCGAGGCAGCCGACGGCACAGGCAGGGCGCGCTCCGAGTGACTGTCCTGCAGGCCACTCCCGTCTGGAGACAGGGCCGGACTGCTTGTCCCTGACGTTAGCCCAGCAGCTGCTCTCAAGAGCGGGGTCTGTGGCCAGCTTCCTGGGTTCAAGGCTGTGCTTCTCACGATTCAGGCATGGACGCTGCCTCTGCTCTCATCCACTGAGCAGAGTTGGGAGGGGAGGGTGTGTCGGGGGGAGACCCGGACCCCAGCTCTCTGCCTGGGAGGACAAGGAGGGGACAGCTCCCTGAGGCCCGGGGTGAGAGGAGCCGGGCTGGCTGGGGCAGCAGCCTGGCAGGTTCCCAGCCAGCGTTGGCGAGTCTGCAGGGCGCCAGGCTGATAGCTGCAGGCCACCTCCTGGGGGAATGGCCCCGCAGGGCCCCCGATAAGGATGCCACTTAGCTTATCAGCCTCTCCGAGGAGGGGGCGAGGGGCTGCTGCCCACTTTGCCCACCCAGCAGCCTTGTGGGCACGAGAAAGCATCCACCCTGCTCTGCTCCCGAGAACGGCTGGTCGGCCCGCGGTCCAGGAGGCTGGCGGCTGCTGGCGGATCTGGAAGGGGCCTGGACCTGGAGCCAGGGGGCTGGGGCTCCTCCTGACCCCGCAGGGCCGCAGGGCAGGCTCCCTCAGCGGCATCCCTCCCTGGCACCAGCAGGCCCCTGCGGCCTGTATCAGGCTGGGGCTCCTGACATGCAGCACAGGGACAGGGACCGTCCCCTGGCTCTCTCTCACACCCCGATGATAACCGCGCCCTGTGCGTTTCATTAGTTAAGCTTCGCAAAACCCTCAGCTCCGCTGTGTAGATTTAGAAGCTGAGGCCCAGAGAGCTGCTACCGTTGTCCAAGGCGGCACAGCAGGACAGCAGGAGGGCCGGGACTGCGGGTTTTACCTGGCTGACACACAGCCTCTGAACCACTGGACCCTGGAGGGCAGCCCCGAGAGGGTCCTCGAGGGGACCCGAGACCCGGAGCAGAGGGAGAGGTGGCCCGGCCCAGGCCGGGAGAAGAGGTTGCTCACGTGGTCAGCCAAGCCTGCCGTGCTGCCCTTGACACCAGCCAAGGACTGACATTGAGCGGGACAGGTGGCTGGGGTTGCTGACCGGAGCGCCCCATCAGCCTCTTAGTCCCCCCCCCCCGGACCTGGGAAGGGCCCGGAATTCTCAGCCCTCCTGGCACTAAAGCCTCCGGGCTGCACCTTCTTATACCTCACATCGGGGAGCTCTTCCCACATCCGACCGCAATCCTTCCTGCCTCAGGGACACCTGTTCCCATCTCTGCAGCGCGGGCGGGTCACTGCCTCCTCTTGCACAGCGGCCGCACGGGAGACCGTTCGCCGCCTCTTGTCTGAGCTTCAGAAACTCGGAATAACTGGGTCATGGAGCGAACCCCCCGCCTCCCTGAGCCCAGGCCTGAGGAATCTGGGTCAGTGACACCTGCACCCCCACCGGGTCCAGGGTGACAGAAGGAGCCGGGCAGCGGCACCTCCCGCCACCAGGAGGGCAGGGGGGTCCAGGGCTTAGAGCAGGAGCCCCTCCCTGCCGGCTTGAGGGGGTCGCTGAGCCCCTCGGATCAGGGCTCCCATAAAACGGCTGTGTCTCCCCCATCAGACCAGGGCTCCCAGGGCAGAGCCACACCTCCCTCATCCCATCACCCAGCGTGCTGCGAGGCTGGTTCTGCCTCTACGGCCACACGGCCGCCACGGCCGCCACGGCCACGGCCACGGCCAGCTCCCGCACTCAAGCTGTCCCTGACCCACACCCCCACACACTGGGCGCTGCTCACGGCTTCGGGGTCCTGTCCCAGCCCACTCGTGTTGCCGCCGGCACGCAGTGGGGGTGGGGCGCCCCTCTGCCCCTCTAAGCTCCCACTGCCCGAGGTCAGCCTCCAGGCCTCCCCCCTCCCCCTGCAGCCGACCACTCACTCAGCAGGTCCGACCCGCCTCCTTGTAAAAGGCACCAACAGTCTGATGGCTGAAGGCCACCACCCTGGTGGGACCCCCACCGAATTTCCCGGCCACTGTGGCCGCTGCCCTGCTAGCCTCCCCCCACCGTCCCCACAGTGCCAGCGCCGTGTCGTCCTCTGCTCGAGCTCCCCCCACCCCCTCCCCCCTCAAGGACCCCCAGGGCCCCCCTCCACCCTCCCTGAGCTGACTCAGCACTCCGAGCCACATTCGGGCTGCAGACCTCAGCTCCCAAGCTCCCAGTACAGACCCCCACCTCGTCGCACTCTTGGTTCAGTGTGGGGCCCCCGCCTTGTCCCTGCGTCCCACGCGAGAGTGGCTCAGACAAGACAAGCCGGCTCCCATCCACGCGGGCCTGGTCCCCAGCCCTCAGCACCGCCGAGGAGCCTCCCAGGGCCCAGGGTGGGGGGAGCCGAGGCGCGTCAGAGGCCCTGGGACGAGGCTCAGCCTGTGGCACCCCCGCCGCCCTGCTACCTGGCCAGTGCCCGGCCCACGAGGGGGGAACGGGGCAGACCCCATCCCAGCCACTCGGCGCTGAGCTGCCCCTCCCGTGAAGTGGGCACAGATCCTTACCCAGCACCCTGTTCGGGGAGACGCAGGGAGGCACAGCCCACGGGCCTGCGCTCATGGTATATCAGAGAACACTAACTCAGAGAGCCCCCCCTCCGCCCCCGACCCCCATCCACCCACCAAACTAGGGCATTTGCTGCTGCTGGTTCACGATGCCTCCTGCCGGCCCACGAAGCAGATCTGTTACGGGACTGTGCCCATCAGGGTCCCCTGGGGTTTGATGGGCTAATTCGCACCAGAGTGTGAATGACTCACGGGTGTCCTCCCACACGGCAGGAAGCAGGGAAGAGGCCGGAGTGAGCACAGCATACCCGGATGGGGCAACAGGGGGCAGGCAAAGTGTCTCTGCAGGCGGGGCTGCTAGGGGCTCCTCAAAGCTTCTCAGCCTGGCCTTGGGGACCCTCCACGGCAGGCCTCCCCTTGTGCTCCCCAAAGCAACTGTCGCAGGCACAGGCCCTGCGGAGGCACACTTCACCCATCAGGAGGCCCACCTCCCACCTCTGCCTATTGACTTTTGAGCCCCCGATCAAGGCTTGTGCTGAGCCTCCTCCTTCAAGGAGCCTGCCGGGATAGCCTGTGAATTCCTGAGCATTGCGCCTGACCCCTCATCAGGTCCTGCCCTGCTTCTGTGCTGGGACTCCCCTCCCTGGGTCCTACCTCACCCAGCAGCCAGAGCTCATCATGACTCCCAAGCCCCCTTGGCCCTGCGGGAACCGCTGCTGACCCAGCACACAGCCGCCCTCGCCTGCGTCCAGGCCTTGATTGTAGCCTGAGCCTCTGACCACATGCCCTCCTGTCCCCCGGCTGACTCGCCCTGTCCTTCAGGGTCCCCAGAGCCACTGTCGCCTCTGGGAAGTCTCCTTGAGCCCCACCTCCCCCACTCCCGCCGTGCCCAGCCCCAGCCTGGCTGCCAGCTTGCGGGAACCGGCAGGGCAAGCCGAATCCGCTTCTCTAGGGCTTGGCCCAGATCAGCCCCATCCTGTCTCAGGATGGGGCCTGGGGGCAACACCTGTGGTCCTGAGGGGACCCTGGTGTCTGTGACCCGTGGACCCCGGGGGACAGACACCTGCTTGACCTGGGTCTTGCTAAGTGAGCTGCCAGGTGAGACCCACATGCTCCCCGCCCCCCCAGGCCAGTGTTCCTGCCTGTGGGGCCGCCTCTCCTGGTGCCAACAGGGTCTGGGCCTCGTGACTAGGGCTCCCGTGGCCAGTCGCGTTCCTCACAACGCCTGGTGCACCTTCCTCGCTCCCTCCTGGCACCGCGGGCCCGCCTCCCCCGGAAACCGGCTCTTCCCACGGTCCGGACTCTTGTCCTCACCCCCTCCGCCCACCCGGGCAGACCAGGGTCCCCAGCCCTGCGAGGAAGTGACCGGGCCTCAGAGGACTGGGGTCCCACTGAGCCCTCCCAGCTCGGAGGCCTGCACCCTAGGGTTCTACATGAGCCCGTCACCTCACCACTTTGCTGCTGCTCCTCCAGCCAAACCCTGTCCGTCCTGTCATCTACCCCTGCCAGCCGAGGGGCCACTGCCCTGACGCCCACCCCCGCTCATGCCCCGCCGCGGCTGCGTTCGCTGGTTCGCTCAGGAAGCACCCCCGGCCGGCGTGGGGGGGCCCCGCGCTGAGCGTCCCCCGCCCGCAACAGGTCCTGCACGCGGCCGCCGGGCACCTGCGAGGCGCCCCCACCACCACAGCACCCGCGCCACCTCCACTCCGCTCCGCGACCACCAGCAACCCCGTCAAGGCCCCACGGCCGTCAGGATGAGAATGACATGATCACACGACCGCCCCCCGCACCGCCACCCCGGGACCCCATCCCCTCGGCCAGGATGGGATGCGCGCAGGCAGCCGCACCGCCACGTCTCCCCCTTCCCCTCACTCCCGAGGGCCGTGACGAGGGCCACCTCACGGCCATCCCGCCACCCCCTGCCCCCCGGGGCCGCTGACCGACAGCCGCGAGTCCTTCCTGGGCCTGCCCCGCCTCTCAGGTGGCCACCGCCCCCGGGGCCACTAGCAGGGGCCCCGGCCGGCCATCTGGGGGGTGGGGTTAAGGCCTTTCTGCCTCAGACAACGAGCAGCCGCGCCCCCGGCAGAGGGCGGCAGGTGCCTCGGTTCCTTCGGGCCCCAGAGAGCCTCCACCGCCCGCCTCCGGGTGGTGCGTCCAGCCCCGGCACCCCCACCAGGAAGCCTGCCCCCGCCACCGGGTTGGCCCTCACCCTGCCCGCCCCCCCAGGGCACGTGCTGTCCCCACAGGGCACAGTGCCAGCTGGGGAAGGCCTTCTCCCACAAGCGCCCAGAGCAGGGCAAGGATGGCGCCAACTCGCTGGGTATTTCCCGGCCCCGCAACCTGTACTCGACACACATCCCCTCGCCTCAGAACTGCACAACCCCGTTTACAGATGTGGAAACTGAGGCTCAAGGAGACAAAAGGCCCGTCCACAGTGACCCCGTGAGGAAGGAATGGGGCCGGGATTTGAGCCCAGGCCTGCGGCAGGTCAGACCCCTGCACCCTGCCCCCCATTAGCTGCTGTGTGGTGGGCACCCAGACGTGGGCATGGGCGCAGGGGTCTGCCCTGCAGGGCAGTGTGGGCAGAGCCCCAGTGGCCAGTGGCGCAGGGGGGGGGCCTGGGAGGTCGAGGACGGCGAAGCTCCAGGAGGAGGCAGGAGGTGGCAGGGCGGCGTCGGGCAGGAGGCTGGCACGTCCCTGCAGAACGGGTGTCAGAGCACAGCCTGGGCAGCCGACGGCCCCCAGCAGTGACCCCTCCTCCGGGAGGGTGGTGGGGGCCACAGGGCTAGTGGGGTGAGCTTCACTCTGAATGCGGAGTCCCGGCACGGCGCACGTGGAGGGACAGACGGACAGATGAATGGAGCCCCGCTAGGAGCACCTTAAAGCAACTGTGAGCCGGCCAGGCCCAGGCCCTCCCCAGGGCCCCCTGCCGTGTCCGCACACGCACCCCTTCCTGTGCCAGCACGGCCCCACAGGGCAGCTGCTCCTCCTTCACCCCGAGGCACCCCTGCAGCCCAGCATCCTTCCTGTGGGCCCCCTCCTCCCCGAGGGCGACTCCGGGACCCTTTTCCTTGCTCCCCACCCTGCCCCAGGCCAGGGTCCAGCACAGGCTCCCAGAGCAGAGCCTGTGGGGTGGGGGTGCCGAGGGCCACGGCCCGCCTGGTCCCAAGCCCCTCTTCCAAGGCCTCCAGGGACAGGCAAGGCGGTGACTCAGTTTCCTACGCCTATAGGCCTTACCCGGCAGCCACGTGCCACGCGGTGCTGACCCCACTCTACCAGGCAGATCCCGAGAGCCTCCCCTCCCCCTCATGTTGCTGTGGATGCTACTCTCGGGGCCACATCCCCACCCACCTGCGGGCGTGGAGACACTAGATGACAGACAACAAAGGGGACACAGCCCGGCAGGAGGCTTGTGTGCCCTGACCCTTTGTCCAGGAAAGGCCCCCGCCCCAAATGCCCCCTCCCCACCAACGCACCCGGGTCCTCGAGCACATGTCTGCCCCTGCCATGATGACCCCAGCAGATTCTGCCCCTCCCCTGGGAAGCCCCGCTCCAGACACGCCTCACCAGCACTGTCCCAGGCCAAGCAGTAGCTGGCAGTGCTTTTCCTAGCAGAGAAAGAAAGGGGAGCAGGGGAGGGGGCGGGCCGGGGGGTGGGGGCGGACAGCTGGGGCCAGGGCCAGCTCTGGGCCTCCACTGGCTGTTCCATACTCTGCCGTTGCCTGGGAGGTGCCTGGTGGGGGTTGGGGGCTGGGTGGCCCCTTCCTAGACTGGGAGGTGCTGGGCACGCATCTCGTCCGTTGCACAGTCAAGGAAACTGAGGCCGGGGCTTGCATGGCCCATGTGAGCAGAGCCAGGGATTCCTGAGCTGGAGGGAGGGCCCATGCTGCCCGGCCAACCGTGGCTATAGGACCCCCACCGACCCCCCGTCCTTGGGACAAGCAGGCCCAAAGGAGCTCCAGTGGGGACAACTCAGAGCCACATTGAGAGCAAGCTCAGGTCCTCTGACCCTGTGCTCCTGGGAGGGCTCCTCTCACCCCAAATGTGAGAGTGGGGAGGGGGTGGGCTCATCCGGGTGGGCATCCTGTCAGGTGGGTGCTATGGGGGTGCCCTGACCGGAGGACACTGTCACTGAGGTCAGACCACACTGGGCAGACTAGCTGCAGAATGAATGAATGAATGAATGGGTCCTCAGTCCCCTGAGGACGAGGGACCCCCTTCAAATGGAGAACATTCCAGCAGCCTCCTCTGTTCACCTCCTGAAGGCTTACTGTGTCCCTGGCAGCAGACGAGACCCAGGCTCTGCCCTGGGGCAGGGCCCACATTCTGCAGGGGGGAGGCAAACAGGAAGCAGGGAGCGCGGGGATCCTCAGACTTCCTGCTAACTGGGCTCTGGGCTGGGAGACGGCAGACAGCGGTCGGGTGTAGGAAACGGCGGGAAGGCCTCTCAGAGCAGGTGGTGTTTGAGGCCGGAGCAGAACTGGGCACAAATGCACTGAATGTCCCTGCTGCCCTGAGGAGGGTGGCAGTGAGGCGGGCCGAGGGGTGCAGGGCAGCAGCCGGGCTGTCAGCCGGGGCGCACGGGGGCCACCCCAGCCCAGGTTCAGAACACAGGAGCTAGCGGTGGGCCATGACCTCGGGGCCGCTCTGCCCCTCCAGCTCCCAGCCCTGCAAGGAGACTCAGCAGGCCCCCAGGGGGGCTCCTCCAGCCCCCGCCCCCCCAAGGACAGAGTAGGGGGGGTCAGAGGAGGGAAGGCACTGGGGAAGGGGCTGGGGCCGAGTCCAGGCCGGCGGCGGGTGGGCGGTCTCGCCATCCCCTCCCACCGCCCCTCTGCCTGCCTCCTCTGCCCCCATCAGAAACCAGCCTCCGTGGGAGGAATCCATCTGGGAACCAGCCGCTGACAGCGACCTGGGGTCCCTGCCAACTCTCCCTTCCGCTCGCCCCCCCCCTCGCCTGCCCCTCACTGCTCTCTCCAAGGAAACCGAGGATGGGGGCAAGGCTCTTAAAGGGACCAGGACACACACGGGGGCAGGGACCCCAAGGAAGCGGCCGGGGCTGCAGCACAGACGGGGATGGCCCGAGGGTGGCCCCGGCTTGTCAGCACCTGGGCCTCTGCAGACTGAGGGCTCGTGTGCACAAACGAGGCACATCTGAAGAGCCTGGAGTGGGGTCACGGCCTTAGAGACAGCAGCCCCACGGGATGTGCAGGACGCCGGCCTCCCCGCCAGCCTGTCCCACGTCCGCCCTGCTGGCTCAGGTTGCAGAGGGCAAGGGGGCCAAGAGCCACCACGTGAGGGGAACCCCAACCTGGTGGGACTCCCAGAGCCTCCACGGCTGATGTGAGTGAGGGTCCTGGAGCTGGAGATGCGGTGGGGGTGGAACCCTGCCCTTCCCGGGGCCCCTGCACAGCCGGCCCCCAGCAGACACCCCGAACGCTGGCGTCGCAGGAGGAGCCCTGGCGGAGAGCCCCTGCCCCTGGCCGGCACGCTGGGCCTCAGTGTGCCACTCGCAGGTCAGGGCAAAGCCGCTGGTCGCCGAGAATCCTACCAGCTCTGGCTTTCCTGCTCTGATGCCAGGAGGTGGCTCAGGGCCACAGGGCCCAAGTGCCAGGATGTGCTCCGGGCCTCCATGAGCCCCACCACCCACCACCCGTCCTGTCTGCACCCAGCCTCCGCTCATCCTCCTGAACGGAGCTCTGCAAGCACCCCGTTCTCTCCCTAACACCCCCACTCCGCAGGCCCTCGCTGCTGCCGCAGGGCCAGGCTGGTGGGGGGGGGCTGCAGGGGAGGGGCCCCGAGCCATGCTGCTGAGGTTCCGGAACGGGGGACGGGGTTCTTTGGCTGAGAGGGTGGGATTTGACCACATAACCTGGGCTCCTGGGGCAAGGGGGACCCCAGGGGGCTGCCAGGGCCCAGGGTTTACAGAGATGCCGTGTGGGTGTCGAGCCTCTGGTGGACACGTGTGTGTGTCACTGGGGGCGAGGCAGGGGGAGGGGCTGTGCTGTGGGCGGGAGCCTCTGACTCATTTTTCTAAGAGGAGTGAGTCACGTGGTCAACTGTCGCATGTGTCTAGGAGAGGAGGTGGCCCTGCGAGCACATGACACATGTTTAGTTATATGTGAACACGCACAAGTGATCCCGTAAGACACGGGCAGGGCTCAGAGTGTGACCAGGGTCAGGGCTCAAGAGGGTGACCAGGGTCAGGACTCAGAGTGTGACCAGGGTCAGGGCTGAGTGTGACCAAGGTCAGGGCTCGGAGTGTGACCAGGGTAAGGGCTTGGAGTGTGACCAGGGTCAGGACTCAGAGGGTGGCCAGGGTCAGGGCTCAGAGTGAGACCAAGGTCAGGGCTTGGAGTGTGACCGGAGGTCAGGGTTCAGTGTATGACCAGGGTCGAGACTCAGAGTGTGACCAGGGTCGGGGCTCAGAGTGTGACCAGGGTCAGGGCTCCGTGTGTGACCAGGGTCAGGGCTCAGAGGGTGACCAGGGTCAGGGCTCAGTGTGTGCCCAGGGTCAGGACTCAGAGGGTGATCAGGGTCAGGGCTCAGAGGGTGATCAGGATCAGGGCTCAGAGTGAGACCAGGGTCAGGGCTCAGAGTGTGACCAGGGTCAGGGCTCAGAGTGTGACCAGGGTCAGGGCTCAGAGGGTGACCGGGGTCGGGACTCAGCAGGTGACCTGTGGTAAGGCTCCCTCTCCCCCAGACCCCCACCCACAATCCTGCAGATGTGTGGCACTCTTTCTCACCCCCATCACCACGCACAGGTCCACACCAGCACAGACTCGATTCCTGGGCACACAGGCGGAAGCAGACTTGGGCCCCTGCCCCTGGGCCATATTTCGGGGCACCTAGGAAAGCCGGGGCTCCTGTGAGCCCATTCATGGGGTGAGGAGCCGCCCGCCTGGCCATGGAAGGACGAGGTGTCCAGTGCAGTGTGGAGCAGGGGCCGGAGGGCAGAGCAGCTCCCTCCACCCCCACCCCCAGCCTCTGACCCTCCCCCATGGGTCCAACGCCTCAGTCCCCACTCCTGAGCTTTGAGCTGAGTCAGGGGCCTCTAAGAGGCTCGACTTTCTCAGAGGCGACAGTCACCATGCAACTGGGCTCCCGGGGCCACAGCCCGGACCGAACAGGGAGCTTATTTGCAAATGCCGTCTGGGCCATAGCTATTGGCACCTTCCTTCTGTCCTCGGGGCCCTGGGCCCCCAGGCACAGACACGATCCCGAGCATCCAGCGGTGACCAGGGATGGGTGGGCCACGCTGGGGCAGTGGGCAGGCCCCCGCAGCTGAAAGAGGAAGGGCAGGAGGAGTTCACGGCCAGAGAGGAGACGTGGGGACCTGGCCACAGTCCTCTCCCTGCTCCCACCCAGCTCCTCCCCGTGAGCCGGCGGACTCTGGCCACAGGATGGGAAGCCAAGGCTCCCGGGGTGTGTGGGGTCTGCCCCAGGCCACATGGCCATGTGGTCCTCGGGGGGAGGGGCCCCGGGACACTGAGCTGGACACGCTCTGGGCTGGCCAGACCTCCCACAGCCTGCTGTCCAGGAAGGGCAGAGGGGATGAATCCCACCTCTCTGGAAAGCAATTTAATTCCCAGGGCTTAAAACTGTCCGGGGACTGGACGCCAAGGAAACAATCAGAAACATGGGTGGAGCTGTCCGAGGGGGCGCTGGGGGTCGTCAGGAGAAAGCAGGAGGCCCCCCCAGAAGGGGTCAGCCAGGTGTCCCGGCTCAACAGCCCCCGGAGGGCAGGCTCCTAGCTGTGGGGAAGGGCCAGGCACCATGGACTTGAAGTCACAGCACAATCCCGCTGCCTGCGGACAGCTGTGCTGTCCTGTAAAACCCAGAGAAAAGTCGTGGGACAACGACCAAGACCAGAGTGCCACTCGCCAGGGCTGCGGGTCCTCACACCCCAGGCCCAAAGCAGGGAAGGCCAGTGGCATCCGCTGAGTGGCCCCGAACGCCCCCAGCCCAGGGCCCTTGCACTGCCTGTCCCGTTTGTCAAAATGCCTCTATCCAGACACCACCGTGCCCGACACGGGCACAGTGCTGTGTCAGACCTCCGCTCATACATCACCTCCTCGGAGATGTCTCCGTGAACCTGCTTTAAAAGGCACTTCACCCACCTGCCACCAGACCCATCTGTCTTCGCGTCTTGGCACCTGTCATGACCTGACATTTTCATGTCACGTACAGACATTTTCTGTACATTCCTGCTTTGCTGTCCCTCCTCATTGGAGACAGGACACGAGGACAAAGCTGAGGACAAGGACCTGATAGAGCAGTGCCTTGTCCATGGTCAGTGATCACTGGAGGATGGATGGATGGATGGTGGATGGATGGATGGATGCAGGGATGGATGGACGGACGGACAGATGGATGGATGGATGGATGGATGCAGGGATGAATGGATGGATGGATGGATGGATGGGTCGATGGATGGATGGAGGGATGAGGGTGGATGGGTGGATAATGATACCATCTCAGCAAGTCCATAGTTCCTGACACAACAGCTGCCACAAGCTGGACCCACCCTCCCTGTTTTCCAGCCACCTGCTCTTCCTGGCCACACCTCACATGCCACTTGCACGTTGTGCTTCTGCCTCCCCTTCCCTGCCAGGCAAACCTGTCTTATTTTAGCGTCAGCCACTCCGGAAGGCTTCCTGACCTCCCAGGACACACATTTATCCCCGCAGTGCCCAGAGCACGAGGGATTGCTGCACGTACCCCCTGGCGCAGGGGACCAGGCCGGCCTGGGGCAGGGGTGCAGGGAGTTCTAAGGGATGGTGGTGCCAGGGCTGAGAGAGGTGGGTGGTGACAGTGTCACCCAGCTTCCTGCCCACGCCCTCCCCAGCAGGAGAGGGTGCCCCCAGGCTCACCTGGACCACCAGGACCAGCTGCCGAGCTCTCCCCTGCCCCGTGTCCCCTAAATCCTGAGCCTCCTCCAGAGGCTGCTCCCTCTCTGAGGCCTTTGCACAAACTCTCCCCGGGAGGCCTGGGAGGCGGGCTGGGTGGGCTGCAAGCTGCCTCAGAGCCAGGCCTGGGCAGTGGGGGGTCATTCAAGACAGATGGATGGGAGGACACGGCCTCCAACCTGAACCGGCAGCCCTCCCCTGCGGGTCAGCTCCCCCCACCGCCGCCCGAGTCCACCCTGGAGGCCCCCCCAGGCCACAACATCCACGTGAACTTACACATCCGACTCGTCCCACAGGATACAGGTCTGGTTGGTGGTGCCCTGGGGGAGAGAGAGAGTCAGGGTCATGTGCCCACCCTCCGGGCCCCACCCAAGGTCACTGCCAGGACCCACCCACAGGTGAGCTAGGTGGGCACTCAGGCTGTGCGATTGACCCAAGAGATGGAGTTTGTGGAGGAGGAAACTGAGACCCAGAGTGGGGAAGGGACCAGCCCAGTCCCCAAGCCTGGCTACGTGGCCTTTAGCAACTCTTGCGCCCTCCCTGCGCAGCCCGTCCCGGGACGCCCAGGGGGCCAGTGTAAGAAGGTGTAATAAGTAAGTAAGTAAGATGGTGTAAGAAGGAGACCCCTCCCCAGGGGCCCTGAGGGGTAAGCGAGCAGGAATCCACAAATGCGCCTGCCCCGCAGGCCTGGGGTGCCGCTGGGACCTTGGGGGTGAGAGTGGCAAGGTCCGGGCGCCCTCGTGAGGGGTGCTGTGCTCTAAGCACCGGTGGTAATTAGTTCTCAGCCAAGCCCATAGCTCACATGTGATCAGGGAGAGAGCGCAGGCACAGAGAGGCTGAGCCTCTTGCCCAAGGCCACACAGCGGGAAGGAGCAGGGCTGCAATCCGCCTCCCACGTAACCCTGCTGTGTGAGCCTGGGCCAATCACTACCGGTCTCTGAGCTGCACTTTCCCCATCTATCATTCAGGGATAAAAGCGGCTCCCCCTCGAGGCTGACGTGACGACCCGAGGCGGCCGCAGGACCCCACGTGGGCTCGCGGGGAGGAATCAGGCGCCGACGAGCACGCCGAGGGCACTCACGTTGTACACGTGGGCAAACTCGATCTCCAAGGGTGTGAGCAGGGAGCGAGGCGGGGGCTTCACGGTCACCGAGATGACCTTGGAGTTCAGCACGGTCGTGTTCCTGGGGCAGAGCCAGCAGGCCGTCAGCGAGCTTTCCCCCAGGCGCCTCTGCCGGCCGGGCCCGCCCCTCCCGGGCTGGGGCTCTCACCTCTGCAGGGCCAGGAAGCTGCCCAGGTTTCTGTAGAGCACGGTGCCGACCACGAACACGGACGAGTCGTCGGCCTCTGGAAGAGGGCACCGCGGTCACTCTCTCCCGGCCGCGCCCCCCCGGCCCTTGCTCCAGCGAGGGAAGAAGTGCGTGTCCCAGGCGGAGGCCCCAGCTCCTTGGTCACGTCCACCCCCACGACGCGCCCAGCACTGCAGTCGGAGAGCTGGGGTGGCTGCCTAGGTCCCCCTAAGTGACCCCTGAGGGCTGGGGGAGGGGGGCAGGTAGGTGCGCTTCTCTCCCCGGGAGCCGGGGTTGGCTGCTGTGCGCCTCCAGGACCCCTTCCCTCCCTGCGGTGAGCAGGTCCATCGGTCCATTCAGCAAAGATTGCCTAGGAGCCTCCAAATGCAGGAAGGGCAGGGAGGGCTTCCTGGAGGAGAGGGCGACCTCAGGAACACTGAGAAGAAATGAATGCTGCCCTGGCCCTTGAGGCAGCAGGCCAGACTCCAGAAGGAACCTCCCAAGGGGGTGGGCCCTCAGACCCTAGGGCCCGATCTCGCATGGGGGCCCCTCACCTGCCAGCCCCGTGGAGAAGACACTCTTGGACACGGTGACCCTGTCCTCCGGCACCTTGGCCCAGTCGCCCGTGGCCCGCCAGCCCTTCATGGGGAAGCTGATGTCTGTGGCTCCGCTGGCCGGGAGCTTATGGATGCTGAGGACTGGGGCAGAGGGAACGGCCCGGAGACCGCAGGGACACACAGAGAGGGAGACAGAGAGCAGTTGCACAACCCAGAGCCCGGGCCCCGGGCGCTCCTGGCTCAGCGGGGCGCCGACCTCGGCAGCTTTCCGGCCTCGTCTGAGCCCTCCAACGACCCCCACCCCGGGCCCCAGTGGGAGCCCCCCAGCCACCATGAGGACCCGGGCTCGGACTCAGCCCCCAGAGCCCCGGGAGGGGTCAAAGGTGGCTTGTGCAGTCAGGTCTGTGGCCATGAAGGGTCCCCGGGGAGCCGTGTCCCCTTGGGGCCCCCTCCTCCCTGGGATGCTAGAGTCCAGGCCCCCTGCCTCCATGCTCTATAAAAGGGGGAGGAAGAGCGCGCACCTCACAGGCCTTCCCCAGGGGTCAGGTGGGACATGCAGGACCAGAGGTGGGGGGTCCCAGTGTCTCTAAGCCCCCTTCACCCTGGGCCACCCGTGTCAGGTGGACACCCCGCTCCCCTCACCCAGCACTCTGGGGCTTGGGTCAGGTGTGGGTGAAGGGGGCAGGGCTCAGGGGCCAACGGCCTCCGCTACGGTGCCCAGACACCTCTGCCTTCGCCCACCCCCAGGGCCTGTCCCCCAACAAACAGCTCGCACACACAGCCACTTCGCACCTCTGTCCGCGCCTGTTTTCACGGGGCCCCCATCCAACACCCGTGCCCTCCATGCCTGGCTACCTGGCTGTGCCCTCCTTCACCTGTGTGCTCAACTCTGGGGGCCAGGGCAACGTCCCTACAGGAGGACCTGGGGACACATGGGGCCACCTCTCTGTGTGCCCAGTGTATGGGGTACGGGGTGTGTCAGTGTGTAGACGTGTGGGGTGTGTAGGTATATGAGGTGCGTGGGGGTTGGGGTGCATAAGGTGTGTGGTGTCTGTGGGGGTGGGGGGTGTAGGGGTGTGCAGGTGTGAGGCAGGTAGGTATCGGGTGTGCAGGTGTGAGGCGGGTAGGTATTGGGTGAGAGGGGGGTAGGTACTGGGTGTGCATGTGTGAGGCGGGTAGGTATTGGGTGTGCAGGTGTGAGGCATGCGGGGTGTGGAGTGGGGTGAGGTGTGGGGTGAGGACCACCACTGCTGCAGCTGTTTGAAAGCACAGCTCCCATTTACCCCCAGGTGCTCAGGGCCCCAGGTGCTCAGAGGGTCGGGGCTGCCTCCATGAGAACCGCAGGGAGACCGCCAGGCCCGTCCCCGTAGACGAGGGGACGCAGGTGGGAGGGCCCGGCCGGGGATGCAGAGCGGGGGCCTGGGGGGCGGCGGAGGGGGCGGGGCTCACCCAGGTTGTCTGTGACCTGGTAGGCGTCCCGCAAGTCCTTCATGCGGAAGCCGATGACGTCCACGAAGTCCTCCACCAGCCGGAAGAGCTCCTTGGCGTTGGGGCCCATCTGAGGACCGGGCGGGGTGGGGGGCGGAGGCCCCAGAGCAACATGAGGGTGTCCTCGAAGCCCCGCACCCAGCCTGGGACAAACCCTCCGTCCCTCCGCTCCTGCCCCGGCCCCCGGAGGCTCCGGACACAATTCTGGAAGCAGCGCTGGCCGCTGGGCCTCCGGCACCGCTTTGGGGGCGGAACCTTGAGCCCGGGGGAGGGGGGCTGCCGTGCTCGTGGACAGGGGTCCGGCCTGGGGAGACGGCAGGGGTCTCCGGACACCCACAGGAGGTGAGCGTCCGTCCTCTGGCGGATGGGGAGACGGAGGCTGGGCAGGAATCGGCTTCCTCAAAGTCACAGCAGCGCAGAGGCCCTGCTGGGATCGGAACCCAGGCCCCCCACCCCCGGGCTAGCCTGGGCCCCAGGGAGGAAGCAGACGCCTGTGCCCACCCTGCTGCTCGGACGGCAGGGCCCAGACCGGCGTGCGTACCAGCTGGGCCTCCTCCCACTTGTCCCGGTTCTCCTCGGCCAGGAGGTTGCTAATGATCTGCACAAAGTTCTAGAAAGGAGACAAAGAAGGGCCGGTGAGCAGAGAAGGCGCCGGAACCGTGGCTCCGTGTGGGGGCGGGGCAGGGCTCCGCAGGGGCCAGGTCACGGCCCCGCACCCCATTCTCCCTCCAGGTGCCCTCCCCGGGGCGGCCCTCTGGGGGCCCACCTGCGCGTCCCCGGGGGTGGGGCTATAGTATGCCCTCCGGAAGATCTCCGTCATGTTCCGCAGGACATCGATGGTGGAGAGAAGGTCCCCACTGTAGCTGGTCCCGTCCTGGGAGATCTCCACCAGCGTCTGGATGACCTCGGAGACCCCCTCCCCGGGCAGCCCACGCTGAGCCTTCGCCAGGTGCTCCCGGGTCTGGGGAGATGGAGGGGGGTAGGGGCCATGATTCGGCAGGATCCGTCGAGGCAGGCCGACGACCCCAACACCTGGGCCGTCTGCAGCCCGCGGCCAGTGGCCACAGCTGACTGGTGTCCACGGGGCATGCCGCGGGGGCCACAGGGCCAGGTCTGAGGTGAAAGGGCAGTGGAGAGCCGGTCAGGGCAGGAGACCCCGGAGTCCACGCTCACCATCATCTGGATGTTCCGGTAGTCGATGGAGACGCAGCGGATGTAGGTGGGGGGCTCCCAGTAGGCGACGCCTTCCTCGTCCAGCTCGCAGCGTCGCAGGATGAGGCCTGGGGGGAAGCGGCTGGTCTCTGCCCCCAGCTGGGAATCCCACCCCCGGCTCCTCGGCACACGCCCCTCCCGCCCCCGAAGCAGAAGCAGGGACTCGCCCGGGGTCTTCCGCTGACAGCGGGGACAGAGGGGGCCCGGCCTCCCTCATTTCTTTCCTCCCACACACGTAGCCGCAGCTTGTGAAGTCAGGCACCCAGGACCCCACCTGCAAGGGGGCGGAGGCGGGGGGGGGGCTCTCCTGCAGCCCCTCTTGACCCAGAGCCCCTGGAGAGCCAACGGCCTGGGTCCCTGCCCGGCGCCTCCCACAGAGCCGCAGGGGCCTCGGATGGCCTGGGTGTCCCGTCGACACTGAGGGAGCACCTGGCATCAGTTGTGACCCAGAACTTACTCCCAGGAAGTGGACAGGGACCTGGGCACGGCTGCCTGCCCAACAGTGGTGGCCACGAAGGACCGCCACGACCCTGTCACCAGCGGGAGCCACTGGGTGGGAAGGGACACCCGTCCCTCAGTGTGGTGCAGGATCCCGAGGGGGAACACGGTCGTGTGAGCCGGCGAAAGGCCAGAGGTCACGCCCCACTGTGACCTGTATTTTCTTTGCTTCTGTGGATTTGCAATATGCTACCAGGAACGTGCAGACAGAACAGGGGTGGGGTCAGGAGTACACGACCCCACCGTCGCCTCCACCTTTGTCCCCACCCCGTGTGGGCCACCCCACCACTTGCTTCCAACAGCCCTGTAGGGAGAGCCCTCAACACCCTCCTTATATTGAGAGAACAGGGAGGCTCAGAGAAGTCACGTCACTTTCTAGATGTTACACAGCAAATAAGGGTACACAAATGCTGACGCTCCTCCAGACAAGAGGGGAAAGACCACCAACCCCTCAGCGCAGCTAAGCCCCTTCCCCTAGGAACGCACCCCGCTTTCCACACACCCCCCAAAACCCTTCACCACAAGACTGCAGGGGGGCTAAGGCTGCTGGTTTCCCACTTACTGGTCCCGCAAGCCCAGGGCAAGTGTGCTAACTTCTTTGTGCCTCAGTTTCCCACCCGTAACTGGGCATCTTCGAGGGACATGACTCGCAGCGGGTGCAGCTGCTGTCCTGGCTTCGGTGTGCGGACAGAGCTGCCCAGGCGCGGCTGGCAGCACCCTGGGGCGGGCCTGCAGGGGCCTCTCAGGGCCTCGCATGTGTCTCTGAGGGTCGGACCGGAGTCCCTCACCTGTGGCATTGCGGGGACACCGGACTGCAGCCACCTCTCCTGCCGGAGTCTCCTTCCAGATCACAGTGCCAAAGTTGTCCTCGTCACAGATCTCGTGGGGCTCTGCCAGGGGCCGGGGAGTGGGTGCGGGAGGGTGTGGGGAGGGGGACTGTGAGCGGGCAGCAGGCTCGGGACGGCCACGACCCCCCCAGAGCATGCGCCGTCCCGAGGTTGTCCCAGCAAAGCGAAGCCCTAAGCCCACCCCGTCGCCCAGGTGCCCCCCAAGTCCCGCCGCAGGCAGGAGGACCCTCACCAGGGCACCGCTGGGGGCTACACTGCCGGTGCTCGTCCTGAGGGCCCTGGCAGGTGGCTCCCCCGAAGAACGGACCGGAGCAGATGCGTTCCCGTCGCTGTGTGCCGCCCCCACACGTCACGCTGCAGCTGCCCCACGACGCCCAGGCCTGCCACTTCCCGTCCACTGCGGGCCACAGCCAGGCACGGGGCACGCAGATGGTGACAGGCGGGCCCAGTCCAGCAGTCACGGGGGCCAGGGTGCAGCAGCGGGAAGCCACGAGGAGAAAGGAATTGAGACCAGGGGAGCAGAACCAGGGCTCAGCTTGGCCCAGAGAAAGACCAGTGCCTCCCGTGCACCACCACCCCCGTGTCCCCCGGACCCCCACGACGCCGTGGCTCACGCCCATCAGCCCCCGGACCCCCACGGCCCCGTGGCTCACGCCGGTCAGGCCTCCCCCTTCCCCCCAGCCCCCAGACCCCGCGTCAGGACCCTGACCTGGGCACTGCTGCAGGAAGCAGTCTCGAGTCTCCACCCAGTGGCCCTGGCACTCGGCGCCGCCGTAGGAGGGCCCGTTGCACTCCCGGGTGCGCTGCTGGCGGCCCTGGGAGCAGCTGGCGGAGCAGGTGCTCCAGCTTGACCACTCGTTCCAGTTTCCGTCCACTGCCCGGCCCGGGGGAGGAAGGGGGCAGGAAGCCAGCGTGAATACCCGGGGCCTCAGGGCCAGCCTGGACTGTAGTGTGAACGCCCCAGGGACTCCCCACCCAACACTGAGCCTGGGCCACAGGCGTGAGTAACTCCAGGGGCCGCCACCCCACCGCGCAGCCTGGGCCGCAGATTAGAACGCCCCCATGGTCTCACCCAACACCAAGCCTGGGTCACAAGTGTGAGCACCCCTAGGGGCCCACCCCACCACCAGGCATCCTGGGGCACGGGTGCGACCACCTGGGGGGGCACCATCCCAACACCCATGACACTCGAGTGAGAATGCCCTAGGGTCTCCAACCTCGAAGCACCCCAGCAAGCTGGCCTTGGACTCCTGTGACCTGGGCCCGTGGTCCAAGGGGCCCGTCCCCCTTTCCTTCTCTCCGCTGCCCCGCCCCCCAGCCCAGCTCCCTCCCTCTCACCTACCAGGACACAGGGCGATGTTGCAGAACTTAGTTTGCTTCTCAGGGCCCTCACAGGGGTTGCCTCCAAACTGGGGGGGCCTGCAGGTGCGCGTCCGGTCCCGGAAGCCACGGCCGCAGGTGCTGGAGCAGAGGCTCCAAGGCGACCACTCATCCCAGGCGCCGTGCACTGTGGAGGGGGGGACCGGGAGGGCGCCGCCGCTGGGCTCAGCAACCCCAGGTGGGACGCGGCTGCCCCGCCCATTGCCGCCGCGCCCCGCACCCTCCCGGCTGCTCCTCCCCGCCGCCCCGCCCCCTCCCGGCTGCTCCTCCCCGCCGCCCCGCCCCCTCCCCGGCCCACCTGGACACACGGCCGAGTTGTTGCAGAGCCGCTGCTCGCGGAGAGGCCCGCTGCACTGCGTGCTGTAGGAAGAGGACACGCAGAAGCGCGTGCGGGTCTGCCAGCCCTCGCCGCAGGTGCTGGAGCACACGCTCCACGGGGACCACTCCTCGGCCGCGGGGTCACCTGCGGGCGCAGACCGACATCCTCGCAGGCCTGCCGCTGCCTCTGTGCCGAGGCTGCGCTCAGACTCCCAGGAGGGGCCGTCCGTGCCGGGCAGCAGGCGCACCCTGGGATTCCAACCCGGGCTGCTCCTCGGGACTCGCCACTCCCCCTACGAGCCTGAAAGCCCCTGGGGGGAGGCTTGTGCCATGTCCGGGTCCCCGGGGCCCAGCCCCAAACGGACCCCTTCGCCTCACACCAATCTCCAAAAGTCGACAAGCGCCTGGCACCCAAGAGGTTAATGGTAAAGTCGTTAAGGTTATTACTTGGAATTAGCAACAACTAATAATGTATAAATTTGCCCAAAGAGCCAGTGCCCCGAGGCCAACCTTTCCCACTTCAGCGTGTTCTAGTCCAGCTGCGGGCATGTCAGGCCGGCGCACCCCGCGGCTCACCTGTCTGCGGGGACGGGAACCCGAACTGCTGTATCTCATCCCCCAGCTCCTCGCGCCGCCGGGCGTCCGTGGACCGCAGGGACTGGCTCCGGGAGCTGGTGCGACCCGCCGCTGCAGGAGCGCCTCCGGTCAGTGTCCAGGCCACGGCCTGCAGCACCAACCCCAGAAGGCGAGAGCGCCGCTCTGGGCCCTGGGGCCCTCAGCCCCCGGGCAGGCTTGCCCCACCAGGGCTGTCTAGCCCCCCCGGACAGCTGGGAAAGCTGGAATCACGACACCCCGGCCTGACACCGGCCCCTGTCTGGTCACCATGAGACCCCTTCCTGTGGCTCCCCTCCCCCCCGCCCTGCACCCCTTCCCTCTCTTCCCCCAGGGGTGGGCCCGCAGGACTGCTAGTCTGAGCGGCTGCTGCCCTCTTCTGCTCAGCGTCCCACCCGCGGCCCTGTCTCCCGTGGCCTGGCCTCCTGACACCTCAGAGCCCTCCCCAGGTTCTTGAGAAGAGCTCTCTCCAGGAAAGGTTCGTCAGGGAATAAACCACCCGAAGAATGACAGTCTCATTATAACTTGATTTAACGTTATGGAAGTGGCTAAAATATGCATAAAGACATTAGAGCCTTATTAGAGAAATTCATTCTGGAGTCAGGATCAGGCTGGGGCCGGCAGGTCTGGCCAGGGCTCCTCGGGTGGGGGAGAAAGAGGCAACCCCGCCGTCGGCCCTCCCGGAACTCTCCAAAATTCCCAGCCCCGAAGACCCGAAGAAATCTCCACCCAGTTCCCGCCTAACTCCGGGCGCGGCGGGGCGGGACAGGTCCCACCCTCCCTCCTGGGCCTTTAGCTCCACTGGTCCGGGCCCTGCCAGGTCCTGGCCTCGGCCCCGCCCCGGGCCAGGCTCCACCCTTCTGGCCCCGCCCCGCCCCTTTCAGGCCAAGGTCCCACCCCAACCTGACCTTGCCCTAGGGATGTCCTCTACTTGGTCCCACCCCACCCCGCTCCCACCCTCCCCTCCACTGGCCCCGCCCCTGGCTCCTCCCCCATCCGCGGGTTCCTCCCCAGGCCCCCC
>CM053569.1:1448450-1503842 GCA_028646485.1 Cryptoprocta ferox | reverse complement strand
GCCCACTCCCGGGACCCGGTCCCCCCCCAGCCATTCCTGGACCCGGTCCCCCCCCAGCCATTCCTGGACCCGGTCCCCCCCCAGCCCACTCCCGGGACCCGGTCCCCCCCCAGCCATTCCTGGACCCGGTCCCCCCCCAGCCCACTCCCGGGACCCCGATGGCCTAGCAAGGCTCAGGCAGGACTTCTCTGGTCCGTGAGCCTACTTCGCCCCCATTTCTGAGAGAACAGTGTCCGCTCTTGTCTCAGCTTTTGAATTTCACCTGCAGTCAGCTGCCCGGGGCCCCCCTTGGGCTCACCCGCAAATGTGCCGAGCGTGGAGCCCTCTCTGCAGCCGACGCCACCTCCAAAGCCGCCAGAAATGCCATGTTAGTGCCCCTCCTCCCAGCCCCGCCCCCGCTCTGCTTTCTGAGTTACATTCTGTTTGTTTTAAGCTTTTTCTGTCATCTGTCGTCTCTGTCACCTCTGCCGTCCACTCTGGGGATCCTCCCCACCCGGCCCTCCGCCAGGCTCCCCTCCTCGTGCCGCCGGGGACGGGACGGGGCCCGGGCAGCGTGAGCACTCTGTGCGCTGGCCTGTCCTCGCCCGTGGCGTCTGGGCCGTGCACTGCGTGAGTGTGGGGTGTGTGCGCGCGCGCGCGTGAGCGCGTGGGTGAATGTCCCATGAGTGAGCACGGGGGAGTGTGCAGGGCACTCGTGGCTGTGGGGGGACCCAGGTTCGGGGCAGGCTGGGTCCACTGAGGCAGAACGAGTTGGGAGGCCCGGGCGGGGACGAGTCTCCAGGAATATTCGCTGTGTGCTTCACGCGCCGCTCTCTGTGGGGTGGAGGCGCCACCCTGGGCCTGTCACGAGAGCCCTGGGGGACGTTCCCCGCCAGGTCACGCAGCAGGTCCAGGTCAGGTCACGCTGAGCCGCGCTCACTCCCCTTCCCCACATCAGGGGCATTTGACCTTCCAAAGGGTCGCACGGCACCACTGCCCGGGGCGTCCCTGCAGCTACCCCCCTGCCCACTGACAGCCGGGCCAGCACAGGCTCCTGCTCGCGGCCCCAGCAGAGCTCTGGGCTGCGGGGACTCCAGGACTGCAGGGTCCCCGGGCCTGGGCCACCTGCCAGCCGCCTCGGGCTCTAGGTGTCAGGCCTCCGCCCAGGGAAGGTGGCTCACAGCAGGACGAGACTGCCCGGCCCCCGGGGCCCCGCCGCCTTCCTGCTCCCAGGGTGGCCGGCGGAGGTCAGCTGTGGGGGGGGAGACTCGGAGCCCCACCTGCCACGGCGGGCACACGGAGGTTCGGGGCCGGGAAGGGAGACGGACAGCCGGGCGGCGTGCCCCACTTCAGGCTCTGCACCACGTGCAGGCACGGCTTCCGCGAGGGCACTGGTACTGCGGCTGGGGGGCCCGGATCGGCAGCCCCCCCCCCGGAAGGGGATGTGAGGCGGGTCTGTGAGATCTGGGTCCGAAGCCCACGCGCTGGCGGGGACAGAAGCGGGGTGGGGGCTTCGGGGCGAGTCCGGGCTCAGGCCTGGGAGCCGGGCTGGAGACCTGGGTCCTGGAACGGGGGGTGGGGGTGAGGCAGGCCTGTGCTCTGTGCAGGCCCCCCGGACGGGTCGGGGAGAGGACAGCGGTGGGTGGCTCGGCTGGGCCCCCCGCGGGCTCCTCACCGCGGGGCGGAGAGGGGGCACTTCCGGGGAGAGCGCCTGCCCCCGCCCGGTGACCCACGCCCTCCCAGCCTCTCTCCCAACAGCCCCCCTGCCCCCAGCTCCTTCCTGGTGGCCCTGGTCCCTGCCTGATGTTCCTCGTGCCCCTCACCTCTGCCCCCTCCTCCTCGTGCCCCTCACCCCTGCCTTCTCCTCGTGTCCCTCACCCCTGCCCCCTCCTCGTGCCCCTCACCCCTGCCACCCCTCCACTTCTCCTGCTCCACCTCTGCCTGCCTTATCCTTTTGAGGAGGGTGTCCTGTAAGGAGGGGAGCAGGGGGCCCTGACCCCAGCCCCCACCCCTGGTGGCAATGACCATGGCCCCAGCGGCTCCTTGGAGCCCCTGCAAGGCAGTCAGCTGCCCATGGGGGCAGAGCCCAGGAGTTGCAGCGGTGAGGAGTGTGGGGCGGGGCACCTTCCCCAGACGCACTGCACGCTGGCGCGTCCGCCCTCACGACAGCCCCCGAGGTGACGACGCCGTTCGGAAGACGAGACAGGCTCAGAGCAGCCACGGTGCGGCCCGTGGTGGTGCGGGGGGTGCCAGGCTGCAGGGGGCAGTGCCGCTGTGGGGGCTCCTGGGGGCAGCCCCTCCCCCTGGGGACCAGCGGAGCAGGGCCTGCCAAGGCGAGGAGGTGCCTGTGGGTCTCTGTTCTTGTCTCCGCCCCCACCCCCACCCCTCTGTCTGGCCCTGTCTGTCTGTCTGTCTGTCCTCTCTCCTGGAGCAGTTCTCTGGTTCTTTCCCTCTGTCCAGAGCTCAGAGGCCTGGCCAAACACCGCCCCCCAGTGGCCACCTTGTAGTTGGGGCCTTGGCCCCCCAGCTCCCACCTCCAGTGCACCTCCCCTCCCGTGGCCTCCTGGACGGCTAGGAACCCAGGTCTTCTGGAGAGTTCCTCTCTCTCCGCCGCCCAGCCCCCGTGGACCACCCTCCAGAGTCTCTGGGCGCCCTGGGACTCGGGGCGGGAGGTCTGCTCCCCGGGAGCGCGCCCGGCGGGGAGGCGGCGCGGGGCGGCCCTGACGCGGCCGCCCGCTGGCTGTCCCGCAGGGCGTCGCTGTGGAGCTCCTGCGTGGTGCTGCCGCTGCTGGCGCTGACCTGGATGTCGGCTGTGCTCGCCGTCACCGACCGCCGCTCCGCCCTCTTCCAGATCCTGTTCGCCGTCTTCGACTCCCTGGAGGGCTTCGTCATAGTGATGGTGCACTGCATCCTGCGCAGAGAGGTGGGCGGCCCGCGGGAAGGCGCCGGGCCAGGCGGGGCGAGGGGGGCACAGCGGGGACCCCGTCTCTGCCAGGCGGGGCTGCGTCCGCGCAGCTGGGGCGGCCCGGACGTCGTATGCGTGAGGCTCCCTCCTCGAAGCGCCCCTGCGCCCCTCACCGGCTCAGACCGGGGAGGGGTTCCTGTCCTCCTGGGGTCTTTGGGACCAAGAGCCACCAGAAACGTCAGCAGCTTTCACGAGGGCGGAGACTCCCGTCCCGGGGTCTCTGGGCCTCTCCTGAGGGCGTGGAAGGAGGCTTTCACCAAACCGTCCCGACGGCCGCCTGCCCAGTACCGACCGCTACGGTGACCTGCTCCGTCTTGGGAAGGTGGACACGTGGAGAATATGTGTCTGGACACGGATGGGACAGGGGCCCCCGTGAGGCTGGAGGAGGCCGGGACGAGCGCAGAGGCCGAAGGGGCAGGAGCCGGTGGGCAGACACGTGGAGTTACCTCCCCTTCCCCCCGGAACCTCCTAGAAAGACGGCAAAGTGATTTTAAAGCACAGATTGGAAAGGATGAAAGAAGCAGGAGAAGGCTCCGCAGTGAATCCTGGGAGATCGGGGAGAGAAGGGCAGGGGTCAGGAGCTCAGCCTGCCTGGGAACCCGGCCCCCGGCTGGGGGGGCAGGCCCGGCGCACTGAGGCCAGAGAGCTGCCAGAAGTGGGGCTGCAGGGCCCCCCGGAGGCCCAGGGAAGGTCCGCTGTGGACGGCTGTTTGTCTGCTTAGGTAGCAGCCCGGACCCCCCTCCCCCGGCCTGGCATCGCGGCCCCCAGCCCGCCTCCCCCACCGGCAGCTCCACCGTCCTGGGTGGGGGCCCTGGGGCCCCGGTCTGGGGGCGCCCTGCCCCGCTGAAGGTGGGGGTGCAATGCCGAGACAGGGGTGCATAAACCTGTGTGCTGGCCCCTGGTCACCCCAACAGCTGGGGCCCCCAGCCTCAGACCACCTGGGGGAGAGGTGAGCGCCCCTCTCCAGGGCCTCCGACCACAGGCAAAGACCCGAAGGTTCTGATGTTAGACCAGCGCCGTGGGCAAGCTCCCGCCACAGCCTCCTCCACATGTACACGGCCAGCCGGTCCTGCGTGTCCTGAGGACACTGAGATCCTGGGGACCCGAGGGGCGCCTGTGCCGGAGAAGTCCCAGGTCCAAGCAGCCGCGGGCCCCAGGGACAGCCCAGGAGGTAGCATCTCAGCCCTGCGGCGGCGTCCTCAGAGCGCGCTCGCCACCCCCGCCCAGCAGCCACTCGAGCCTGGCCCTGGCCCGACCGACGGACGAGCGAGTCTCACCCGCCGGTCACTCCCTCTTGTCCAGATGGGGCAGCTCGAGGCCGGCACAAGGCCGGTCGCCTCGCTGGGGCGCAGGCACCCGCCACCGCCCGGGCTCCAGGCTCACGCCCTCGGCCCCCAGCTGCCCGGCTACCAAACAGCAACAGAAAGGGAGCTTGTAGGAATTCACAACGCGGGAGCAGAAGCGGAGAAGCTCGGTGACCGGGGGAAACGGAGGCCGCGTCCCACGAAGGAGAGAGGGCGGGACCGGAGAACGGAAGGCGCCTCTGCAGGCCTTGGTCAGGGACCCGGGCTGCCCGGAGGAATGTCTGCCCCGGGGGCCCGCTCTGGGGGACAGTCAGGCGCCCCTGAAGGCACCTGGTTTCCCGGGATGGAGGGACTTCCCCGTCGGCCTGCTGTGACCTCCTGGGTCCCACCCACAGGGAGCCTGCCACCAGGGGCAGGTCGGGCCTCCGTGGGGAGGGCTGGAGCATTCGGCAGGTGGACGAGGAAAGTGGTCGTCTGAGTCTCCCGAGGGCAGCAGAGGGGGTGAGGCTGGCCAGGGGGCCCTTCCTGGAGGAGGGGCCACGAGGCACTCTGGGAGACCATCTGCTCTCTGTGCCAGTGGCGAGAGTGCTTTCCCATCTGCCGTCTCCTGGCCGGTGGCCTGCCTGCACGGGGCACACAGCAGGTGCTTAGGGAGGTCTGCTAGGCGGCTCAGGGAGTCGCAGGGGCTTGGCTCGGGGCAGTGGCCCTGAGGCCAGCGAGACCCCAGCACCGCCTGTGATCAGCCACGGAGCGTCGGCGCCCTGGGCTCAGCACCTGCAGTGAGAGGGTCAGGTCCACAGGTCTGCACTGGATCTGGGAGCCGGGAGCCCCCAGCAGCCCCTCCTCCCAGAACTGCCCACCTTGCTCCAGGTACCTTCTCCAGGAAGCCCTCTGGGCTTTCGCTTTTCCTGTGCCTTCACTTACTCCCTTTGCGCGTGGTGGCCCTGACGCGCCCGCTCCCTGAGGTGGGCTCTGCTTGCCGCGGCCCCCAGCGCGCAGAGCGGGCAGCCCCGGGTGAAGGTGCCGGCCTTTGCTCCTTTGTGCCCACCGACCGGCGCGTCCCTGCAGGAACAGATCTCCTCTCCTCTAGTGGCTCCTCCCTGCCTCGCGCTCTGCGCTGGCTGCCTGGGTGGCCCCTGGCACGGAGCCGCCGGCCCGGCCTTTCTGAAGAGCCCACGGGCATAACGGGTGAGGTCCGTGTTTAGTGGCGCAGCCCAGGGCCCGCCGCCACCGCAGACGCGCGTCCCAGGGCCCTCGTGGACGCTCGGGCGGAGCGCCTGCAGGGCAGGGAGGGAAGCGGAGGCCGTGTCACTCGGGTCACCCACGCTCGGGGTGTGGGCTCCAGGCCCCTCCTCAGCCCGACGGCCGGGTCTCACGGGCACGCTCCACCCGGGAGGGCGCAACGCGTGCTCCGCGGGCCGGAACTCCCTGGATTTGGAATTTTCATACCTCAGAGGGCAGAGAGAATCTCAGAGACGGGAAGGGCGGCTGGGCCCTGGCACGCGGGCGCCCCTCACAGAGGGGCCGCCCTGGGTCCTCACCCTTGCCTTCTCGCCGTCCTGCCGGGCAAGCGGCCTGGGGCTGCCGGTGACCGCGCTGCTCTGTGTCCCCAGGTCCAGGATGCCGTGAAGTGTCGCGTGGTGGACCGTCAGGAGGAGGGCAACGGGGACTCGGGGGGCTCCTTCCAGAACGGCCACGCCCAGCTCATGGTAGGGCTCGGCGCCTGGTGCCCGGCGGGGCTCCTCCCCCTGCTGGGAGCCGCTCTAGACCCCCGCGGCCCCTCAGGAGGAGCTGAGCCCCGTGCAACCCTGGGGAGACTGGGGCTCGCCAAGGTGAAATCCCTGGTCCGGGGTCCGGGAATGGGCAGGGCCCAGGGGAGGAGTCTGGGGGGGCTGCCAGCGGCCCGCACCCACCCCTGGGACTGCAGTGCCCTGGGGCCCTTGCCTCCTCCGCTGCTGCCCCCCACCCCCATCTCTGCACCTCCCGCGCTGAGTCCTCCGGCTCAGGCTCAGCCAGGATGGGAGTTGGCTCACTCGGCCTCCATCCTGCGGACCTGGCCTGGCCCCTCACTCTCCACCCTGCGTGGCCTTGTCCCCAGCCAGGTGGGCTTAGGCTCTCCGGCATCACACATGCTGTTCTGCCCCAGGTATTGCCCACCTCGCAGGTGTCTGCTGAGACGTCACCTCCAGGGAGCCCTCCCTGACTCCCCACCCCCACCCCTGCCACCAGGCCTCCCGTTCAGGTCCTGGGAGCGCCCTGGGTGAATTCTCCCTGCCGTCACTGGGCCCCTGCTGCCCGCTGGGTGCCCCCTGGTATGCGGTGAGCCTGGCTGCCAGGAGGTGCTCCTTTGGTCTTCGGGTGCCCAGCCCCCCCGTGGGGGAGTGAGGCTCACAGCCAGGGCCTCAGGAGGTGCCGGCGGCCAGCACGGGGGAGGAGGCTTGTACCCTCAGGGGCAAGGGCGGGGGACCGGACGCCCCAGACCCTGCTCCTGGCCCGACCTCTGACCTCGGGCTTTGTAGTCTTCCCACCGGCCTCTGGTTCGCGGAGAAGGAAGCTCCAGGTTTGAGATTAGGACCCAGCCCCGCGGCCCCTGGAGAAGGCCACGCCGCAGCCTGGGGCGGCCCGAGCCGGTTCCCAGTCCACCGAGCTCTCTGAGGGTGGGGCCTGGGTTGCCCGCTCTCGCCTCCCCTGGCTGGGGTGGGCCAGGTGCCACAGCGGGATCTCAGCCACCACTCAGGGGACAGCTGGCCTCAGCCTGGCACCGGACATCTGTGTCTGAACCCCGATCTGCGTCTCTGGCCAGCTGGCCTCCATTTCCTCATCCCCGGGGCTGTGGGGAGGACTCCGCAGCTGGCGGGCGACAGGCCCCTGCACAGCAGCAGGTGGCGGCCCGGGCAGCAGGGGGCTCTGGCCTGAGACCCCGTGCGTGCCCCGCCCCGTGGAAGGGACGTGAGGGCAGAGCAGAGGGGCCCCTGGGCGGGAGTCCCAGGGGCCGGGGGAGACCGAGCCAGAGGGGCAGGGGCGAGTGAGCCTCGGTCCCAGCTCATCCGCAAACGCCCTGGCAGGAGCTCGCGCGCGGAGTAGGCCGGGCCGGGGCGCCCGCGGGGGATCTCCGCACACGGGAGCGTCCGGGCACGAGCTGTGGCCCTCTGTGCACTCGGTGGGGGGCACACACGCACACACGCACACCCCTCGAGGTGCCGCTCCAGCCCCGCCTGCCGGCTCCCGGGCCCTCACCCCGCCCCGCCTCTGTCTTGCAGACCGACTTCGAGAAGGACGTGGATCTGGCCTGTAGATCAGGTGAGCGCCTGCCAGGTGAGAGCGACAGGTGGCCCTCGCCTGGGCCACTTTCTTCTTTTCCTTTTCTCTGTGTGTCTCTGTGTCTGTGTGTGTGTCCATCTGTCTGCCCTCATCCCACCACCGCCCGCTACGGCCCACGCCGTGAGGCAGGCGGAGGGGCTGGGGCCCCGGAGGCCTGGTCTGCACAGGTGGACACGGGCCTCCTCCGCCCCAGCCTTGGCCTTCACTGGCCGCTTCCACGCCTCCCCACCCACTGCCCTGGGGCAGCAGGCAGGGTCTGTGGGGTGCGAGCAGAAGAAACTTCCAGAAACCTGTCCAGGAGCCTGGGCTCAGCAGGATTCCTGCGGTGCTGGCGGAATTCTTAGCCCTGGAGCAAACCCCTGGGCCCCCGCCCTGGGCCTGGCCCTGTCCTCTCCCCCCACAAGCCCCTAAATGAGAAGCACTGTGCCCCCCCAACAACCGCAGACACACTCTCTGTGGGGGCGGTGAGGCTGGACAAGCTGTGTGACACTGGAGCTTCCCCACTTCCTCCCCGTCACCACCTCGTCACCCACCCCTGCCTGCCGTCCCTCGAGGGCCCATGTTCTGTGTTGTCCTCACGTCTTCATCCTCCATCCGACCAGGGAGGAGTGTTGGCCGAGCCTTCAGACTGGGGGGACGTCCGTGGGGGCAGGGGGAAGGCAGGGCGAGGAGCCGTCACTGAGCCCTAGACTAACGTTGAGTTTCCTAGAAGCCAGTGGAAAAAGGGAATCAATTGCCAATGAAAGGAGGCTGCATTAGTGTCATTGTTCTGAGAGCTGGGTGTCCGGCGCAGGGACAGGCAGCGTCTTTTGGGGCTGCGGAGAGCCAGCTGGTCACACTGCCCTGCGTGTGATCCTCAAGGAGCGTCTTCTCGAGAGAGAGCCGTGGGGCCAGGGGCTGAGACAGCCCCAGATTGGGAGTGTCGGCTGCTGCTGGGTGGACCCAGGAGGGCTTCCTCGAGGAAGTGACCTCTGGTTGGGCTGAACAGGAACTGGACAGAATGGTCTTTCCCTTCCCATCTTGGTCCCACGTAGTCTAGGCAGCCTCCCTGAGAGGTGACCCCAAGACTTGAGGGCCTTTGGAGGCTCGGGCCCAGCCCCCTTTGGGTGACACTGGCCTCTGAGCCCCCCCATTTCTTCCTCATCAATGGCCCAGGCTGGCCGGTGACCTCTCAAGCAGCTAGCGCCTGGGGGCACAGGGGGGAGGCTGGTGTCACAAACACAGCGTGAGGTGGGCACATCGGCGGGGGGTCTGGGGGCCTGGAAGGAGTCTGGATTTGGGGCCGAGCACACGGAGGCCCACAGCTGGATTTCTGGGGGGGGGGGGGGGCGCACAGCTCTGTCCGCGCAGACAGCCCCCCGTGGGGCGGACGGGCAGATCTCTGCAGCAGGGACCCTGAGGGGGGGAGGGTTGCAGACGTGGGTGCAGGGGGTCAGGGTCCCGAGGCTGGAGAAGAGAAGGGCCCGGGAAGCCCCACTTGCCAGAGCGGGGGGGGAGCCGGGGGGCTGGCGAGTGACGGGCCGCTCGGAGGGCGTGGGCCGAAGGGGTGGCGGCACGGAGCGGCTAGCAAGCGCCGTGGGCGTTTGGGGGCTGGGTGCCCGCCGGCCAGCGAGGAGAGCGCTCTGCCCTCACAGCGGGCTCCCCAGGACAGGCCTGAGTGGGCCCGGCCGCCTTGGGCCTCCATGGGCAGCGAGGCTGAATTGACTGGTGGGAGCGAGGCGCGTGGCGGGCAAGCCGGAGCCCGGGTGGGACGGCATGGTGGCCTGCCCCCACCCACTGTGGCTGAGCAGAAGGGGCTAAGCGTCCAGGGCCCTGCACCCCAGGGGCGATGAGGAGCGTGTCCCCGAACTTCAGGCAGTGTGGGCTGGCCCCAGGGCCCACAGGGGCCGCCCAGCTGCTGGGAGGGGCTGTGTGTGGGTGGCAGTCATTTGTCCTCCTGTCTCGGGGGGCAGACGGGAGGACCCCGCGTTCCAGCCTTGCTTGAGAAGGCCAAGGACTCCCGGCTGCAGCAGCACCAAACACGAGAGAGAGGTGCGTCCGATCGAGACCCTCCGAGGCGTCCCCGAGGCCGCCCTGACCCCCTCGCCTGTCCCCACAGTGCTCAACAAGGACATCGCAGCCTGCCGCACGGCCACCATCACGGGCACGCTCAAGCGGCCGTCGCTGCCCGAGGAGGAGAAGCTGAAGCTGGCCCACGCCAAGGCGCCCCCCGCCAACTTCAACAGCCTGCCGGCCAACGTGTCCAAGCTGCACCTGCATGGCTCGCCCCGCTGCCCAGGCGGCCCCCTGCCCGACTTCCCCAACCACTCACTGACCCTCAAGAAGGACCGGGCGCCCAAGTCCTCCTTCGCGGGTGACGGGGACATCTTCAAGAAGCTGGACTCGGAGCTGAGCCGGGCCCAGGAGAAGGCCCTGGACACCAGCTATGTAATCCTGCCAACGGCCACGGCCACGCTGCGGCCCAAGCCCCCCGAGGAGCCCAAGCACAGCATCCACATCGACCAGATGCCCCAGACCCGCCTCATCCACCTCAACATGGCACCTGACGCAGGCCTCCCCGCCCGCAGCCCCCCCTCCCGCCAGCCCCCAGGTGCGGGACCCCCGGAGGCACCCCCCGCCCAGCCCCCCCCGCCCCCACCCCCACCGCCTCCGCCGCCCACCCTGGAGCCAGCGCCCCCCAGCCTTGGGGAGCCCGGGGAGCCCGCTGCCCACCCAGGGCCCAGCTCGGGAACCGGGACCAGGAACGAGAATGTCACCACCTTGTCCGTGAGCTCCCTGGAGGTGAGGGCAGCCCCGGGACCCGGGGGGGCAGGGGGTGCTGTGGGCGTTGCTGGTTTGGGTGGCGGCTCAGCAGGTGGGGCCTGCAGCCAGCGTCAGGAAGGCTGGGGGCTGGGGTCCTGGCCTCACTCCTGCTGGAAGGGGTCCCCTGGCAAGAGTGGGGACAGGCCTACGCTGGAGAGCTGGTCCGGGCAGGGCCTTCCCTGGGACCCAGGCACCCTCAGCCCGTTCTCTAGCCGCGCTAGCCCTGCTGGGCCCTGTGACAGGGAGCTGGGGGCCTGTGCCATTGCAGAGGGGCCCACCCCGCCGGACTTGAGCTGGCCCGAGTCTAGCCCGTTCCGTGGCTGGGCGGTCACGGCAGCAAGGCCCTTCTTAGATCAGCCTGAAGCCTGGAATTGACCGCACTCTGCCTGTACAACCTGGGGCTCCGAGTGCACTGGGGGGAGCACTGCCTGGCACCCTCAGGGACCCCCGCCCCCCCACCTGGGCCCCCACCTCCTGGCTCACTGCCTCTGCTGAAGCAGCCCCAGGCCCCAGCTCTCTGTGGTCCCCCAGCCGTGCCCCTGCCCTGCGTCCAGTTCTCATCTCCCGTCACTGCCCGGTGCCGGTGCAGGAGGACAATCTAAGACAGCCAAGAAATGCATGGCAGAGGATGTGAGGGAGGGAGCCTTGGGCATGGTCCACCCCCCACTTCCGGCTGGCCTTGGTGTGCCCACAGTCTGCTCAGGACCCCTGTCCTCTGCATCACCCTTGTCCCCTGTCTCTCAAAGCAGGAGATGGCCCTGGGGACAGTCTGGGACAGAACGTGATGAAATGCTTCTGCAGGCTCACCCCCATTCTGGACCTGGAATATCAGAGCCCCAGGCTGTCACGTGACTGTCATGTGACTGGCACTGCTGTCTGGGGCCTTGGGCCTCTATTCCCCTGGCTCAGCGGGCGCCCCCTTCTGCCCATCTGCTTCCCCCAGAGCACTCAGCTGGGCCGCACTGTCTCTGGACACGGGGCGGCCGACAAGGGGCCTGGGCACTGGGAAGTATAGCTTCAGGGCAGCCAGGGGCATGTTCCCCAGCCTGGCGGAGAACCCAAGAGCAGGCATGGGGTGAGGGTGTCCCCAGCGTCCCCCATCCTCAGGCGAGGAGAGACCTGGACTTGTCGTCTGGGAGGTTCTGGGGAACTGCTTACAAATGCGCACAAACCCGTTCTCCCCACAGCGGCGGAAATCGCGGTACGCAGAACTGGACTTTGAGGTGGGTCCTGGTGTCCCCTTCCCCAGACACCCGGGGCCAGAGGTGCTCAGAGCCCCGGGGACCCAGGCGGCTGGGGCCCTGACCACAGGCAGGGAGGGGCTGGGGAGGAGGAGCCCGGCCAGGCAGGGCAGCTCCCCTCCAGGCTCAGGATGCCCCGCCCCTGGTGCCCCGCAGAAAATCATGCACACCCGGAAGCGGCACCAGGACATGTTCCAGGACCTGAACCGGAAGCTGCAGCACGCGGAGAAGGACAAGGAGGTGCTGGGCCCAGAGACCAAGGTCTGGGGGACGGGGCGGGGCCTTGGGGCTGCGAGTGGGGCGGGGCCCTGAGGGGTGAGGGGCGGGGCGGGGCCATGGGGGCTGTGAGGGGCGGGGCGGGGCCCTGGGAGGCGGGGCCCTGGGTGGGGTGGTGGCGCGGGGCGGGGCCGTGGGGGCTGTGAGGGGCGGGGCGGGGCCCTGGGAGGCGGGGCCCTGGGTGGGGTGGTGGCGCGGGGCGGGGCCGTGGGGGCTGTGAGGGGCGGGGCGGGGCCATGGGAGGCGGGGCCATGGGTGGGGTGGTGGCGCGGGGCGGGGCGTGATGGCGCGGGGCGGGGCCTCGGGGCCGTGGGTCGGGTGGTGGCGCCGGACGCGGCTGAGGGGCGGGGCGTGGCTGGCAGAGGGAGAGCCCTTAGTTGAGGTTGGCTTCGAACCCTAAGCGCTCTTTCTCCTGGGTTCAACCTTTCCCGGAGACTGGCCTGACGCAGCCCGTGTTAGAGCCTGGAGGGCCAGGCCCAGCATGCGGCCCCTCCCAGGGACCCCCCCCACGCCCAGCCCCGTCCGGAGGGGTGGGCGGCGCACAGGGGTCTGGCTTCTGCCGAGGAGGGCAACGGCCAAGGGGGGGGTGCTGGGCAGGCAGGGGCTCCCGCCGCCCTCGGCTGCAAGCCGGTGCGCCCCGGAGTGTCCCTGCAGCCCGCCTCTGCGCCCTCTCCGGCCCCTTCCTCTCTGTTTGATTCTTGTCCGCCTTCTCTCCCCCCTCCCCATCCGCGCCTGCTCTGCGGCCTCCCTCTTGGCCCCCCGCCCCCCTCCACCGCCGGCCGGCCAGCAGCCAGAAAAGCAGCAGACACCTAACAAGCGGCCCTGGGAGAGCCTTCGCAAGGCCCACGGGACGCCCGCGTGGGTGAAGAAGGAGCTGGAGCCGCTGGCGCCCTCGCCGCTCGAGCTGCGGAGCGTGGAGTGGGAGAAGTCGGGCGCCACGATCCCGCTGGTCGGCCAGGACATCATCGACCTGCAGACCGAGGTCTGAGCGGGTGGGCGGCGGCCACGCACCGGGCCCCGAGGAGGGGATGCTGCTCCGCCCGCTCCCGCCGCAGGACGGGCACGGACACGCTCTCGGGCTGCGGGCCAGGCCCGCGCCCCGGCCTCAGGGCGCTCGGACGGCGGCCAGGCGGAGGCCCGCGGTGCTGGGACCAGAGCCAGAGGGGACAGGAGGCGCCGGCGGCCCGGGGCGGGGGGCGCACAGGGCTCCAGAGGCCGGAAGGGGCCTCAGACTCCGCCCTCCTCGATCCCGGCGCCGGCGGGCGGCCGCGGACAGTGGCAGGGCCGGTGTGGCCAGCATCCCCAGGACGCCTGCCTGAGCTGCCGCGGCAGAGGACCAGCCTGCTTGGCCCAGCTGGCCTGGCACCATTTTTTAGACACCCCTACCCCTCGGGAAGCAGCCAGCCCCCTCCCCCACACCTTTCCAGGGCCCGGGGCCCCTCCCCAGACCCAGGTGGAGAGCACAGCCCTCTCTCCCGCCTGTGCTGACCCCAGGGGCAGGACTAGAAGCCCACTCCGGGAAGACGCAGGGGTGGGGAATCTATTTTTTCTCTCCTTTTCTTTTCTTCAATAAAAAGAATTAAAAACCCACATCCCCTCTGTGTGGCCTTTCTGTCCGGCACAAGGCCCGGCCCTGGTAGCCTTGGTCCTTCCACCGGGCCCTTGGTCGGAAGGGCGGGGGAGGCCTGGGGGGGCACCTCGGCTCCACCCCTGCCTTGGGCCCTGCCTGGGTGTCAGGAGCTCACTGTGTGGGCCTCGGTACCCAGGCCAGCAGTCACATGATCCCCAGAAGTGCCGTGAGGGAATTGAGGGGGACCCTCGGATGCTGGGCTCCTGTGCTCCCCCACACACAGACTTTTAGACCCACAGAGGTTGACGTGTTCCTTCCCTGCGCCCTGAGTCATTGCTGGAGGGACAATCCAAGACAGCAAAGAAATGTGGTGGGCAGAGGATGTGGTGGGAGGGAAGGAGGGAGTCTTGGGGGTTGGGTGCGCCCCTTCCGTCTGGCCTTGGTGTACCCACTGCCTCCTCCAGGACCCCTGCCCTCTGCATCACCTGTGTCCCATGAACCTCCCCCTTTGTCCTGGGGCGGGCGTGAGGGACAAATGTGGGCACGTCCACAGCTGCGCCCCCTTCTCCATCTTCCCCTGCCCTCTGCCACCTCCCATCTAGGCCCCCGTGACACACAGCTTGCCCAGGTTTCCGAGCATGAATTTGATGCTTGTCCCTCTAGCGGAAATGCTGGGTCCTGCCTCTCCTCTGTGCTTCCAGCAGGGGGCAGCCTGAGCCTCCGCAGGGAGCCAGGCTGGCAGGTGCGAGGCTGGCAGGTGGGAGGCTGGGAGGGGCGCTGAGCCAGGCTCCCCCCACCAGGCTGCGCTTCCCACCCTGGGGCAGGCCCCCAGACCCCATTGGACCCCAAGAGGCAGCAGAGGCCACTGACCCAAAGAAGTGGTGTGTAGGTGGTCTGTTTGCAGGTCCCAGCGCCCCGGATTGTGGCCCCCCACCACGTCAGTCAAAACAATGCCACCCCCCTGAAAAGTGGGGGAGCTGCCTGGCACGGGTCTCACGGTGCCCCACCCACCACTTGTCACGACCCCCTCGGGTGACAACCACAAGTGACTGAGAATGGAGGGGAACCAGTGGTGACCAGGCATGGCTGCAAGGGCTGGGGACCAAGTGACCACACGTGCCCGTTGGGAGTGCACAGCGGGAGGGGCGGCACTGGCACGTAGGTCTGTAGGAGTCAGCCTCACAGCTATGGTATGAACACTCCAAAATGCCAACTTCTTTTGGTGAGATCTGGCAGCCAAACTTCCCCCAACTGAGGCTTGTTAAGGTTGATTTCCACTGATTTGCACACTAGCTGCACACCGGATGCACACGGGATGTACATGGGACGCACCCAGGATGCACACTGGATGCACACTGGGTGCACACATAATGCACACAGGACACACACTGGATGCACACGGGACTCACATGGGATGCACACTGGATGCACACGGGATGTACACAGGATGCACATGGGATGCACACTGGATGCACATGGGACGCACACCAGATGCACACCGGATGCACATGAGACGCACACCAGATGCACACGGGACGCACACGGACGCACACGGGACGCACACCGGATGCACAGGGGACGCACACAGGACGCACATGGGCACATTGGAGCAGGGCCCTCCCAGGACACTCGATGACATCTTACCCGTGTGCTGCACGGCCTCTCCCGACACAGAGAAGTGTCCAACTCCGAGCCCATCTGGCCTGGGGGGAGGGGGTTCAGATGAGGCAGCGGCCTGTGCTGCCTTCCTCATCCCTCAGCTGATCCAGAAAGGCCCCCAGGAAGGGGGGGAGGTCTTGCTGCAGAAAGTCCTGAGCCCTGGGCCCCGCTCCTGGGGAGGCAGTGCAGAGCAGAGGGTCCGCCACTGCCCTTGGGTGACCCGGGCAGGGTCCTGCCAGTGACCTGACCTCCCCTGAGCCGCTCACTTGTGCAACAGCAAAGCTGGGAAAACAGCGAACCAAGAGAGACCCAGGCCACAGGCTCTGGGCGTGTGATGCGAGTAACTCGGGCTCCGGGTCAGCAGACGCGGGTGTCCCCGGTCCCAGCCCCCCCAAGAAGGCTGTACCTTTCCTGGAGAGGCCACATTCCCTGTCCTGCCCGGGGCCCCACGTTCACGGCTGCTCTGTGCTGCACGGCCACCTGGCACGGTCACCGGTCACAGAAATGGCTGTCCTCTCTCTGGGCCCCGGTGCAGGAAGCCCCCCAGGGACGTCCCCCCCAGACTCATGGAAACCCCTGGGCCTTGTGTGGGTCTGCCTCTGTCATCTGTGGGAAACTGCCAGCGGTGCTGTGCTCTCGCCCCTGAACGGGGCAAGGTCCAGACGCCAGGGCGTGAGCCCAGCTCCCCCGGCCCTAGTCCCTGGACCCTCCGCTCAGAGGGGCGGTCACCCAGTGGCGGCCGGAAGCCCTGCTGTGCTGTTCCCTCTGCCAGAAGCCACTCCTTTCAGAGGTGGCCGGGCCACCAGAGAGATCTTTCTGGACCTTACGTTTTCTTCACTGGGTGCCTCTGGACAAGTGTCCCCCCCACCGGCGCTCTAATACCTCCTCTGCCCCCTTTCGTCTGCCACCAGCAGTGCCATCGTGGCCTAGGGGTGGTGCCCAGGATGGCGGTGGTCGCCGTGAGGGGCGGGAGCACGTGTAGCCGGAGCTGCCGGTACCAGCGGGGAGCGGTGCAGATCTGCGTGGCTGGTGGTGCCAGGTGGGGGAAGCATCTGGCGGATGGAGGGACAGAAGGGATGGAAGGAGGCTGCCTGAGGACAAAGCAGAGCCTGAGTCCCCGGGGGGTTGGGGGGGGCAGGCCAGAGGCAGCCTCCTCCCGGCCACACTCCTGACACCCAGGTCCCCCTCGCCGCACTTCCTCCTGTCCCCAAGGCCAGCAGGGCCGGGCCAGGAGGGGAGGAAGCCCAAGCAGTCCCTGCTCCCCTGGTGGAGAGGCCCCGCCTCTGTGCAGGTGGAGACCCTCCCTGGTAAAGTCTTCACAACCACCTCCCCCCTGCCCGCCCCTGGCCCCCACCAGCAGCAAGCTGCCACCATCCGGAAGTCCCTCTGCCAGTCTAGCCTCCTGCCGCAGTATGAGAGGAGCGTGTGCCTGTCAGCAGACCCTGTTCTCAGTTCTCACCCCCCACCCCGAAGCCACCCTCGCACTGCCGCATGGGCCGCCCAGCAATGCCCTCTGGCCCCTCCTGGCCTCAGCCAAGAAGAAGGACCCACCTCCAGGCTCCCATCACCTCCCCAGGCCCTGTGTCCCTCACGGGCTTGCCTCCACAGAGGAGCAAATCCAGTGTGCCTAATGCCCTGGGACCTGTTCCAGAACCTTCCACCAGCTGGGAGTGCACTTCCTGGCCCTGCTCCACCCACCCCCCACCACTCCTTCTGACGTCTCCGGGCTATGTCTGGGGAACATGGGACCCGTGTGGCTCCCCGGGGTGACAAGGCAGCTGGCTACCCACCTAAAAAGCCCAGAAACGGCCACCCACCCCTGTTGGCCACCCCACTGCCCTGGGAGGTTACCAGCAAGCCCTTTCGAACTGATGTAAAACCTGGGGTCCCTCACTACCATCCCCCCAGATCCCTGCAGGTGTCTGGGCTCACCCTGAGGAGTGTTCACCCCCAGGCCCCAGGGAGGACGCCGAGGCCCTGCGAGGAAGGGCTGGCACACCGGTCAGGGCCAGGAGGGGTCCCCCATCTGCCCCCTACTGCCAGTGACCAAGGGAGTTCTCAGACCGCCTGAAGATGAGGGTTCCCATCTGGTCACCTCTCTCCACGGGGGTGTCCCACGGCCCTGGCCAGGTCGGCTCCAAACGGTCCACAGAGGGGCCCAAAGGTGGGCTGGCCAGGGGCAGATGGCCTTGACCTTGGACAAGCCCCGCCCTCTGGGCCTCAGTTTCCCCTCTGGCACTGTGGCAGCAGGACTGAGGCCAGCAGTCTGTGGCCCTGCAACCTCTTGAGGCGTGGGGAGCAGTGGGCTCCCAAGTACTTGTTTCAGGGCCTAAAAATAACCAGGAGGGGAAGGGTGTCTCTGAATAGCTCGGGAACGTGCCAGTCACCGCCCGGCTCGAGCGGAACCGCCTCCAAATAAGGCTCTGGCAGAGCCGGAAGCCCTGAGACAGTCACTGCTCACGTCAGCCTCCCAGCTGTGTGGCTCCAGAACCTTCCCTCCCTCCCCAGCCAGCCCCTCAGCCCGGGCCTCCCCCCAGAGCCGTCAGGCCTGGGGCAGGGCACGGGGCAGGGCACAGGGCAGGGGTCCGGGGCAGGGCACAGGGCAGGGCACGGGGCAGGGCACGGGGAGCCCCCTGGAGACCACAGCTCCTTGGACAAAGAATATTGGGGTCCGAGCAGCAACAATCATGGAATCGAAGATTTGCTCGAGAAACTTCCACTTACACATGTGAGATATTAGGACAATCCCATTCAGACCCCTCCCCCCAAATCTCCAAAGACGCAAGTGCAGGGACCCTGAGGGGTACCCCGACCGGCGATGGGGGGGGGGGCCTCGAGCCCTGCTTAGGCCAGTCATCCCCACGAGCGGGTACCCCGACCGGCGATGGGGGGGGGCTCGAGCCCTGCTTAGGCCAGTTGCAGGGCGCAGGCGTCCCCAGCTGTCCCAGGAAGGCAGAGGAGGTGTTGCTGGACTCAGTGTGGCTCTCTGGGAACGCCATACGGATCCCGCCAAGGAAGGGGAGTCGGGAGGAGGCAGCACCCCCACCAGCTGCACCCTGTCTCTCCATCACGGGGCGTTCCTCGGGAGGCAGTGGTGGGTGGGGCAGCCTGGTTCCGGGGCAGGTCGGCTGCCTGTGACCTCGGGGGCCTGTCCCCTCCTGTCCGTCTCCATCCCTCCCAGACCCTTTCCAGGCTCAGTGCTCCCCAGTCCTCAGAGGGGAGGCAGCTGACAGGCTCCAGCCCAGTCCCTCTAAAAGGGACTTAACCTCCCGGATGGCTGAGGGAGGCCGAGGGGGAGGCAGGACAGGAAAGAGGAGGGATGGAGTCATGGTAGAGAGGAGGGGACACAGCCTGGTGACGGTGCCCTGAGAGCCGGAGCAGGGACACGATCCCCCAAGGCTTCTGGCCGGGTGGGGGGGGGCAGGCTGAGCCTGGAGGTCAGGGGGTGGTAGATGGGCACCCAGGTAGGCAGACTGAACCCAGGCTGGAGGCTGCAGATGGCTTGAGGGCCGGGCAGGTCCTCCCTGCTGCAGAGGGACCCTCTGCTCTCAGGCCCCACCCCTGGGGGAATTCCAGGGGCCACAGTGGACTCTGCCCCCGTCCCAGGCCACCAACAAGTCACTAGGGGGCAGGTGTGGCCAGGGTCATACGGCTGGGGCCTGGACTGCTGCTTGGGTCGCACTGGAAGCGCCCCCCCATCCTGGCCCCAACCTCGGCCACCCACACCAGCCCCCACAGTCCCTGCCCGTGGCTGTCACACACTTTCCTGGCCTCACCTTGCTGGAGCCTCCTGCCCCCACCCCACCTGTGGCTCTGAGTCTCTCTAGAGCCACCGTGTGTCTTACATTAGGTTTTTGTGGGGGGGGGGGGTGTCTGGCGCCCCCTCCCATCTGGAACACACATGAGATCTTTTTCTGACAGCGGGGAGGGCCCCTGGGGAAGGAGCTGTGCAGACCACCCTCCCTGGGGGTATGTCGAGGTGCGGGGCCATTGGTGGATGGCGGGGGGCAGTGGAGTAAGCCGAGTGGGCAGGTAGGGAGGGGGCAGTGGGGACCGGGCCGAGCTCCAAGCACATGGCAGGGGCGGGGAGCCGCGGGCGTGCAGAGACGGCCAGGGAGGGGCTCCTGCTGGAGGCACACGGAGCGGGGGGACCTCAGGGGGGACAGAGCATCACAGACCATGAGTCAGGCTGCCGGCCCCAGCGTGGGGCCCCCACGGGGCAGGTGCTAGTGTCCCCACCCCCCTTCACAGAAGAGGAACAGAGACACACAGACACACGGAGGGTGAGTGACTTGCCCAAGGCTGCAGAGTCAGGGAAGAGTCTGAACCCAGGGGCTCAGGCTGCACTCGCCGTGCTCCTCAGAGACACCACACTGGCCGCCCGGGTCTGTGACAATTGAGGACTCTCGGGGGGTGGGGGGTGGGAAGAGTCATTTCCATTGCGTAACTCAAAGCAAAGCCTTCTGGTCTGAGGCCCACGCACTCACCACCGTGGCCTGGGCCACCTTAAAGTGCCGGCCGGAGGGAAGATCTGTCTGCACCCGTGCCAGGGCCCGATGCTGCCCCGGGTAGGAGGGCGGCGGCCGCTTCTCTCTGCACCCATCCACCCCTCCCCTCCCCTGGCACGCGGGGCACAGACTCCGCTCTCCTGGGTGAGGTCCAGCATCCACGCCCACGCCCGGCCCCCATGCCCCCTCTTTCCGGGCCCCTTACACCAGGGACTCCCCTCTCCACATGCCTCCACAGCTCCCCTAATTAGGCCTTCTCTCTGCATTTAATCACACAACCATTCAGGCTCTCTGCTTCTTGAGTCACTTCTGGGACGCCATGTATTTTTAGAAATCCATCCATTTCAACTCGGTTTTCAAAAGTATTGGGATGGACTTGCTCATGACAGTCTCTTACCACCTTTTTGGGTTCTGATGCATCTGCAGCCGCGTCCCCTTTTCCTCTGGCCTTTGAATTGCTCCTTCTCTCGCTCTCTCTCTCTCTGTTTGACATCTTATCAGCTGTTGCAAAGAACAAAAGTCTAGCTTTGTGGGTCCGCTCTATGTGACGTCCCTCCTCTCTTTCGTTTATTTCCTGCTCTGTATCTCCTTCCTTCCTGGGGAGGGGGGAGTTACTATGAACAAAAACAACCAATTCCTTAAGCGGGATGCTTATCACAGTAAACTTTTAGCTTTCGATGTGCGTCTAATGTAAGCTTTCAGGCTACAAATTTCCCTCAAGGTGTTGCTTTAGCTCCATAGGTAGCGTTTCTGTTACCGTTGTCTTAATGGTTACTTTTTTTGATACGGTATTTTATGTGCTTTAAAGTCCTGAATCATGGGCGTTTTTAAATCTGCCTTTTTGTGACTTCCCTTTTAATTATAATGCTGTCATAGGACGTAGTCTGTAGGAGACCTGCTTTGTCACATAGCATGTACCAATTAAAAAAATACTCCCTATGTATATATTTTTTTAACTTTTTAAGAAATAAAGCACGAGTTGGGGAGGGGCAGAGAGAGAGGGAAGGAGAGAGAATCCCAAGCAAGTTCTACACAGTCAGTGCGGAGCTCGATGCAGGGCTCGAACCCAAGAATTGCAAGATCATGACCTGAGCTGAAGTCCAGATGCTTAAATGACCCCCCAGACGCCGCCCCACCCCGTGTATTTTCTAACTGCCGGGAACACAGTCATGTATGTGGTTGTAGAGTGAAGGCTGCCGATCTCAGGGCTGCCATCCTCCATGCGGCCAATTGCTGTTTTCGCGTGACCTGCCAGTAGTTAAAAAAGGTATATTGAAAATCCCCACCAGGATAGAGTTTTTTGTAGTTTTACCAAAGTTTGCTTTGTCTACACATCCCTTTACGTGGGGAATGCAGTTTAGAACGGTCCCATCTTCCCAGCAAATCAAACCTTTTATTCTTTAAAACAAATTTTTTTAATGTTTTATTTACTTTTTGAGAGAGAGAGAGAGAGAGAGAGAGAGAGAGGGAAGGGGAGGGTCAGAGAGCGAGGGAGACACAGAATCGGAAGCAGGCTCCAGGCTCTGAGACATTAGCACAGAGCCCGACGCGGGGCTCGAACCCATGAACTATGAGATCACGACCTGAGCCAAAGTCGGACACTTAACTGACTGAGCCACCCAGACGCCCCCCCCAACCTTTTATTCTTTTGAAAGGACCCCCTCTCTACATAATGTTTTTATCTTTTGACTTACAGTCCATCTTGTTAATAGTATGTAAATACCCTGTCTTTTGTTAAAATACTATTTAAAATTCAACCAGAGAATCTGTTTTTGAACTGGTTTTAATCACATTGTGTGTAACCGCTGTGTACGGGGACCCGCTCCTCACAGCGTTCCCTATTCGTCCTGCTTTTATGGCACTTTAAAAATCCTCTTTCTCAGGGGACATGGGCGGCTCAGCTGGTTGAACATCCGACTTCGGCTCAGGTCATGATCTCGCGGTTCATGAGTTCAAGCCCCGCGTCGGGCTCTGTGCTGACAGCTTGGAGCCTGGAGCCTGCTTCGGATTCTGTGTCTCCCTCTCTCTCTGCCCCTCTCCCCCTCACACTCTCTTTCTCTCAAAAATAAACATTAAAACAATAAAAAATTCTTTCTTGATTTTTAAAATAATCGCACTTTTAAATATTTTTTAATCCACTTTCACCTTGTATTGGTCCAGAAACTATTGGTCCAGAAACTAAAGAATCTATTCTTTCTATTCATTTTCAGTTTACCTTTGAAATTTCACCAGTTATTTAACTTTATAAGGTCTAAAATTTTTCAAAATATTAACACTTTTCAAACAAGGACCTCAGAACATTTTAATCACCCTCTTTGGACTTAGGTGGACTATCATTTTAGCTCCATATTTTTGAAACTCCATAATGTAGACATTTTTAAAAAACAGACAATATTTGGTTGTATTTACTTATGTGTTTAACAGTTACTTTGTTCACCGTTTAATTGGGTTCTGTGCCCAACTGTGATTTGTGGGTGGGTGTTGGCGGTGTTGGGGGGGAGGTCCCACCAAGCAACGGTCCAGACAGCAGCAGGGGTCCTACAGTTCAACTCAACTGTACCCGGACATGGCAGCAGCCCCCCCCCAACGCCGAGGGCTCCGTCCCGCAAGACTGCCCCCACTTCAGATGCCAACTGCAAGCCCCGCTTGTCACCCATGCTTCTGACCCACGAGCCTACACTGGAGGTCCCCTCGGCCCCCACCACGGGTTTGGTTAATTTGTTAGAGCGGCTCACGGAACTCAAACACTGTACTCATTAGATCACTGGTTTTATTATAAAAGGATGTAACTCAGGAACAGAGAAAAACAGAGGGAAGTGGGGCATAGGGCGAGGTGTGGGGGAGGGGCACAGCCCCCCTCACCCCATGCCCCTAGTGTCCACCAACCTGGAAGTGCTCTGAACCCATTCCTTCCAGGGTGTTAAGGGGGCTTCAGGACACAGCATGGCTGACGAGGTCTTTGGCTTTCCAGCCCCTCCCTGTCCCCAGAGGTTAGGGCTGGGACTGAAAATTCCAACCCTCTAATCCCACAGTGCGTTCCCAGGGCCACCAGTCCCATCTTGAGGGACGCTCATCTCATTAACATAGCAAACGACACTTTTCCTCGCTTACATGAAACCCCAAGGGTTTAAGGAGCCCCCGTCTCAGAAAGGGGGGCAAAGTATGCTGGTCATAAGTCACAGTGTTACACCAAGTCCTCCTACATTTCATGCCTTCCTTCCTGAGTATATCCTTCCAAAGTCCTTGTAGTCTGTCCATGACAATCTCTCTTTGCACAAGCAGACGACCGAGCTGCCCCTGCTCCGGGGCCCTGCCGCGTGGTCCCCACTGCCCCCTGCAGTCCAGGTCTTGGACGTTTATCCATCTTCTCCCCATAACCCTCCCCAACCTATAGACGACTCTAGTTTAGTGAATGTGCCTGTTTCCTTTGTAATTGCTCTAGGGGGAAAAAAAGTTTTTTTTAACTTTTTGAACTAATTTTAGGCATTCAGAAGAGTAGCAAAAATAGTACAGAGGATCTGCATGCCCTTCACAAGCTTCCTCTAATGTTAACATCTTATAAAACCGTGAGACGGGGTGCCTGGGTGGCTCGGTAGGTCGAGCGTCTGACTCTTGCTCTCGGCTCAGGTCATGATCCCAGGGTCGTGGGACTGAGTCCCTCATCGGGCTCCGTGCTGAGCGTGGAGCCTGCTTGGGATTCTCTCTCTGCCCCTCCCCCCCGCCACCATCTCGCACACTGTCTCTCTAAAATTAAAAAACTGTGAGACAGTTATCAAAGTGTACAGATTTCAAATTTATTTAAATTATATTATATGCCTCATTCTGTGTTTAACTTTTTTCCACTAAGCGCTTTAAAAAAAAATTTTTTAATGTTTATTTATTTTTGAGAGGCAGAGAGAGAGAGAGAGAGAGAGAGAGCATTAGATGGGGGCGGGGGGAAGGGAGGCAGAGAGAGAGACAAAGAATCTGAACCAGGCTCCAGGCTCTGAGCTGTCAGCACAGAGCCCGACACGGGGCTCGAACTCACAAAACAGGAGATTATGACCTGAGCCAGTCAGGATGCTCAACCGAGCCACCCAGGGACCCCCCCAACCACTAAGCACTTTAAAAAAAAAAAATCTGGGTTGCTATGTGTGTACTCCATCTGTTACTTTTCTTTTTTTTCCTTTTTCTTCACAGTTTAATTAAAAAATACTACCCGATGTATATCCTAGATGAAGCTACACGTAACGACACTCTGCGCATGCTAACTAACACCGATGTGCCTGCTGGAATTTTCCACACTTTACCCCACTTTCCTGAGGCACACTCTACGTACAGTTAAGGCTCACCCACCATAAGGGCTTGAGGAGCTTGGGCAAACGCACACGCGTGCAGAGCAGGCCCGCGGCCAGGGGCGGGCCGGCCATCGGGAGAGTCCCATGACTGCACGCGCAGGGGGACAGGGTGAGGGGCAGGGGGACGGCGTCAGCTGCTTTCCTGCAGGGTTCGGGGCTCTGCGTCCCCGGCAGCCCGTGGCTCTTATCCCTGCAGGGGAAGCGTGGCAAAACACAAGTTGTTAGAAGTCTAACATCCGTTCTTCTCCCTCGTGGATTGTGCTTTCGATGTTAAATCTACAAACTCACGGTCGTGCCCAACGCCATCCAGGTTTTCTCCGGTGTGACCTTCTAGAGGTTTTCCAGATGTGCCCTTTACGTCTAGCTTTAAGAGCCACTGGAATTCACGTTTGTGAGCGGCGTGCGGGCTCCGTCTGGATTCTCTCTCTCTCTTTTTTTAACGTGGAGATCCGATTATTCGGACACACTTGTGAAGAGACCATCATTTCCCCACTGAATGGACTTTTCTCTTTGTCAAAGATCAGTTGGCTGTAATTGGGTGGGTCTATTTCCGGGCCCGTTATTCTGTTCCACTGACCACCTCTCACGCCAAAACCCACTGTCTTGACATTTCATCCTTTTCCCGTCTTCGGTTTCTCTGTTGAGATGTTCTCATTTTCCATTCATTGTACTATCTCTTAGGGCTTGGTTAAATCATTGATTTAAGGTCTGTTGTCATTTCAACACATGTCATCTCTTAGTTGGCATCTATTCAATGCCTTTGCCCTTGCGCTTGAGATATTCCTGTTCTTTCGTACGGCAGGCAATTTTTGACTGCATCCCGGCCGCTGTGGGTATTTGGTTGTGAGCCCCGGTCCTACTGGAATTCTGGGAGGACACGGATCTGGGGAGGGGATGTTTTTGCAGGCAATCAGGCAGGCTGGGCTCACGCTGCCAAGCCCGCCTCCGTGCGCGGTGGTCCTAAGCCCAGGCGGGTTTTCAAATCGCTCCCCAGGCTCTTGAGCCCTGCCTTGTGTGTGTGCAAGAGGCAAGCCTGGGACCCGGGCAGGGCTGCCCTTTAGATCGGCCCTAAAAACTTCCATGTGTTGCTCACGGTTGGCCCCAGGGGCCCCGCACCCGCTGGCGAGATCTCTGTCCTTAGTGTTCTATGCAGGGTGTGTACGGGTGGGTCTTACTTCCTCCGCTTAGCAGGTGCTGTGCTTCCTGCCGCTGTGAACACGCGCCTCCCAGCAAATCTGGGGAACCTACTAATGTCCCGCGCAGCTGTCCGCTCACTAGTTCACAGGGAGAACCCGTGTCTGAAACGCCACCCCGTCTGGCCCCTGAGACTCTAATTCAGCGACTGCATTTTTCCTACCTAACGTTCTGATTCTTCTTCAAATCTGCTTGGCTATTTGTGATCATTCTTTCCCTTTGGTCATTTTCTGGTTGTCTTTTGTCCCTTTAAATGCTTCCTATGTGATATTTTGCCAACCGTATTTGTTCATTCCGGTTCCCCTTCCCGGGAACATCTGAGGTTCCCAGCGGTCTGAAACCTCGGGGTTCCCTGCTCCCGCTCACGGGCTTCTTTCCTCCCATCTGCGCCCCTCTGTCCGGAGCCCGAGCACAGGGCCACTCAGGCCGTCTGCTCGCTGAGGCCCGGAGGTGGGGGCTCCGCCCCGCCAGGCAGCTTCCTGCCCACTCCGGGGGGGGGGGGGGCAACACGGCCCCCCGCCCCTCCCCCCAGAGCCCAGGCAGAGCATCCGGCCCACACTCCTTCCTCCCTCACTGGGGAGCCACGCCCCGGGGCCCCCAGTCCTCAGTTGCTTTCCACCCACCATTCCTGTTCTTGGCTGGCTTTGGGCTACTTCCATTTTTTTGCTTTTTGTTTTTAAGCCTTTGGAGATTTCCCTTCCCGTTCTCCAGAGCTAGCGTTACATCCAAAAGTACAATTTACTGTCATCTATCCAAGATCTACTTGCATTTTCGTGGGAGGCTGCCTTGGAACGCCTAGTCTGCAGGCGTCGGAAACTTCTGTTCTGGCTCCTGTCCCCACTGCCGACCCCGAAGTGCCCTGGGGCAAGACACTGATTCCTTCCACGTCCCCACGCCCTCTCTGCTCGGGGCGTTCCCCCCTCGGGCTGCTGCATATCCTAAGGATTCTTCGCTGGGACACCCTCCTCGGTGGAACCACGATGAGCAGGGATTCCTCGGGCAGGGCCAGCCTGCCTCGCCCCCCCAGCCACCAGCCCCCCCACGCCCCAGGCTCTCCTCCAGGGGGCGCGTGCCCTGGTGCTCCCCGCCCCGGTCACTCAGCGCCACCGCCATGCAGCGGTAGGATGCCCCACTGCTGGGAAAGGCCGTGGGGTGCAGCACGGGCTTCTCCCCTGCCTGACACCCCCACGGGCTCCCCGGCTCCAGCAGACTCGGGCCCAGCCCGCCCCCTGCCCGCCCTTCCAGCCTGTCCACGGCTGGCAGATCATGGGCCTCTGCCTTCGTTCACGCAGCACCCTCTGCCGAGACGGGCTCCCTCTCAGTGCCTTCCGCCCCCTGACCACTGGCTGGTCACGTCCTCCGGGCTGGCCTCCAGTTTGCCCCCTCCACAACGCTCCCCTTACTTCCCTGGCTGGAGGTGAGGTCTCTGGGTGATCCCTGGGCCCCCGGACAGCTGCCGGGGGGGCATCAGCACATCTCCCCGAGGGCCAGCGGTACCGTGGCCTTCCCTCGCTGGCTTGACTCCCAGTTACCGGGCGATGACCACATGCCCATGTGCCACCCCAGCACAGCCACGGGGGAGGGGCCACCGGACACAGCTGAAGGGCCCTCACTGTGGCCTGGAGCCGGAGGCTGCTTTGTGCTGCCCACCTGGGCACTAGGGAGGGGGTCAGGGCAGGCAGGGAGGCAAGTGACACCAGGCACCAGGCCTGGCAGCGCAGGAAGGTGGACACCGGGCCCCAAGGGTCTCAGGGCCACGCATGCTGCAGAGAGGCTGGGGGGCTTGGACCAGGGCAGCAGGGCAGCGGAAAGATTCTAGATGCTGGGGATCGCTAGATCTAGATGCTGGGAGGGCTGGGAGGGTGGGGAGGGGTGTCAAGGCTGACCCCCGGGCTCTGGGCCCCGAAGCAGCAGAGCTGCTGAGGACCCCACGTCCTGAGAGTCTGGGTCTGGAGGGGAGACCACCCAGCCTCACTGAGGGGGTACAAGGCAGGGAGAGCCCAGGGAGGCCAAAGGGAACTCTTGTCAATTTAATAGAGAACGTCAGACACACGCCGGGAACCAGCGTGACGCCGGGCCGCGGTTCAGTGGGTCACGAACTGGGACAGCTCACGGATGTCCTCCACGAAGCTGTCGTAGAATTTGCGGCTCATGGAGTCTGGGTCCTGCTTCAGGGTCTCCAAGTCTGCACAGAGACCCCGGGTCTGACGCACAGCCCCTCGGGGCAGGGGAGGGCAGAGGTCAGCCCGCCGAGGGAGCTGGAGGGTCCAGGTGGGGGGGCACGGCCCTGTCCCGGGAGCCCCATGGGGTGTGGGGGGGGGGCACGGCCCTGTCCTGGAACTGAGTCTCGAGGAGAAGATGGTGCCCCGCCCTTGGGAAAGGCTGGCAGAGGGGCCTTCTTAAGAGTGGGGGGCAGAGACATCCCACATGCTGGGCCCGGGGCTCACGTTTCTTGAGGATCCTCACATCACCCTTCCTCAGGTAGAAGCAGAGGTCGCTGAAGTAGTCCTGCAGCAGCCCCCCTGCACGGGGAGGGGCCGGTGGGGACAGGCGCCTCCGTGGCCCCTGGGGGAGGCTGGCGTGGCACGGACAGGAGGTCTGCCCACCCCACGGGGTGGCCCCCCCTCCCCCCGGGCACGGGTGCTTGGCCTTTTCTGCGGCAGCTCTGGGCTCTGAGTGTGGGGGCTGGGCGGGCACGCAGGGGGAGCACAGGGTCACGGCCGGCACCCACCGAGGAACTTCATGGCCGTCTGCTTCAGGCGTCTGCTGGGGCTGCGCAGGTAAACCAACGCCTGCATGAAAAACTGGTGGAAGTTGCCAAAGTTGCTCTCCACCTGGGGAGGGAAAGAGACAGCCCCCAGGCCCCCTGTGACCCGGCTCTGCCTGAGGCCCCCTGCCGCCCAGCAGTCCCCCCCATCCCACCTCGGGCGGGGGCCTCTGTCAAGGCCAGGGGCCTTGCACTCGGTCACCTGTCCCCAACGCGTCCTCCAGGAGGCTGCCCCGCCCCTCCCATGAGCTTCAGCAATGGGCTGGGGGCCAGTCCGAGCCGAGAGGAGGCGGGGGCGCCTGCTGGGCCTCCCTCAGTCCCCTGGGCTTGTGCTGTGGACGCTCGGGGCGTGAGGCTGCTCTAGGAGGGGACAGCTGGCCCAGGACGGGACGGCCCCTGGATCCGGGGATAGGGCCAGGCTGAGGAGCTGGGTGGGGGACGGACGCTCGGGGCTCTCAGCCCTTTTCCAGTCCTTGGACACCAGGACTTCCTGGAGATGGCTGATCCCGTGTCTGGGAGAGGAAAGGCACTGGGAAGTGTCTGGAACCTTCCAAGGCTGCCGGAAACAAGGATGCCCACAGAGAGTCCAGGGACAGGGCTCACGGGGAACGGGATCCAAGTTCAAGACCGGCAGGTGTGACAATCTGAACAATCAAGCAATGCCGCGAACCGCAGTAACGCTGCCTCCTGGGAAGAGGTGGGGTCCTTCGTGAGCCGAGAGGCTGGCAGGACCGCCTCCCCCAAACAAGATACGTTGAGTCCTAACCCCCGAGACCTCCGAACGGGACAGGACTTGGAGGCGGGGCCTCTGGAGGCGCCGCGGTGAAACAGGGCCACATAGTGGCCCTGACGCATTACAGGAGGCGCCTCAGGAGGAGGGGAGACGCCGATGCACACGCGGGAGAGCACCGCGGGCGCAGTGAGGCTCACAAGCCAAGGCCAAGGCAGCGCCGGACCCGGGAGAGGGGACTGGGAGGGGCTGGGGCCCGGCGGCTCCGGGTCGCAGGCCAGTCGCCTGTAGAGCTTCGAGACGACAGCGGCTGTGGTTCAGGCTCGCGGGACCGTGTCACAGGGGCCTGGGGGCCCCAGCGGGCCATCAGCTCACGGTGCTACTCCAGAGGCAAGAGTCAGCAAAACGGACACAGAAAGGAGGTTTCCGTAAAAGAAGGGAAACCCCAATAGGTTTAAGTTTGATCAGTGTTTAAATAGGGGCGTCTTGTTTCTTTTCTCCACGATTGTGGAAAAGAAGGCCGGCCGTGACCCTGGGCCCGCCTGGGGAGCCGGGAGAGAGGGAAGGCAGGGCCAGGAGCGCACCACTCGGCCCCCGGGGCCCGGGGTTCAAGGCGACAGGCGGGCACGGGGCAGCGGCCGGTGGCCGAGGTCAGCTGGGCCGGACGGGGCCTGAGGGCACCCCCCACGAGGGCTGTGAGCATCAGGGCTGGAGAACCCCTAACCCACATGTCTCAACTGCTAGAAAATTCCAGAAGGGGCTTCTAGCAGCGCTGGCAGACCGGGCGGAAGCATTGGGATGACAGGCGAGAGCGGCGGCCGTGAGCCACGTCTGGGAACCACGCTGCTCGCGGGACGGAACACGTGCGGGGCAGCGAGTGGCCCAAAGGCAGCAGGCCCGGGGCAGACGGCGAGTCAGGCGGAAGGAGCCCCCCCCGCGCCGCCCCTGCCAGCCTGAGGCGGCAGCTGCTTCCTTTGGGGTAAAACTCCAACTCCTGGAAGGTGTGAAAACAGGAAAGTGTGCAAACCCAGGAAAGTCTAGGTGGGAACAGTGGGAGGGGGTGCCCACAACGAAAGGCAGTGAGGACGCGCGTGCCCCACGGTCTCTGGGCTCCCAGCGCCTGAGCCGTCCCCGGGGCCCCCGTCACAACAAGGCTGCCAGTGGGGACTCAGAGCCATTTCGATGGGCCTGAAACCCACAGAGAAATAAATGTTTGTTAAACCCGTGAGTGTAACTTAGTCATGTCGACGGCTTTGCGCTCTAACACACAGGCTGTTGAATAAATTGGTAAGATCGGGGGCCCCCCCTGGGGGGCTCAGTCGGTTCAGCGTCCGACTTCGGCTCAGGTCACGATCTCACGGTTCGTGGGTTCGAGCCCCAGGTCGGGCTCTGTGCTGACAGCTCAGAGCCTGGAGCTGCTTCGGATTCTGTCTCCCCCTCCCCCTCCCCCTCCCCCTCCCCCTCTCAGCCTACATTAGGAGCAAGAGAAAAGACGAGTTTCTTGAAGAGCGGCAGCCACGGCCCCGGAGCCACATGAGGACCTGGGGCCGTGCGCACCCACGACCCCTTGGAGCCGGGAAGTCAGTGTGACGTCCCCCGCAGGCAGCACACAGAGAAGGACCCGCAACCCAAAATGACAAGAGCAGGCAACCCGAGGCGGGAGGCCCTGGCGCCCATCGGAGCACTCTTTCCCCTCCCAGCTCCAAATTCACGCCTGCTTCGCACTCTGGAAAATCGGACCCAGGCCGGAGTGTCGTCCTCGCCAGCCGGCGCGGGGTGACACGGGGGCAGCGTGGGGGCGCAGGAGGGACCCCCGCCCCCATCCCTCAGGCTCGCCCCACAGGTGCCCCCAGGACTCCTCCCGGGCCATTTCGCAGCTGGTCTCCTGTGACCCCTCCCCGTGTGGGACCTGCCCCTGCATCTCAGTGGGCTCGGCCCTGGCGCCACACGGGCCTCTCTGCCACGCAGGGTCGTGTCCATGCCCTCAGCTCCGGGCAGGGGTCCTGCTGGCCTGGAGTGGGGGGCTCTCATCCAGGATGTTGGGGCACATGACGTCATGTACTCCTGTCCACGTCCACACTGCATCCCTGCGGTCCTGCATCCTTTAGCGTCCCCTCCACCTTGTCCCAGCTGGTCCCCCGCAGCCCCGGGCCTGCGGTGGTTAACCTTCCCCTGCTCAGAGCGCTGTGACGTCCATCTCCTGAACAGATCCTGACAGACGGACACGGAGCCCAATCACAGCCACGAGAGTCAAGGCGTCGTGGCCCCGCGGGCACCCATGGCCTGTGCCTCGGGTGACGCGGCACCGTCATCAACCGCGGGGGACAGCTTGGTGCCCAGCTGTGCTGCTGCGCGCAGTGGGTCACCGGCACCCCGTTTCCCGCGGGCAGGGAGCTGGGCCCCGCACGGGGTGGGAGGGCACGGGCACGAGCGCGGCTCCAGGGCCAGGAGGGGCCTCTCCACCAGACCCCAGCACAGACCGTGGAGAAGTAACACATCCGGCCACAAAACTCCTGCACAAGCAAAGACACGGTAAGCGGAATCCACGAAGTCACAGACTGGGCGACAGCAGTCACGGTACAAGTCACCGGCCAAGGACCCGCGCCTGGAGCCTGCGGAGCCGTCACTCACGCCGACGACACCGACACGTGGCGGGGAAGGCACTCAGCATGGATGCCCTGTCGGTTTCCCAGCAAGGCTGCCGCTGCCCAAGCCACTGCCCCCCCCACCCCGAGAAGCCCCGTCCCCTCTCTCCGGGCACCTGCGTCCCCAGACCGTAGCCCTCCCCACTTCTCCGGAAACGTCCGCCGTCTCCCGGCCGCGCCGGGCATCCCCGAGCATCTGCGCACCCTCGACCGGATCCAGTGTGGCCACCAGGCTGGAGAAAAGCCTGGGATGGGGACCTCGGTCCCCAAGCGCCAGGGAGGGGTCCCAGCCGGGCGGGGTGTGAGGGTCTGGACTCGGAAATAAAGTGACGGCTAGAAATCAGAGCTGTGGTTTCCTGCCCACCCGCCCCATGCGCACCCTCTCCTCACTCAGATCCCCAGCAGGGGACAAGGCCCCGAAATGTCTGCGGGCCCCACTGGGGCCTCCCAGAGCTACGGGGCCCTCCCCACGCCTGCGCTGGGGCGTCGGTGGGCGCTGGGCTCCCCAAAGGGCTCCCCCGCTCCGGGTCTGGTGGTCCCCACACGGTCCTGGAGGCGCCGAGATCCATTACGGAGGCACCGCAGGACCGAGTCAGATGCCAGCCACCCCCGGAGGACCCTGACTGCACACGGCCCCCGGCCACATCCCTGGCCTCCTGCCCCTCATCCGGGAGGGTGCTGACACCTTACCATGTAGATGAAAATGTCGTTCTCGGCGCCGAGGCCACGGCCCCATGCCAACTTCCCAAACAGCTCCTTCCGGAACTCCCACTTCAGCAGGATAGCACAGCGCAGGAAGGTCAGCTTCGTCTTCTGGGGGTGCCGTGCAGAGACAGACGGTCACCTCCCTCCCCATCAACGCCCCCCCAGGCAGAGACCACAGGACCTTCTGCAGCTACACTGGCCCGGAGGCACGGAGGTGGCCCGGCCCGGCCAGGACCCTGCTCACAGCGGCGCCTGGGCCACGTAGCTGCTCACACCCCGGAGGGGGCTGTGCCTACGGGGCACGGGGTGCCCCTGCCGTAGTGTCGTCACCCCCCCAAGCCCGTGGGTGCTCTGCTCTAATTTGCGTAAAAACTCAAGTGGCCAGTGGTCACCCAAGCCACCCAGGCCTCCTTCTGGACCCTGAGGGACGGGGACCCGGGGGAGGAAGGCCGGCCCCTCACTCACCAGCACCCAACAGCCTCCAGCCTCGGAAATTTAGAGAGTCCCTGTCCCCTGTGACAGGCAGAAATCACCCCAGGACCTCAGGATGTGACTGTCCGGAGGTGGGCTCTCTACCGAGGGGGGTCGTCAGGTCCCTGGGTGGCCCTAGGCCACGCTGCCTGGTGTCCTTACATGGAGGGGGATCTGGCCACGCAGACGGGGACGGCCACGTGAGGACATAGGGAGGACACACCGTCCACACGCCCAGGAGAGAGGCCAGAGGGGACCCGCCTGCCACACCCCAAACCCAGCAGCCCTGCCTGCGGCACTTGGTGACAGCGGCCTGAGCCGAGACGCGCCGGTCCCCCAGATGGCCTCTCCCGCCCTTGCTGAGCTGAGGGGGGTTCGGCCCACCTGGCTTTCGCTGCCACCCTGCCAAATACTCTGGCCTCTGTCCCCAGGAGACTGTGCTCCGGAGCGGGGAGCACCTATTCAGCATCTATGATGAGGCCCCAATCGCAGGAGGACCCGCTGACCCAACCCGGGCCCGGCCTGCCCTCACCTTCCTGTGTTCCCGTCAGCTCAGAGGACTCACTGCCCACCCTCACTCGGAGGCCCTTGGCCTCGGGGCAACGTATCCTAAGACTGCAGCTTCTGAGGCTGTATAGGCCTGCCTCCTCCAGGCAGCCTCTCCTGGTTATCAGGACACCCTCCTCCAAACTTCCAGCTGTACCCCTCCACCCCCTACCTGGTTACACCCCTGCCTTCTACTGGTCTCCCATCCACCCTTCCATTCACCCCTTCATTTAGCTGTGCATTCACTCAGCAGCTGCCTTGGCCCAGGTTCTGGGCTGCGAGCTGCCTGTGCAGACCCAGACCTGAGGCAAACACTCCCTGGTTTGAGGTGTTCCCAGCTCATGAGGCCACCAGTGCTGGGTCCCCGGGGCTCCTGGGTCCGGAGGGCCTGGGGCGTGGGCAGAGAGGAGGCCTGGGACTGGGGGGGAGGGGAGGCCCCTTTGTGAGAAGGAAGCAGGAATCCAGGCAGTTCCCCGAGGACGGGCTGGGCAGGAGGAGGTGGCCATGAGCAAGAGGGCAGCAGGCAGGGCCTGCTTGGCTGAGCCAAGCTGTTAGGTGACCGGGGTGAGAGCTGAGACCAGGGAGTGGGTACCCAGGACCAGCAGAACGCTGCTCCGGCCTGTGGGCAGGGGTGGAGGCCAGGAAAGCTGCCCTGCGCGGGGGAGGGGGGCACTTGGATGGGGTCTCGGGTGAGAAGCAGGTGTTCCGGGGCAGAGGGGAGACGGGGCATTCCCCGAGACCAGAGGCGCCCCTCAGACAGACCACCTGGGAAACCCGGCGCCCGCTATGGCTGGTAGCTCCAGGGCCGCCCTGCGAGTCCTCCCCGGGAGTCAGACAGGGCACCTCCCTGGGGGCAGTGCCCTTGAGGGGAGCACGGTCTGCACCCTGGGGAGGGGGGGCGGGGAGGACTGTGAGAAGGGCCCCAAACGCCAGGCTCCGAGGCTGACTGTGTGTGTGTTGGGTGGGGGGTGCTTCACGGTGTCCTAGATTCGCGGGAGAACTCGGAAGCGCGTGGAGCTGAGGGCAGCGCCACCCTGGACGGCCGCTCCCTCCCTGCGCCTGGGGGCCTGCAAGGCGGGGGGCCACTCACCATGGCCACCGAGGGGCAGGAGTCGCCCAGGTGGAAGAGCAGCGGCACCAGGGCCTGGAAGGCGTGGCTCTTGAGCGCGCGCCGGTACTTCTTGCCGCCGCTGTGGAGGACGTCTCCGTACAGGAGGATGGCCCCGCCGCGCACGTCGGCCTGGTCCTGCCGGAGGCGGAGCCCTCAGCCGCAGGGCGGTCCCCCGCGCCCATCTGTCACCCTCCTTCTGGCCCGGTGACCCGCGGTGGCCAGTGCGCCCTCACGCCCGTGCTCTCCAGCTCAGGGACGGTCCACGGCACCCGCCCCGCCGCACCGGCCTTGCTGCCCAGCCCCGCCACCGCGCACACCCCAGCCTGTCCAGCGGCCAGGGCCGCCTTCTCTCCTGCCACCCACTCTGGGGGGCTGCGGCCAACCGTTTCTCGGCCACAGCGGCCGCACCCCTTCTCCCGGGCGGACCAGGCCGGTCACTTCGAGCCCTGAGATCCAGCCTCGAGGAGCGCCGCACGGGCCACCTGCCGCCCCTCCGCCCGCCCGCCTGCTGTCAGCCTCGAAGCGGCACACCAGCCCCTGCACCAGCCCCTGCACCTGCGCCCGCACCTGCGCCCGCACCACGGGCCGGGCCGCCCGGCTGCTGCCCACCCGTCCTTGCTCTCCCGGCCTCGGCCTGCGCCCTCCGCGTGGGGGAGCACGTGGCTTGCGCAAGGTCACTTCCGAGGCAGCCCAGGGGCCTCCCAGAAACTTCCTTCCTTGGGGCCAGGCTTCCGCCGAGGTCCACAGGACTTTACCCACAAGTCCCGGGGGCGGGAAGGGGAAAGCGTCTTCGGGGGCTCGGATTGGCCGGGCTGGCAGCCTCGGCTGCTCGATTGGCGGGTTCGCGCGAGGAGCTGCATCGCCGCCGTGCTCCTCACATCGTCAAACAGCTGCAGCAGGTGCCGGGCTATCCTGAGGCTGGTGGCGCCGATGCCGTGGGACCCCAGGTGGTGCAGGATGTCGCCCAGGATCTCCATCAGGCCCTTGAGGTCCTTGGGCTCGGGCGCCACGAAGCCGTCCAGCAGCCCGGCCAGCCGGTTCCGGAGCAGCCTCACCTGCGGGCAGATGCAGCCGCTCCCTGGCCTGCCCCGCTCCCTGGAAAGGGCCATTCCTGGGGCCTCTCCCCCGTTTCTACGGGTGTCAGCAACCCTGCGGGGCCGCGGGCGCCGCTCCCTGCCCACCCTGCCTCCTTTCACAATCCGCAGGGGCCTCAGCTCCAGCCCCCGGCCCGCACTGTGGGGCATGGACTTGTTCTGGAAGGCCTGAAGGGTGGGAGGAGGGAGTACGTCCGCAGCCAGCCAGGTGCGAGTCCTCCCAGTGACGCGGGGCACGTGAACAGGACCCCCGCGCAGCTGTGCTCTCAGGTAAGGGACTCCTACTAGAAAGGAGGCCAAAGTCAAAGACCTCGGAGGCCCTCTCCAGCCCCGAAATTCTAGGCTCCCTCGCCGTGTGCGACCCAGCAGGGTGTCCCAAACGTTCCCACCCTCTCCTGCCTTGGCCTGACCTGCCGTCCCCACCGACCCCTTCCAATCTGACCTGCTGTGGAGGCTCTTCTCACATGCCACCTCCTCCCTGAAGTCTTCCTGGGATAGGAGTAGGAAGCCCCTCTTCTCACCTTCTGAGGACACATCAGGACACTGCTGAGCCCCTTCAGGCTCATGGCCCGCACCAGCCGGTTGGGATTGTTCAGTCCCAGGAGCAGGAAGTTGTCCATGGTTCTCTGAGACACGTACTGGGTGAGCTCTTGGCTGTTGAGAAACTGAGTAGTGTTGGCAGGGTCAGCTACCGGGGAAAGGGGCCCTGTAGCACAGCACGAGAGAGTGGGGTTAGACATCAGGAAGCACTTCCAGAGAGCAAGTAGATCTGCCCTGGAAGGCAGAAGTTAGGAGACCTTTGTATGGGAGGGGAGGCGTGGCAGTCCAATTCTCTGAGCTTCCTACGAGCCGGAGGACGCGGGTGAGGACAGGGGCAGGGCGGGGCTGAGGAGGGGCTGACCTCTGTGATGATGAGGATGGCCACGATGTTGTCCCGTTCCTCAGAGCTCTTCAGGGAGATGACCGCCTGCCCCAAGACAGCCTTGACCTCACAGTCATAGTGGGCCATGGCCCTGTCAGGTGAGAGAGGCAGGCACGGGGGCCCTGAGGTCTTCATTCTTGGCCAGGGGACCCCTGTGACCCCCTGCAGACCTCGCTCACTCAGGGAGATGGCCCAGACAACTGAGTCTGGGGCACAGGTCCCTATACGGGGTGCAGGAGGGGCCCCAGCAGGGATGCTCTCTGGGGCCAGCCCTGGCCCAGGCTGTGCTCACCTAGCCAAGAGGGTCACCCCCTCCGTGTAGGTCTCCGTGTGCTCAAAGAGCTCCCAGCCCCGCAGCAGCTTGAGGTGGGCAAACACCTCCCAGTAGCTGGTGGTCCAGAAGAGACCCTTCAGGGCCTCCAGGCACGTCCTAGGGGAAGGTGGGGGTGTTTGCAGAGGTGAGTCAGGGCTGGGGCTGGGTTCTCCGCCTGGACCGAAAGGTCATCTGCGACCCCTCTCCCACCCGGGCCCCGGTGAGCTGTCGCCTTCTGAGCCTGCTCGGCCCCAGGAGTCTCACTCCCGCTGGCTTTAGGTGGCTGCGCCCTCCGCTCCCTACTCAGGACTGAAGGCCACCAGGTGGGGCCGGAGTTCGTTCCTTTCTGGGTCCCTAGCGCTCAGCCCAGGGCCCGGTATCCGCCAGGGGTTCCGTGGGTGTGTGGAAGGAACCAGAAAGAGGGCATGGGTTGGGGTCCCCAGGGGGCTGGGCGCTGAGGCCCACCACAAAGGTCACCTGCAGGGGCCGAGGGGCTTCACGTCCAGGACGTCCTCCTCATAGTCTGAGATGCCCTCCACCACATCCAGCTCAAACAGGTAACGGAGCTGTGTGAGCAGGCCCACGAGGACCCCGGCGAAGGCCCAGTGCACCGTGAGCTTGAACTCCCGGGCGTACAGGAGCTCGTAAATGGTACCCAGGGCCTGCGGCGGGCGGCAGAGCCAGACTCAGATAGGCAGCACCCTGCCCACACCCTGCCCAGGGCCGGCTCCTGCGAGCAGAGGAGCCGGGAGCCACAGGCACGGGGCCGCCGGGCCCAGGCCCCTGCCACCCACGCCTGGCGGGGTCCGGGACACTCCCGGGGGCTCTGGCCCCTGTTCTGCTGACCGCTCAGCAGAGGCTTCCTTCCGCTACCCCTGCTGAGACCCTCTGCCTGCCGGCTCAGCGGGGCACCCCACGGGGCCCCCGAGTGACAGTGCGGTTGCGGGGGGGCCCTGGGTGAGCACACGGTGGGGGGGTGCTGCTCACCAGCAGGGAGATGAGCTCCGCCTGCTGCGTGAACCTGATGAGCTCTCTGGGGGGCCGCAGCTTCAGCTTCATGTAGAGCACGGTTAGGACCTTGTGGGCCAGCGGGGTGCTGCTGGCTAGGGCCTTCCACAGGGGGATGACCTGTCTGGGGAGGCAGGAGGCCCCGTCCCACCAGGTGGCCGGCCATGCAGGGTGGAGGCCCGGGGGGACGTGACCCCCGGGATAGCAGGATCACCTCCCGGGCTTGTTGAAGTGGGGATGGCCCGGCCCCCCAGGAACAGTGAACCCTTCCAGCATGGGGGTCCAGGAGGCTGTATCCTGATGGCCAGTGAGCAGGGCTTGGGGCCCCTGCTCGAGGCCCTGAGCACAGGCTGACTTTCCCTGATGTCGGTGCTGGTTCCCACTTTGCCGTGCTCCTTCGCCACGTGACCCCAAACAGAGCCCCGTCCTCCCCCGGCTTGTGGGGAGCAAGCGGGTGCTCACCCCTCCGGCAAAGCATCAAAGCGGAATCTGCACGGGGCAGATCCTGGGGCAGGAGGGGGTGGGGCTCACGGACCTGCATCCCCGAGATCTCTGATCCCCGGCCAAGGTGCTGTGACCCTGTGACAGGCCAGTGCTCCCGAGATGCTCCGGAGGCACCCTGGTTCAGGGGACACGCGCGCACACGCCACTCAGGGCTGCTTAGAATGCGGCTTCTACTCACAGGCCCGGCCCAGTGTCACGGTGCTGGGGCTCGTGAGGTCCACAGGCTGGAGCCTGGAAAACCAGTGTTTGCCCTGGAAGGGCAGCGGGCCCAGGTGTGTGCTGGGGCCCTGGGCAGCTGCAGGGGGCTGTTTGGGGGCCAGTTAGGATCTTCAGGGTGCCCGGCTGACTGCCGGCCGCGCTGCCAGCTGGTCTCTAAGGGCTCTCTCAGCCTGGGGATGCTTCCATGCCCAAACTCCCTTCCGGGGACTGCTGGAGCCTCCGCCGTAACCCCTCAGCCCAGAGCACCTCCGGGGCCCCCCTGGCCCTGGTTCTGGAGTTCGGGAGGGAGCGTGGAGTCGGGCCCGTGCCGTGCACGCTGCTGCCTGCCCAGGAACAGAATCTGCCCCGGGATTCTGTGGCCTGGGAGGGCAGACCACGGAGGAGGGGTGGCTGTTCACCTCCGGGTCGTGGGTGCCGGGGACATACCTCTCAGAGGGGTGACACAGGGACAGTATCACCTCGACTGTCTGCTGGGTGTGCTGAGTCCCCAGCATTGACACGGCCTTCATCATGGTCTGCGCGGTGCTCTTGAAGGTGATGGAGGGCAGCTCCCGGAACAAGCCGTGCAGGATCTCGGTCACCTGCACGGCCAAGGGCAGGCCTGGAGGGGGCGGCTCCTGCCGCTGTCCCCTGCCGACACGGCTCGGCTCGGGGTCTGCCTCCCCCACGAGGCATCCTGGCCCCGCCACTCCGTGATCCCCGCCCTGCAATGAGGCATCTGGACATGTGCAGGACCCGATGGGGATGGCGGGTGGGAGCCACACCGTGGCTCACAGCTGCTGCTGCCGCCCGGTCATTGCCGAAGCCTCACCCCACCTCCCTGCGTCCCTGTGAAAATGAGGATCCGCCCCGAGTGCCAGGAGGGTCAATGGGCCTCGCAGCCGCTGAGAGGCAGTGGTGTCCACAGGGGCTGTGAACTAGTTGGCCAAGCCCAGCCCCCCCAAAGGCAGTTAAACCCCCAGGGAGCTGGGGGGGGGGGCGGGGAGGCAGGGAATTTTTCTCTCCTGAGTAGGACTGAACGAACAAGGCAGGGTGTTGCTGTCAGGGTCCTGGGACCTTGAGGGGAGCCGACCGGCCAGGAGGGGGGAAGCAGGGGCCCTGGGGCACCGCCGGGTCTCAGCCCTGCTAACAGGGCTGTGCTATTTCAGGGTGCTGTGCGCCGATGGCTGGGGCCGAGCCCGGGACCCAGTGCCTCCAGGCCTGGGGCGCTCTCTGTAAAGAGGGGTGCGCGCCCAGACACATGGGTGCGTCCACGTGCATGCGGGCAGCCCTCGACGCGTGGCCAGCCTGCTCCCCGCCCAAGCCTTCCTCAGCGGGTCCCTCACTCCTGTCGGGAGGCCCACGGAAGGTGGCCCGGGACAGGGCTCGGCGCCCACCTGCTCCGGCTTGATGCTCTGCTCTTCAAAGACCATCAGGAGCAGCTGCGAGGCCAGGTCACAGCGCAGGCGGCTGCGGCTGCAGAGCCCTCCCAGGAGAGTGAGGATGAGCTGCGTGTGCTGGGCCACGGTCAGGTTGCCGGTCAGCACCTGTGCCCGTTGCGGGGGGGGGGGGCGCTGGGGTGAGAGGCCCGGAGGTGCCCTCTCTGGGCCGCAGCCCTCCAGCCCCTCCAGTGCGTTGGGCTTGGAGACCCGGCCGGTGGGGGCTCCTCCTACTCAGAGTGCGACAAACGCCAGAGAGCAGACTTGTCCCCTCCCCTGCACCAGGCTGCTGGGCCCAGCCCCTCCTGCCTCTGTGGTTGGCTGTGTGGCCACCACTGGCTGACAGCTGCCCCTCCTCTGGAGGATTGCTCTGGGGATGGTGGGAGCAAGCAGCCTTGTCCAGGGGGGTCAGGTGCCCCCCCTGCAGCCTGCAGCCAGTCACTGACTCGAAGGACAAGGGTCCAGCCCCTGCCTTGAGGTGGGGGATGCTTTAAGCTGCCACACTCCCCTGGGTCAGGCAGACCAACTCCTCTTGGCTCCTCCCACCCCTGGCTTCCCTCACTCCCTCCTCCTGAGTACCGTCTTTGTCCCCTAAACTGCTCTGGAATTCCCGTCCCAGGCTCTGTTTCTAGGGAGCCCACCAGGCCCACAGGCTTCCAGGCGCTGGGCTCCCTGCAGGGGCTCCCAGGGGGCCACCGCTACGCTGCACCGGGGCATTGAGGCATTGCTGTGTCTGTCCCAGCCGGTCCCAGAGCAGGAGGGGGTCAGACTCAGGCACTCTCACGTGGAAGGTGGGGAAACGGAGGCATGGGAGTGTTGAATAACCCCCCAGCCGTGTGAGGCAGAGCTTGGACTCAAACCCAAAGCCTTGACTCCCGTCCATCTTGAGGGGAGGGCCGGCCCGGGAAGGACGCACACAGGGAGGGCGGGCAGAGGCCATGGGCGAGGGACACATCACGCTGCTTGCCTGGGACCAAACACGAGTGGTGAGTGCCAGACAGTCTCAGGCAAACCTAGCTGTCGCCCAAATGAGGGGCCCCAGGGGTGAGGCTGCAAGAGGAGTGGGTGCCGAGGAGGGAGGTGTCAGCAAGAACCTTGGGACCTGGCTCCAGAGGGGCCCTGCTGCACCCCGGGTCACAGGCGGGAGGGTGCGGGCTGAGATTTTCAGGGGCAGAGGCACAGGGTACTTTCCCGGCAAGAGAGCATCCACGTCCAGGCTACACCTGGCCCGCTCCCCAGCCCCCCTGCGCAGGCTGCAGACCGGGCAGGGAGGTGGAGGCACCAAGGCCACAGCCCCTCCGAGCTCCAGCTCCACTGCCCTCCGTGCTCTGGCCCTGCTGCCCGCCACCCTCCGCCCGGCCGCCCCGCAGCCCTCCGCCCTGCCGCGCTCTGCCCCTCTGCGCTCCGCGCTCCGCCCAGCAGCCCCACCTTCACCAGGCTGTAGAACTTCGTTTCTGATTCTTTGCTGGCACGTGCTTCAAAGTTCTTCATCTTATTCAAATACGTTAACTCCGACGTGCTCCCTGGCGAGGGGCACGGAGTGAGGAGACCCGGACCCACCGAGCGGCCAGCGCCCGGAGGTGGGGAGGGGGCAGCTCACCCTTCTGCCGCGTCAGAAGCTGGAGGAGGAGGTGGGTGCAGTGGCGGGAGTGGCTCTGGGTGACCGGGTCCTGGTCCCTCCATAGCAGCGCCAGCAGGCCTATCTGGTGGCCCAGCATGGAGGGGGTGGCCTCTTCCTGGGAAGGGTGGGCGGTGAGCAGAGGCCGAGCCTGGCTGCTGGGTGTCTCCTGGGCAGGGCACCCCCGGGCCATGGCTTGGCCTCTTCCCTCGGCCTGACCGCCTCCCCCACCACCTGGTGTCCCTTCCCCGCTTCCTTCTAGTCTTTGCTCCCGGGCAGCCTGACCATCGAGATATCCCCGACCGCCCTATTTGCACTGTGACCTCTGCCCGGGACCGGGGGCACCCCAGGGCCTGCGTCTTGTCCCCCAGCTCTGTGCCCAGCGGCCGAGACCCTCCCTGGATACTGGCTGTGAGAATCAGGAGCGAGGGCTGGGGTGCCCAGCACAAAGGCGGCAGCACCCTGGGGGCTCCTGGCCCCTCTCTTCACTCAGGCCCACCTTCCCTCCCGACGGAGCCGGCCGAGGCCACTCACAGCGAGCCCCGCGTGGTCCACCACGTATGTGAGGAACAGGAAGGTGGTCTGCACCGCCCGCTTGCGCTCGTGGCTGCTGTCTGACTTCAGCCACGGCTCCATGTGCTGCGATGGGGAGAGGGGACCCCCCGCTCAGCCCCACGGGCCCACCCTTGCCGCCCGGGCGTGGCCGCTGGGACGTGGAGTGGCGGCTGTGCCCACCAGACGGTTCCCCCATCTGTGCCCTGCCACCAGCTCGGCTCCCTGGGATGAGGCCGGGTCTGGGGCCAGAGGGAAGCCAGGATGTTTGAGGGGACACATCTCCACGGCTGTGCAGGAGGGCACAGACCATCCCGGGACTTCCTCCCTGCCTGCAGGGGTGCCCAGAGGTGAGTCAGGGTCACCTCCTACTTGCAGGGCCCTTGGCTCTTCTGAAACACCTGCCGCTCTTGACCAGAGACGAGAGCCCCCGAGCACCTGGGTCAGTGGAGGGGGGGGGGACCTCCCGTCCTGGCCCTCTGGCCACCACCCCTGTGTCCGAGGGACCCGCCCCGGGTGGGCGGTGGGAGCCCGCGTCCTGCGCCCCGTGCCAGCCCGGCCTCACCTGCAGGAGGAAGCACATCTCGTCCATGCTCTTGTTCTCAGAGATGAGGCTCTGGAGGAGCAGGTCCAGCGCCTGCATGGACTTCTGGTACAGCACCTAGTGGGATGGAGGGCCTGGTCACACCCCCAGGGTCGGCCCGCCAGCACCACGGCCCCCTCGGCGGACGCCCTCACCCATCTCCCAGCTGCCCCGGGAACCGCCCCGGAGAGGGCTCAGTCACTCTTCCCCGCGGGGCCCGCGGAAATGATCATAACGTCCACTCCAGGCCCGGTCCTCACTCAGTCCCTGGTGAGGACACACAGTGCCCTCGCGGCTGCCAGGTCTTCAGGCCATGACTGCTGAGGGTGTTGGATCTGCCCCTCCTGTCCCGGAAGGCGGGCAGAGTTCAGCGAGCTCCCAGTGCGGCTGCGGGCACGCCGCCCCGCCCAGACCCCTCAGACGGCACCCCTGGGCATTCCCCCAGCCCTGACACTGAGGCCAGAAGGTACTTTGAACTGGGTGAAAATGAAAACACAGTGTATCAAAGTCGATCATCTGCGTAGATCCGGCAAAAGCGTTTGACGAAACCCGACAGCCATCCCAACGAGCGCTCTTAGGAGAGCAGGAAGAGCAGAGAACTTTCTCAGCCTGACTAAGGGCATCCAAGAACCCACGGCAACAGCAGACTTGACGGCGAAGACAGGCGCCTTCCTTCTCAGATCAGGAACCACACGGGGTCCGTGCCCAGCACTGCCGGGTCCTCGCAAGGGCGGTGGGGTAGGAGGGAGATCGCGCAGCATCCCAGTTGAGAAGAAAGAAGGAAACTTCACACAAGTCATGTGTAAAACCCTATGGAATCCATGGAAGGCTCTGCAAAGCTAACAAGCACTTTCGCAGGGCTTCAGGAACAAAAGCCACATACAAAAAGTCGATTGTATTCCCGTGTACCAGCAATGAGCAATTGGAAATTAAAATTTTAAATATCATTGGCAATAGCAGAAGAAAATACAGAGCAAAGCATCTGACGGAAGATGTGTGAGGCAAGTACAGCACACGGGAACCCGGGGAGCGCTGCGGGGAGGTTTAAAGACAACCTAACGAAAGGCACAGGTGCCGCGGCTCCTGATCCCAAGACAAAGCCGTGTTAACGCGTCTGCTTTCCCCAGGTCCCCCTGCAGAGTCGGTGCAACTCCAACCAAAGCCCCGTGTTCTGGGACTCACGTGAAAGTGCACGGGACCTGGGGTAGCAGAAACAGCTTTGGAAAAGGTGGCCCGGGTTGGAGGACTTCACAACTTCACACCTTCCTGTGCACATGCCTGTAACGCTTCACACCTTCCTGTGAAGCTACCAGAAGCAGGACAGGGTGGCGGGTGGCATCCGCAGACACAGATCAGCAGATCCACAGAACAGAATAAACAGGCCACAGCGGAAACAGATATGTGGTCAGCTGACTTTCGGCAGAGGCGAACTTGGGGCCTGGATGGGTCCGGAGCAGCCGGCTGTCCCGCATGTGTGCACAGGGCTGAACTTCGGGCCCCTCCTCACGGCAGCTAACACTTGGCTCGGAACCTGTCACAGGCCTCCGTGTGGAACCTGAGACCACGAAACTTCTAGAAGAAGGCAGAGAAAAATCCTTGCGACCTTGTTTCGAGGAAAGAATTCCTGGATACAACACCAAAACCACAATCCATGAAGGAACAGAGAAATTGAACAACCTCAAAATCAAGAGCTTCTGCTCTTCAGAAAAGACCGTTAAGACAATAAAAAGAAAGCCACGGACCAGGAGAAAATATATCCAGATCCCCTATGTGACAAAGGACTCACATGGCAACTCTAAAAGCGACTGTAGTAACTAAGAAACAAATAATGCAACTTAAAAATTAGGCATAAGAGGGACACCCGGGGGGCTCAGTTGGTTGAGCGTCTGACTCCAGCTCAGGTCATGATCTCACGGTTCATGAGTTCGAGCCCCACGTCGGGCTCTGTGCTGACAGCTCGGAGCCTGGAGCTGCTTCGGATTCCGTGTCTCTCCCTCTCTCTGCCCCTCCCATGATCATGCTCTGTCTCTCTCTGTCTCTCAATGATAAATAAACATTAAAAAAATGTTTTGATCAGGCATATTTGAACAGACACCTCACCAAAAAAGATATAAAGACGGTAAAAAAAAAAAAAAAAAAGCACATGAGAAGACGCCCCGTCGCAGTAGAGAAATGGGCACGGAAGCCAGCGGCGGAACGCCAGCATTTGCGACCGGCTCCACTGCGTGCTGACAAGGACATAGAACGAGCAGGACTCTCGTCCACGCTCGCAGCAACCAAATCGGCACAGCCAGCCGGAAGGCAGTTTGACAAGTTACACACACACCTACCTTGTGGCCCAGACGTCCCGGCCCTGGGTGTTTACCCAAAAAACCAGAATCCAGGTCTGTACGGAGACCTGCACACAAATGCTCGCAGCAACCTGACTCAGGCCCAAGCTGGAGATGACGCCGTGCCCCCCCACCCCCGCCGTCCGGTGAGCACATCAACCCTGGCGGGAACCTGAAAAATCAGATCCTAGTCACAGTAACAAGGAGTGAGCCGTCCATACAAGCTGCAGTGTAGACAGATCTCCAGGCCGTCTGAACGGGCAGAGTCCAGGCAAAGCAAACAGATACCCCAGAATCACACTCGCGTGAAACTCCCGGAGACACCAACCATGACAGCAAGGGGGAGGGACCCCACGGTGGCACGGGAGGCTTTGGGGGTGATGAACACGCTCCTCTTGATTTTGAGGATAGTTTCACGAATCTAGGTTAAAACGTGTAAACCTGTACACTTTGAAAAGTGCCATGTTTTGCGGGGCAGAGACACTTCTGTGGTTAAATCTGTTACCCAAACCCGGCGTCAAGGCCCGTGGCCTCCCCTCTGATGCCCTGGCCCCTCCCTCCTGGGACGGGGCTCCAATTAGATGTTAGACTCGGGGGCCAGGCACCCCCTCCCGGCCACTGGCCGCCCAGGACTTGACCTCCAAGCTCACGCCCCTGTGCAGAGGGCTGTCCCCGGGACAGCGACGGGCCGACGCACTGGCTGGCAGATGTCCTGATTGAGCCCCTTCAGTACCAGAGCTTCCCAGGGGGTCGGCCGAGCCCTCCCGTGCAGCCGAACGAGGGTCTACTTCCCTGCGACCCCACCCGCCCTCCCGGCTCCCCACCGGGCCTCCCCTGAGAGTGTACTCCGGGTGCACAGTCTGCTCCCTGGGAGCCCAGCCTGGGCACAGCTCAGGTCCCTGCCGTGGCTTGTCTCCAGGCTGGCCTGCTGTTTCTTGCTGACCGGGGACTCCCAGGAGCCTGGCTGGTGGCATGTGGGTGCACGTGTGTGTCTGCCGCCCACTGCCGGGTGCCAGGTAGGGAGCAAGGACTTGGGAGGAGACCCCACGCTGGGCCTGGCGGTGGAGGGGGCCGAGCTGCTCTGTCTGCCCCACCCAGAGAAGAAACAAGGCCTGTCTGGGCAGAGGAGCTGACGAGGGGGCGGCCGGAAGCCTCACACAGTGGGGGTGCTCTTGCTCCCTTGTCCCGTCTGAGTCACAAAACCTCAGTGGGCAGCATGGAGACCAGAGCCCCACCTTAGGGCAGAGCTCAAGACTCAGGCTCTGAGGGCAAGACAGGTGTGTGGTGGCGAAGCCAGGAAGAAACCCAGGCCGGGCGGGTCCTCTCCGGTGCCCCCTCGCTCGCACACGCGGCCAGCGCTTGGCGGCCGGCCCGGCACCTGGAACCCACCGCCCAGAGACAGGCTCAGGCAGTCACCATGACATCCGGGGCCTCGTCCATCGGCGGCAAACAGCTCCCGAGCGTCTCCGTGGGTGGGAGCGTGTACAGGCTCTGCAGGCAGGTCTGCAGGATCCTGGACTTGACCGTGGGTTTGAGACTGGGCTGCAGGTTGCTGGAGGAAACACGGGGAAGATTCTGGACTTTTCACAAAAGCCCACAGTCTAGGAATGAGACACCTGGTGGAAATGGATTCCCAGCAGGGAGAGGCTTACACAACTTACAATTTGGAAGTAGATGTCACCAGGATCAGGGCCCAGAGTGTGACCAGGCTCAGGGTTCAGGGTTTGACCAGGGTCAGGGCCCAGAGTGTGACCAGGGTCAGGGTTCAGGGTGTGACCAGGGTCAGGGTTCAGGGTGAGACTAGCGTCATATCTCAGTGTGTGACCTGGGTCAGGGCCCAGAGTGTGACCAGGGTCAGGGTTCAGGGTGTGACCAGGGTCAGGGCCCAGGGTGTGACCAGGGTCAGGGCTCAGGGTGTGCCCAGGGTCATATCTCAGTGTGTGACCAGGGTCAGGGTCCAGGGTGTGACCAGGGTCAGGGCTCAGGGTGTGACTGAGGCCTGGATTTGGTGTGTGACCAGGTCGGGGACCAGTCTGTGTCAACGTTAACAACCTGTCTTGGACAGAAAACAAGGCTGACGGTGTGTGGCCTCAACAGGGCCAGCCCCTGCTCCTGGCGCCTTAGTCACATCCTACTTCCTCACACGTCGACCCCCCACCCCCACCCCACACGCAATGACCTGGCCCGGCTCCGTTCCTGGGCCCCAAGGAGAGTCACCTCAGTCCCATGATGACCAACATGATCTTCTGCCGGATTAGGGTGGCCAGGAAGTTGGGCTCCTTCTGAAGGACGCACTGCGGGTCAGAGCGCGAGGTCTGCTCAGCCTCCAGTCCGCCCCGCGGCCCCTGAGAGCCCTGCTGGGCAGCCCCGCGGCACCACTCACCCCTGCTGGGCAGCCCCCTACCCGGGCACCACTCACCAGGAGGCACTGGATGAGCTCCGGGATCTGAGCGAACTTGTAGCCAAGCGCCCTGTTCTGCCTGAGAGCCTTCAAAAGCATGATGGTCGCCGAAAGGAAGCTCGTTTTTAGGATGTTGTCCTGTCCGTGCAGAGTCCGGGGAGGGTCAGCGGGCCCGGCCCCCCCGTCCGAGGACGGTTGGCTCCCGCGCCCCCCAGCCACCCCGGCCCGGGCGGGGCTCACGTAGCGGCTGCAGGAGAAGGAGTGCACCATCCTGGAGACGATGTTGTCCACCCAGGGCAGGACCTGCACCCCGGCGTGCGCGGCCATCTGCCCGTAGCACAGCAGGGAGGTGCTGCCAATCCACGTCCAGCGCGAGTCCGGGTCCGGCCGCTGCGCACAGCACAGGGAGGGCGGCCCTGGCGAGGCTCGGCTCCCCCCGCCCCCGCCTCCCCGCCTCGCGCCTCATGACTCTGCCCCCGGGCGGTGCCGCCAGGCAGCCTTGGCTCCCGGCCGCCCCGCTAGCCGGATGGGCTGCTTCTCCATGGGGGGGTCTCTGTGGCTTATCTGCCCCTCCCAGCGAGGTGCCCAGGCCTAGCAAAGTGCAGGTGCGCGACCCCCTGAAAGGCACGGCGAGCCCACGCCCCGACCATCAGACCCAGAAGCGGCTCTGCGCCTCGTGTGGGGCCCCAAGGACAAGGCTCACGACTGCCGGGCCACAGCGAGAGCAGAGGAGCTCGGACCCCACACACCAGCGCCTCAGGGGGGTGGGCAGGCAGCGGTCACCCCCGCGTTTCCAGCGAGCACGCAAGTGACGATCTCGGGCCCCTGGCCCCTGCCGTCCCCACACAGCCCACTCTACCTGGCTGTCTGGGGACGTGAAGACGGTCCTCAGGAACCTGGTGTGGCCCACGTGCTCCAGCATGGCCCACACCTCTGGCATGTGCGTGGAGGATGCAATGCCCATGGCCGTGGCAATGCCCTGTGGGCCAGAGGGCGCTGTGAGCTGGTCCCAGCAGTGCTGGCTGTAGCCTGCTGTCTCCTGGCCCCCACTCCCAAGGGCCCAGCCCCTGCCCTGAAGGGCGTGCAGGGCCGCTGGGGCCGTGGACAGGTCCCCGAGGTCACCGCCAGGCAGCGCCCGCACTGGCGGCCCCTTGTCGATCAGCACCGTGCTGGGTGCCGCGGGAGGTCCACTAAGTTGTGGTCTGCCTTCAAGTAGCAAGGTCGGCGCGGGAGGCTCAGGGCAGTGCGGGGGGCGGGGGCCGGGGGTGCGGAGGGCCGCCACCCACCTCCCGCTGACTGGACGACTCGTGGGACAGCTCCAGGAGGCCAGCCAGGTGCCTCCTCACCAGGTCCACAGAGTTACACTCTCTGAGGATCAGCCCGTAGAAGTGGAAGAGGAAGGTCTGGGGGGAGGAAGGAGGGGCGGGTGTCGGCCGGGGGACGCGGGCGGCCACCACCGGCGGGCCGGGACAAGTGAAGTCGGGGAGCCTGTCCTGAGCGCCCCCCCCCAGCCCCAGGCTGCTGTTCCCACTGTGTGCATGAGGCGGGAGGGGGGGTGTCACCGCGGCACCCCCTCCCCCGCCCACTGGCACTGCTTTCTCGCCCCACCTAGGCTGCAGTCGGAGACTGAGCGCCAAGTTTCGCGGGTCCTGCAGGGCGGTACCCACACGCTGTGTCCGCTGTGGTGCCTCGGTTTCCCCGGACCGGGCCTCATCTTGCTCCCATGGCCCCCCCGGGACTCCCAAGCCGAGCCTGAGTGGCGCCCTGTGCAGGGCCGACCGGTCACAGCGGACCGCCCCGCCGGCTCCCCTCAGCTGTCCCGGGCAGAGCTGCGCCCCTCTGTGCCCCAGCCTCATTTCGTGTGGGCACAGACCACTGCATTCAGGGCTTTCCAGAATTCCCCTTCATCTTTCTCCTGATGAAGATGTGTGCTCTCCCCGTCGGGCAGCACAGCCTGGACAGAGGGCGCTCCTGGTCAGTGACGGCCTGAGTGCCGAGCGTGGCTCCCTCACGGAGCGTAGGGCCCGTGCGCGCAGGCGCTGCCGCCCTGGGCTCCGCCGTACCCCTGGGGCCCGGAAGGGGCCTGGCTGGCCGCTGGCCAATGCTCAGCAAACACCAAGTGGCCCCGAGGCCACCATCCCCGTGTAACAGCACCCCTCATGCCTTCCTGGCATCGTCCGTGTACACAGAGCTTCGGATCATGACAGTCACTTGCAGAGCAGGGGAGGGGCCGGAGCAGCCTTCTGGGGGGCTCTGGGCACACGGAGGAGACCCCCGGGCAGCCCCACCCTGGGCACTGACCTTGTTCAAAGGCTGCTTGAGCTCTAGGTTCAAGAGCACCAGGAGCTCCTGGATGCCAGCATTGGGCACCTCATTCCTGACGAGCTGTGGGCAGAACACAGTTCTCAGGCCCCACCCGACCCTCCACGGGGAGCTGGGCCCCGAATCCATTGGGAAACTCAGGGTGGGCACCTGTGGGTAAGCAGCGAAGACAAGCCTCTCCCAAAAAGGGTGAGGAGATATTTGGGGGTGCTGCCAGAGGGCTGTGCCCACCTCTGCGTGATCCTGGGCAGCCCCCTACCTGTAGGACAGAGGCTGCACCCCTTAAGCTGACTGGGGAGCCCGTGGCAGCCTGGCCCTGGCAGTGTTCCCCAACCCTCTCATGCTGCCATCTCGCTGGCCTCAGGGCCTTTGCACAGGCTCTTCCCACTGGCTGGATTTCCCCCCCTCCCCCACTCTGAAACAGGCTCTCCGAGCATCGGCCAGGTTCCGGGGGCCGAAGCCAAGCTCTGCGTGGGCGAGGAGCCCGTCTCCGTCTGCAGGCACACGTCCGTGCTGCTGTCCCCTCCTACTCAGTTCTGTCAGCCGGAAGCCCTGGAGAATCTGGAGCAGGAATGCAGAGGGCGGGGCCCAACCCGGTGGCTCAGGACTGGCCTTCTGGACAGAAGGCCAGAGCATGGGGGGTGTCAGGGAAGAGCGGGGCCTGGCCCCCCCCACAGCGGCAGGAGCCCAGAGCTGGGGAGCCTCCTGCCGCCCACAGGTTGGGAGGTCCCCGGGCACAGAGGTGGGCCAGACACCAAGGCCTGGGGGCATGTGGCCCCCAGGTCCACGCCTGCTGCCAGGCTCCGGTGCCGACGTCTGAGCACCAGCTGGCAGGGCCTCTGCACCCCACCTGCCCCTCAGCGTGTGCCCCAACCCCTTCCTTCCTTCTGCCACGCATCCCGGAAGGGGCTTCGGGGACGGCGAGGCCAGGGGGAGCCCAGCGGTGGTGCGGGCCCCGGGGCTCAGGGAGGCTCCCTGCGCCCCGCGGGCCCTGGAGTGGCAGAAGGTAGGAGCCCTGCAGGGACGAGTGGGCTCCCGGGGGCCCACCTGGGCGCACTCCTGGATGTGGTGCTGGACGGTCTCCAACACCAGGCTCCTCTGCGAGGCTGACATGGCCCTGATGTTGCCAACGAGCGCGTCCTCCCACAGGGGTGGGGGCTTGCTCACGAGGGCCCCGCCCAGGTGCTCTGCAGGGGACACAAAAGCAGCCTGGTGCCGGGGGCGCCAAGCAGTTCTGGCTCCGGCTGGGCCCTTCCGTCCCGCGGCCCCAAGGACTTTCTTTACAGCGCGTCTGTCCGCAGGGAGCCCGGTGTGAGCGCGGCCAGGAGGCAAACGCGGAGGGCAGACGCCGCCCCGGGTGCCAGGGCGCAGCCACCGGCACAGCCCGGCCGGCCAGGCGGAGGGAACACCGGACTCCAGCCCAGGGGAAGGCGGTCCCAGAGGAGCTGCCCATCGTCGGAAGCACAGACGTGACCCAGGTCCTGCCCTGCGTCTCCCACCAAAACAAAGAGCAGGCAGTTACGATGCTTGACTTTCCCAGTGACAACTGTGAACACACCACCCAGACGCCGCTCTGTTGTCTAGAAATCGCAGAGCAGGGAGGGGCTTTCTGAACACGACGCGAAGGGAAAACACCTTTAGAGTCAGCGACGTCGGCTTAGGGCCCAAGCCATGGCTGCAGCCCAGCGCACGGGAGACGGAGGCCATGTCCACACGGGACATGTGCAACAGGAGGCCAGTACCGGTGAGCCAGACTCTTCTGGGTCAGGAGAGCATTGTGCCACCGCAGGGAAGGGGCGGAGAGGCGCCCGGAAGGGACGTGACCAGGAGAGAGACGAAAGCCCCCCACCAGCGATGCAGGAAACGCAAATTAAAACCACAGGCGACGGGACTCCTTCCGCCAGCTCACCGAGGCACAGGTGCAGAGGAGCGGGAGGTGGGGACGCCGGCCCAGCGCGGGGGGCGCAGGGACCTGTCCTCTTGGAGAGGTGACCGCAGTTCACTTTCTCAACTGTAAATGAAAACCGTTTTCGGAACCAACACAGCCTGGGAGCCTCCCGAGAACCAAGTCCCCTAACACGTTTGACGAAGATGATCGATGCTGCTTTGGGAGGGAGGGGGGTTCGAGGCCAGCGCCCCGCTGGGAATGGAAACAGAGTCAGGCCTGGGGTCAGGCGCCCGTGGGCCCCGCACCGCCGGGCACTACCGCGGGCCAGGAGCCAGCATCGCCCGGCGCTCGGCCACCGCGGGCCCCACGGTCTCGGGGCTGCTGGGGGGTCCGAGCGCACCTTACTCGGGGCCCCCCCCACCCCGGGCTGACACCCACAGCCAGAGCCGCCGCTCGAGGCCAGTGCCCTACTCAGGTGGCCTCCCTGGGGGTGCTGACCCACTGCCGTCTGGGTCCGTCTGTTGTTTCGTTCATTCATCCATTCATTCATTCATTCACTCATTCAGTAAAAGCTTGCTGGGAATCTATTACTTGCCCAGCACTAGAACCACAAATAAACACAAAGTGCTCGTGTTTACAGTGCTCTCGAGGGGCCTGTGCCCCAGAGCAGGTGGGGACCACCCCGCCCCTCCCTGTCGGGGCCACAGGAGGCTGCCGGCACAGACGCAGCGCCCTTCCACCCGGGCCTGCTCCCGGGCAGCTCTGGCCCCCGCTCCCTTCTTGGGGGCGGCCTGGGCGCGTGGGGAGAGCAAGGCCTCCAAAGCAAGCCTCTCCTGCTTTGTCAGACTCCAGAGACAAAGCCCTTCCAGAAGTTTCCGTCAGGTGTGCCTGGAGGCGGCCCTCGGCACCCGGCAGACACAAGACCACGGCACCCTCCATGCTGCCCTTGGCTCTGTGCCCACGCCCTGCACAGAGCACTTAGCAAGTGCCCTGAAACAAAGGCCCAGGGGGAGGGATGTGCTCTGAGCCTGGGGGGGGCGGGCGCAGAACAGTGCAGTCCAGAGACACCCAGTGGGCCCCGGCTCTCCCCAGCCCCCAGCCCACCTGCTCACCGGCATCGAGCTCCTGCTCCCCTGTGGGCGACAGGCAGCTGCACCTCCAGGGGGGACAGGAGAAGCCCTCCCTGGACGTGGCCTCCATGGGCAGCGCCACCTTCCGGGAGAGCAGGTTCTGGGGACAGAGGGACAGAGGGCAGGACCAGTCAGACTTCCAGGCCACACCGGGGCCCCCGCCTCAGTCACCCCAACCTCACCAGGGCCCCCACCCCAGTCAGTCACCCCAACCTCACCAGGGCCCCACCGCAGTCACCCCAACCTTACGAGGGCCCCCTCAGTCATGCAGCTCCGTGAGTTCTGGGGACCTAGGGAAGGAGGGAAAGATGAACTGACATTCGAGGCCATCAGGTCCTTACCAGACCCCAGGCTCCCCTCCCCAGAGGCCCTGGGGTTCCACATCCTGAGTCTGCGTGGCGGTGACCACACGGGCCTTCCACTGTCCAGACATCCACAGCCCAGGGGCATCGTGGGTGGGCCAAAGGAGCTTTAGCAAAGCTTTTCCAGGATGCAGGGGGACCAGAGCCCAGGCACTGGCCGCCCCCTCTGGCCTGGGTGGGGGAGTCATGTGCTCTGACCTGCGGGGGGGGGGGGGGCGCATCGCAGATGTTATTCACATGTAAAGCTTGTTTAAAAGGTTGTGAAAGAGAAAAGCCCCCAAGAAGGGGAGTCTCAGCTAAGACCCCAGGTGCACACGGACGCACACTTCCGGGAGTTTCATCTGTGGAAAAATGAGAAATTCACCTACTCAAAGGTGCTTCATGGTTTTAAAAATCTATGTTCAAAAACAGAGGAAGGACTGATCGTGGTCAAAAATCATGTTTCGAAAGACTGTTTAATGATGTGGGGAACTGCTTAGGATCCCCCAGGGAATAAAAAAATTCTATGATTCAAATTTAAAATCAGAAATCCTCTCCGGGTGTCAGGATTCTGGCGGATTTTGTTTCCTGTGCCCTTTGCAACAGTTTGCAACCTGTGTGCAGCGAGCGTGGCTTACCGTCGCCGGAACACGCACGTGCCTTGAAAACCAAACATGAAGTGGGGTTAAAAACAAACGTAAGAAAAAGACAAGTCGGCGGACACTACCTGGGGCCCTGCGGGGGGCTGGGCCGTCTCCAGAGCAGGGGGCTAGACAGGAGGGCTCTGCCCAGTTCCAGGTCTGGGGACCCTGAGAAGACAGGAAGGGGTCAGGCCCAGGCCTCAAGGGGGCAGGACAGCAGCGTCCCGCAGACGTCTGAGCCGCTAGGAGGCAGTGATGGCTGGGGTCACCCAGCACGAGAGGCCCTGACGGGCCACCAGAGAGCAAAGGGTTTCTCTGAGAAAACCCCGTTGATCGTTGATGAGGGAGGAGGGGGTGCTTGGGGACATTTATGAGTTCACAGGGCTGGGAGCAAAGCCAGGCTGGGGTGACCCATGGGGGCCTTGCTCCACTGAGCCGGGGAGACGGCACAGCCCCGGCAGGAGCAGCTGGGTGCCGCGCTTTCCCCAATGTCGTTTGGAGGTCAGCAGCCGCCCCATGGACTTGGCGCGGACTGGAGGCCCCGGTCAAAATCGTCTGTGACTGGGAGCGCGGTGCCCTGAGTCTGGGAGGGATCTAGAAAGGTCTGTGGGCGTGGCTCCAGCCCGGGATTTACAACCTGCGGCTCAGGTGGGGGTGGGTACCTGCAAGCGGCTTTCCGTGTGAGTCTCCGATCCCACGGCTCAGTGGGGACACGTCTCCTGAGAAAGCGAGTCCGGAAAGCAGGTTTCCCCGGCTGGCCCTGGTTCCCAACAGCCGCCCTGTCCTGAGAATTCCGTCCCCAACCGACATCGTGGGCAGTTGAGGGCCTCCCGGGCGCGCGTGGCCGGGAGTTTCCTCCTGAGCCTGGACGCTGACCCAGACGGGCCCTGAGACGGCGGTGCCCATCCTGCCTTGTTCCAGCCGGGAAGCACCCACCTCGGGCTGCCAGCCAGGCCTGGCTCGAGGGGCTCCTCTTTGCAGAGACCCCTGCCTGCTTCTGGCCAGCACCCTGAAGCCCCTCGGAGGCGTGTGTCCCCGGCCCCACCACCCGGGCGCTGCCCAGGGGTGTATTCAGTGATGTCCTCCCTTGTCTCCCGCACTGTGGTGCAGCCACACCCACTGCCCCGGGGAAACTGAGGCCCCCTGGCTGTGCTCCCCAAGAGATCCTCCCCCTGCCTGCCTCACCATCCCCCAGGGCGGCTCACTGACAGAAAGCCTCCTCCCACTGGGACAGACCAGGGTCCTCTCCCTGCCAACGGCCACAGGGGGCCTCGGCTGCCCCCTCCGCCCAGGACGCCCCTTCTGCCCCCTCCCCCCGCCCCTCCCCCCACCTGGCTCCACCAGCAGGTGTATCCCGGAGGTAACTCCCCTAGGGGCCTCCACCGTCAAGAGTTTTTATTGCAAGCACGGTCTCCTTCAGAGACGCCCCTGCCAGCCACCCTTGGGGGGTGCTGTGGGTCCCTGACTGGGTCCAGGGCACCCCTGAGGGCATCTCTGATCAACAGCAGGGGCTCTCCAATTCCTGAGGCAGAGAAAATCCCAGAGCGGCAAACCCTGAGACAGAGGACCCTCCCCTCGGATGAGCTTGGGGTGAGGCCCCAGCAGGCGGGCAAGAAGAACGGGGACCGCCCCTTAAGGCCACCGCAGCCACGAGCAGGCGGTCGTGGGCCCCAGAGACCTGGTGAGGGGTCTGGGCCCCAGAGAACCTGGGGGTGGCCCCACTGGGTCCCACGGGGAGGTTCCGCCATGAGCGCCATGGGAGACACGGGTCCCAGCCTCAGAGGGCGGCTGGCCTGAGGCCCCATCGGGAGGCTGGGAGCCAGAGGTAGAGAAAAGGCCCAGAATGAGGCCTCCCCCAGGTCAGGCCGAGGCCCTGAGGGCCCTTCTGCCTGGGGTCGTGGGTGTTTCTCTCTCCGCTTGTGCCCCCAGCTCCCTGGCAGGGCCGCAGCTCTCTGACCTGTGGAGGGTATTTGGTGG
>CM053569.1:1437352-1448350 GCA_028646485.1 Cryptoprocta ferox | reverse complement strand
TGACCTCGGGATGTGTCCTGACCCTCACCACATCCAGACCGCAGTCAGGTGGACCCCAACTTCCAGGCCATGCGGGGGCGATGTGACTCTGGAGGGCACACGGGCCCCACATCTGAATGGGGACCTCGGTCCCTGGGCCTCCTGGTGGCACATGCCATCTCTGTGGTGACGAGGGCTGTCTGGGGAAGGGGTGAGCCGTGCACTGGGCGGGGGGTGGGATGGGCACTCGGTGGCCTCTGCTTGAGGCTCTGACAGGAAGGCAGGCCACGGGCAGGGGCCACAGACGGGCCGGGACTGGGCAGGCAGCCACTTCGAGCGTAGAGCAAGCTGCCTGGTGGTGGTTCTGAGCAGAAGTGGGGGGCTCTGGGGCACCGGGAAGTACCCCACCGGTGGGTCCCCGGTCAGGGTCTTAGTGCCCCCAGGCCCCATGCTCAGCAGGTGCCCCCCCTGAGGCTGGGAGCATGGCACGGGGGCTGGGAGGCATCCTGCTGCCTGGAGGGGGCGTCCCGGAGGAGGAAGAGAGGGGCCTGGGGGAAACTGAAGCCTGAGTTCGGCTGGAGAATGAGGGCTGCAGGGCAGACACTGTGCAGTTGCCCACGAGCCGGCGAGGTCCGTGGCAGCCGCGGTCAGAAGTCAAGCAGTGGCCAGGACTCAAAGGGCAATTTCTAGACAGGAGAGTGCAGGTGTCAGAGGTGTGGCCATCGCCCAGTGGTTGGGGACCAAAGATCTGAGGAGGCAGGGGGATGGCCCTCACCCTGGAGTGGGCGTGGAACCAGGAGCAACCGGGGGAGGCTTCCTGGAGGAGGCAAGAGAGGGACAGAGGACTCTGGGTGCTCTTGGGGGGGGACCGTTGTGAGAGGAGGGGCAAGGACAGGCAGGCCGAGGCGGGGGACATGGGGGGGGGACTGACAGTGGCGGTGGTGGGGAGCAGGGGAGGGAAACGGGGTGCGGCTGGGAGAGGAATCCCACCTTGACACCGGAGCAGCGTGGCTTTGGGAGACAGAAGGGCCGTGTGGCTGCTCAGGGGCAGGGGCGGGAGGTGGCGCCCGGGGCCCGGGGTGGGCAGGACAAGCAGTCTGAGGGGTGGGGACCAGCCCCGTTGTGGCCAAGGTCGAGGTACATGTGAGCGACCACACTGTGGGAGGACGGCCCGGGGCAGAGGGGTCCCGCGCAGAGCGGGAGGCGCCGGAGTGGACCGAGTGCCCAGAGACAAGGCTCCATTCGCGGGGCCTCCCGGGCGGCCGTCCAGGGGCCGCCCGCCCGCCCGCCCCGCGGTGCGGCTCTGCTCTGGGGGCTGCAGCTGACAGGGCCCCTGCCTGGCGCGCGGCCTCAGGGCCCCTGAACTTGGCCCCAGCCCCGGCCCGCGGTGGGTGGATCTGAGTTTTACCGGGACGACTTTGCTCCCTGCCGCCCAAGGCCCGCGTGGAGGCCGCCGGAGCCGGGGAGGCAGGGTGGCGGCGGCCTCACGGCTTCAGAGGGACGGATCCCTCCCGTGGTGGGAAAGCCACGGGCTCCGCTGAGTCCTGTCACAGCCCACGGCTCCCCGCGACAGGCTGTCACCATCTGACTCACTTCTTCAACATATGATAATTGAACACCCAGAATGTACTGTCCCCCATCAGCTCGGGAAAGGAAGAACAAGGGGCTCGGCCTGCCAGGGAGGCAGCCTCGTAAACCAGCAGTCATTCGAAAGCGTGCGGTGGAAACCGGCCAGTGCTGCCGGGGAGAATCGGGGCAGGCGTCCGGGAGGAAGGGGCATCTGAGCTGGGGCTCAAGCATAGGGACGGGTTTGCCAGATGGCGAGGAAAGAAAGGTGCTGCAGCACATGCCGGGAACAGCGTGAAGGCCTGGAGCAGGGGCAGCTCGGTCCGGGGCCCCGAGTGCCGTGTGCGAGGGTGGAGCCCCGGGAAGGGCGTGCTTGGGGGGCCGCTTGTGGCCCCCACGGCGGGGGGCAGGGGGCGGGGGGAGGCGGGTACCCTTTGCAAATGCAAGTCTCTGGACTTAGGTTTTGCCTTTTGGCAGAAGGAGGTTTCTGAGGCTTCGAAGCGGCAGGAAGGAGCGGGGTGCGGGCCGCGGGGAGTCAGCGCCGGGTCTCAGGCTTCGCACTTCCGACGGTGCCCCAGGCCTCCGAGGCCCTTCCCAGCATTCTCCTCCCAGGTCCCCGCTCTGGGGCCCGGCTCTGCCCGCAGATGGCGCCAGGGAGGGAGGGCTGGGGGAGGGGCAGGGAGGTGGGGGGACTTCAAGATGTCCGCAGCCCGGCAACCCGGGGCCAGGGCTTGCCCCTCCGGCGGCCAGCCCGACCACGGCCAGATCCTGCAGGACCCCTTCAGGCCCTTCGGCCCCTGCCTTGCCCTTCCCTCGTGCCCGCACGTCAGAGCAGGGCCTGGGGGCGGCCCCGTCTCTGCCGTCTGCTCGGGTCGGAGCTGGGGCACGCGGAGGGGCACGGCCAGCCGTGGGCTGCCTCCGGGGGCCCGGAGTCCTCTGCGGCTTCCTGGCCGCGCCCGCAGGTCCAGCACTGCCCCTTGGGGGTAGCCTCGAGCAAGGAAGACGGACGGAGGGTGAACGGAAAGTCCCCGAACTTGGGGGGCTGCTGGCCGCCATAGCAGGAACGGGGGTGCTGAGTGGGGTGGCAAGGGCACCAGTGCGTCTGCTCCAGTGGGAACAGTCAGTTCCGCCGTAGTGGCTCGGAACACAGCCACCTCCTCTCACAGCACCCGGCGGAGCGGGCAGCCCTGAGCCAGTGTGGAAAGTCCACGCCGCGTCCTGCCTCGTGTGGCTGCAGGGCGGGACCTGCGGCGGGGACGCCATTACTCATGGCGATTCCACTCCCCCGCCTGACCCTGTCGTCACTGGCTCCAGGGACACCACGTCCTTGTCACTCGTTCACACTGTGTTTGCCAGTTGGGGTCTGTCCCCTCACATGACTGTGAAACCCCGAAGTCACCCCTGGGCCGCTGGCACCCTGCAAAGATGTCAATGGCACTCAGGGACGGCGATGGTGCAGATGACAATAGACCGTCCCTACCAGGGCTTGCCGCGGGCCGGGCCGCGCACGCAGCAGCAGTGTGGGCCTTGAGGTCAGACCCTCAGTCTTCCGGGAGCCTGTCCCCAGCTTCTCCCCACCTCCACGGAGCGGGGGGACATCCCAGACACCACGCGGAGGGAACGCACCATCCTAACAATGTACTGGGACAAAGGTGTGGTTTCTCCCTCAAGGGCCACCGTGGTGACAGCGTGAGGTGACAGCTGCGGAGCCATGGAGAGTGAGGACATGGAGATGTCCCCCCACCTCCCAGGGTTTGACGGTCACTTGACGATGCCTTCACTTTTTCCTTGGCCATTTCTCCAAGGCTGAAATGACCCCCAGCTGTCAGCAGCCTCCTTCCAAAGGACCAGCTCACATTGGGAGAAGCTGCCTCGGGCCCAGAGAGGACTTTCGTGACCGGTCTCCTGCCTCCTGGACAGAAGCCCCTTCCACAGCGTCCCTGGCATTCCAGGCTCTGGTTGGTTACCTCCAAGGCTGGGGAACTCACTATCTCTCCAAACTTGTAAATGAAGCAGGGAGGGAGGCAAGATATGGGTCATCTAAGACCCCGATGACCCCCCAAGGGCAATGGTAATGCAAAACATCCCACTCCCCCCAAAGCCATAGAGGTTCTGAAGAGACACCGGTGTGAGACCTTTCCCTGCCAGTCTCCAGAGGAGAAGGGACCCACTGGCACAGAGGAGGGACACGCCCAGGCGAGTTGGCCTGAGGGAGGGAGTTGAGGGGAAGTCTGTTCAAATCTTAGTGCAGCAATGGTGGGAAAACGGCAGGCACAGCCCCAGGCCCCCCTCAGCCCAGCCCGGGCGCCTGTCCCACCTCCATTCTCCCCACCCTTCCCCCAAGGCGTCCAATCAGGGATGGGGGGCACCCAGGAGGGGCTGCCGACATGACACAGTCGTGGGGGGCCGTGGGGTTCGCGGGGTGAGGGAGAGGGAGGTTTCCAGCTGCGCTGGTGCTCGCAGGCATTCCCCCCTGCAAGGCGGCACGGGGCTCCCTGCCTGGGCGCCGCGCCCACGGATCCGTGCACCCCGCCTGCGCCCGGTACCGCACGGCCTTGGTCACTGCCGCCACGTCGGGGATAAGCCTCGAAAGTGGGTAAATGGGACTCCTCACCTCTATTCTTGTTTTTCAAAACTGAGCTCGTCTAGTTCCCTTGCCTTTCCCTGTACATTTTAGAGTTTTAGAAGAGTCCACAAAAAGTCCTCGCGGAATTTTGACAGGAATTGCCTTAAAACTTACATGAATTTGTGGAGAACGGACATCCTCAGCCTGTGGAGTTTTCCAATCCATGAATATGGCCTGTCTCTCCTCTTCCTGAGCCTCTTGGGTTTCATCCATCGTTGTGCTTACAGTGGAGCAGGCCTGAGCACGTCTGCTACCCCTACACCTAAGTGCTTCCTTTCTTCCCAGCGCTGTGACTTGTGTCCGTTTCTGCCTCCGTGCGTTCGTTGCTAGTACACAGGAATGCACAGCCGATTTTTGTGTGCTGATCTCGTTTGTGACTTTACCAAACTCGCTTATTAGCTGTAAAAGGGTTTGTTTTTTTTTTTTTTTTTTTTTAGTAAATTCTTTGGGATTTTCTACACAGACAATTGTGTCAGCTGCGAACGAAGGTAGTGTTATTTCTTGCTTTCTATCTGAATGTCTTTCAGGTATTTTCCTTGCCTTACTTACTGCAGTGGCTAAAACTCCCAGCGTTCCTGACCTTACGAGGGAAACACTTGGTCTTTTACGACTGGTGTGGTGTGATGTCAGGTGTGCGCTTCTTGTAGACTCTGTCAGGCTGGGAGAACTCCCCTCTGTTCCTATTTTTCTGCTAGTTTTTGTCATGACCAAAGTGTTACATTTTCTCAACCACTTTTTCGGTGTCAAGGGACATGATCATGTGACTTATCGTCGTGGCCTGTTAATACGGTGAATTTCATCGCTCATTTTCAAACACCGAGCCAGCCCTGCACCCCAGGAACAAGCCTCTGGGTCTCACAGCACATGATTATTTTTATACTCTGCAAAATTCTGTCTGCTACTATTTTGTTAGGGATCTTTGTACCTATATTTATGAGAGATCTTGATCTGTATTTTTCCCTCTTCCTTCCTTCCTTCCTCCCTCCCTCCATCCCTCCTTCCCTCTTTTCTTTCCTTCCTTCTTTCTTTCTTTCTTTTTCTTTCTTTTCTTCCTCCTTTTCTCTCTCTCTCCCTCCCTCCCTTTTTCCTTCCTTCCTCCCTCCTTTCTTTCTCTCTCTCTCTCTCCCTTCCTTCCTTCCTTCCTCTCTCTCCCCCCTTCCCTCCATCCCTTCTTCCTTCCTTCCTCCCTCCTTTCTTCCAGCCCCCACGTTCAAGGCCAAGGGACAGAGGAGGCCATGAGCAAGGGTTCAGTCCATGGGCCGGGCCCAGAGCCCCCGCTGGTCCCCAGCCCCTTTCTGGACGGCCGTGTTCACATGCAGGTGGCACCTCCTGGACGAAGGGGTCACCAGCTCGCTGGGGCCACAGGCGTCCACCCACAGCCCCCTGGGCCACTTCCCTCAGGCTGACCTGACTGTCCATCAGGTGCCCAGGCCGAAGGCAAGGGACACGTGGCCTCCTGCGAGGGGAGGGGACAGGGAGGCCCCCCAGGGGCCTTGATCCACATCACCATGGCAACATTTGGAGATTCACTTTCCACTCCTTCCCTGAGCCGGGCAGGCCTCAGGCGCAGCCCAGGAATCTTTAACCCAGGCTCCCAAGGATGGGGTGACCATGATGGGAACCCCTGGGTAGGGTGGGGGTTGCTGGGGCAGCTGACCCTAGGGGGGCTGAGGCCCGGGGAGGGGGCTGGGGTGCCGCTGGGGGAGCGGGTGGCTGCAGGCTCAGCCCCAGCCCCCACCTCAGTCCGTGTGTGTTCCGTCAGAGGGATCCGTCCCCTGGACCAGCACCGAACTGTCCTCAGATGCCAGAAGCAGCCTGGCCCCCGGGATCACCCCTGGCAATAATTCCCTGGGACCTCGGGGCTCTAGGACCACATCCCCGCGGTGACTCTGACCTTCCCCGAGACCCAAAGAGCCTCTTCCGGAGTCCTCTGGGGTCCCTAGGGCTCCCTGGCTGCCAGCTGGGGAAGCCGGAGCTCCTGCAACCCCAGGACCCGGCCCCCTCACCCAGCGGTCAGGATCAGCCGACCAGTCCAGCCCCTCCCCAGGATGTCCTCTATCCTCGGTCCTCTGCCCCCCGGGTGAGCTGCACAGCCCCCGGCAACAGAGTGAGTCGCAAATGTGACTTACAATGTTCTAGTAGCTGCAATAAAAAATAAAGAGAAATTCATTTAAATTACGTGTTTTATTTAACCCAGTAAGTGCGCAGCATTGTGAGGAGGTGTCCAGCATCAGGGAACACGCGGGTCCCGATGGCCCTTGGTGGGGTCTGCTGGGCCGGGGAGCAGAGCCTGGTGCAGCCAGCTCATCCCATCCCCAGGCGCCGAGCCCCACGGCTGCTCCGGCAGGGGTGGGGGCGGGCAGCGGGGGAGGCAGGGAAGGGAGGGACAAGGAGGCTGCGGAAGGCCGGCCCCTGCGGCTCCTGGCTCTCCTCTCCCACCCACGCAGCTCATCCGGACTCCTGGCACGGACGACAGGCGACAGCGGGAGCTGCTGTTAGCGCCGCAGTCCCCCCCAGCCCGGCAGCGCCGCTCCCCTCTGTCCTCCACCCTCCTCCGTGGTCTGCAGATGTGACAGTGGCCCCAGCGCTGCCACTGCAGAGATGAGACTGAGGGGGAGGACGGGAGCCCAGCGAGTCTGCGGGGACCCGGGCACTCCTACCCCGGGTCACTGCTGGGGGCCCGCGGCCAGTGCTCAGACCACAGTGCCCCAGGCTGCGCGAGGAGGGGCTCAGCCTCGCCGCTGACCCTGGTCCTCCAGGGAGCGGCAGAGGGAGGGGGGCGGCCGTGAGGGCACGGGGCGCGAAGTGAGGCCACTGGGAGCCTTTCTGGACACTGATGTCAGCCGGGCCGGGATGGTGACACCCAGGGGGCACCACCGTGACGAACAGGACAGTGGTGGTGATGGCATGGGGGCTTCTGGTAACCCCCCCCCACCTCCTGATGGGTCCTGAAGCCCAGAGGCTCTTGTCAGCCCCTGCCCACCTTGCCCCCCGTACACGCCTACCCCCACCCTCCACACACACCCCTACCACACACACCCCTCCCACCCTCCACACCCACCCCTCCCACCCTCCACACGCACCCCTACCACACACACACCCTTACTGCATACACCCCTACCACACACACACAGGTGCCTGAAACTCATCCATCAAGGATGCCGTGAGCACCACTGCCTGGTTCCCATAGCAACACCTGGATGATGGGGCAGGGGAGAAATGCAGAAACACACCAAATAAGGAACAACAACTTCCAAAAATGAGCATCCAGGAAGAAATAACCCCGGAGGGATGGCCCTGGAAGGGCCTTTCAGGCCAGGCCAGCGGGAGACAAAGGACACTTGGAAGCAGGGATGCCAGATCCCTCAGATTTCAGGGGCGGGTGAAGCCTGGAGCCCGGGAACTGGAGTCTGGGGGGTGAGGCCTGGAGCCCGGGAGCTGGAGTCCGGGCGGGGGGCCCAGCCCCTGACCGTGGGCCACGTCAGCTCCCCCACTGCCGGCCAAGAAGCCGTGTCCCGTGCCTGGGTCCCCACAGACGCCCCTCTCCAGCCTGTGGCCAGACTCGGATCCCACAGCCCCAGACAGCAGTGCGCATGCCCACACCGCATTGGCCGGAGGGCCCCGCACAGCCCTGACTCACCTTCGCAGGGAGCACTCCCCGTTCGGGTCTCCTCGGAGGCTTCAAGGAACAGCAGGAACACACAGGGTTCCTTTTGGTCAACAACAGGCTCCAGGAGAGGTGGGGGTCTGAGTGGACCACCAGCTCTTGCGTCAGCCGGGGATCAGAGGAAAGCGATGTTTCTACTCTTCAAGGCCAGGTCTGAATTCTCACCGACAAGAATTCGTTACAGAGTCGGCTGCAGGGCGCCTCATCCAGGCCAGGCCCTATTTCGAGGGCTGTGGGGGCCCCCTCCTCAGACCTGCAGTCTGGGGCCCCCCGCCACCTGCCCACCCCAATTCCCTGTGGCTGGAGGGGTCACGGTTTCCCGTTAAGGCCCTCCTGGCCTTGGTTAGGTGGGGCCGGCGTCTCTGGTCGGTCGTGGACAGAGCAGAGCCCCCCGGGGGCTCTCTGACCACCGCGGCGGACGCCCTCCCCTTCCGCGGTGGGGGGTCTCCCTCTCCCCCATCTCCCCCGAGCGTGGAGACAGACTGACATTTTTTGGCGGAACTCTACCAAGCACAGGGCAAACCAGAGACAAGATAATTACGGGGATAACAGAGGCTAAAAATAGCCTTCTTCGCAGCCCAGACTCCTGGCATGGGAGACGCCAGACAAGCCAGCAGCAGCCCGGGCGCCTGGGGCCTCCGGGAGGGGTGGAGGGGGGCGCGGGGCTGGCGTGGCCGTCCCAGTCTTCAGAGAGCACCCAGCAGGTGCCGGGACAGGGAGGGCAGGTCCCCAGAGGTGACCCCAGCAGTGGGGTAAAGCGTGGTGTCCACGGAGCAGAGAATGACAGAGAGTAGGGCTTTGGAGGATGAATAGGAGTCTGACGGACGGTGCCCCTCCCAGGGAGCCTTCCAGAGAGCGGCCCGACGAGTCAGAGGGCCTCAGAGGGCCTTGGTCGGACCCTCCTTCCAGAGCCTTTGGTTACCCTTGGGGTGAGGTGCTCACTCCCTCGTCAAGTAGCTGCTGTCTTTGGGGAACAGCCTCTCAACACCCCCTCCCCCGGGCCCCCCCGGGCAGGCTCTGTGTGGGGCCACGGCTCGGAGACGGGGGAGCGGCTGGGACGTCCTCCCAGGGGGCAGAGCCGAGCTTGGGGCCCAGCCGTGGACAGGGGAAGGGACTCGGAGGGGGACACCTGGCACCCCCCAGCCCTTTCTGGGCCTGAGCCGAGGACGCTGTGCTCAGAGGTCACTCAGGTGGGGCTGGGCCCAAGGTCCAGGGCTCCTGCGCAGGGCGGGTCAGAGGGAGGAGGCGCTCTGGAGCAGTGTCCACAGAGGTGGGCGGCGGGAAACAGCTGGGGAGAGCCAGGCAGAGGGCGGGGGGCCTATGGGGGCAGGAGGAGGTTTCTGGAAGGACAAAGTGGCTGGCAGGACAGGAGGGGCCAGAGGAGGCTGGAGAGAGAGAAGGAGGCAGAGGTAGAGGCAGAGGGGCGGGGGATGTAAGGAGGGGGCCAAGGAGAGCAGGGGTGTCTGCCAAAGGGGCTTCTGGCCCCTGCAGTGTCCCCGCCCAGCAGCACAGTGGGGCTGGAACTGGGACTCGAGGCAGAAGCAGTCCGGGACACGTGGGGACCTGGGCCCAGCAGTTTCTTCCTTAAGGGTCTTCGTATCCAGGAAGAGAGTCTCCAGAAAACAGATCAGCACACACGGAACACAAGAGCGACGTAGGAGGCCGTCTGGAACGTAGGACACTCAGGGAGCCGAGCTCGAGGTGCCGGGAAACAGAGCCGGAGGGAAGCGCAATCTCAAACTCCAGGCGACACCAGGCGTCAAGGAAGGAAGAACTGTGATCACAGGCCGCACCCTGGGGGTGGGGGGTGACTGCCTGAGGCACAGGGAACGTGGCCGCAGGTGGGCCTGCCCCATGGTGGTTACGGAAGCCACGGGGGACCCTCGTGGGGAGGACGAGCAGGCTCCAGCCGGGACTGGGGGGCCATCGGGAGGCCTGGGGCCAAGGGGATAGCCTCGGTGTGGGGTCCGGTGGACGGCGGACTGGGGCGCAGAGTAAAGAGTGGGACAGGCCGGCGACGGTGGAGGGTCTGGCAGTGACTCGTGGTCTGGCTTCAGCTCCCGGCTCAAGCCACGCTGCCTCCCCCAGGTCCCCCAGGGTGGCCCCGGGGGCAGCACTGGGGTTGTCCGGTCATCTGGGTAGCTTGGCTTTGGCGTGGCTAAGGGAGGGGAGGGGCGCGCTGAGCAGAGGTGCCCGTGTGGGGCTGCAAAGGGCGGGAGGTGGGACAAGAGAGGATGAGGCCCGGGGAGGACTGCCTGCCGCCTGATGTCTGGCTCCTCGCTGCCCAAGGCTCAGCCTGAAGTGGACAGAGATTCGGAGGAGCCCATCTGGTTGACCTGGCGGCTCCCTGCCCCTGGGGGGGGGTCCTCCAGCTCTGAGGCTCCACCACAGAGCCTGCGGGGGGGGGGGCTGAGGGCCAGAGGAGCCCCCCTGCAGCTACGGGCCCTCCACGCTGGGCCGCCAGAGCCGAGGGCCTCCCTCCTGGAGGAAACAGGCAACTCGCCCCGGCTGCCTGGGCTGCCTGCCGGGAAAAGTAGGGCACAGGCTGGGAGCGCTGCAGCGTGGGGGCGCCCCCGGGGGTGGGTCTTCGGTTCCGGTGGAGCAGCGGGGGGAGGAAGAAGCAGGGGGGCCCGCACACTCCAGGCTGGCTCTGGAATCAGGGTCGGAGGGGGCAAAGGCAGGGCCCAAAGCCCGGTTCTCGCTGTGGACCGAGGCCCATGCAGACTCGGAGTCTCCTGCTCCTCGGCCTTCAGGAAGGAGAGCCTGTTCCGGATGCGGGCTCAGAAACGTCCCTCCGGTGAGGACATTATTTCCAGCATCTTCCAGGCAGGGGGCGTAGGGAGCAGGAGTCTAGACGATTCACTTCAATCTTGGGCTTGTCCCTGTACCTCCTTGTGCCTCAGTTTCCAGGTTGAGAAGATGGAGTTTTCAAAGGGGAGCCCGTCCTGGGGAAGCCCATCCTGGGGAGTCCGTCCTGGGGGAGCCTGTCCTGGGGGAGTCCGTCCTGGGGGAGTCCGTCCTGGGGGAGCCCGTCCTGGGGGAGCCTGTCCTGGGGGAGTCCGTCCTGGGGGAGTCCGTCCTGGGGGAGCCCGTCCTGGGGGAGTCCGTCCTGGGGGAGCCTGTCCTGGGGGAGTCCGTCCTGGAGGAGTCTGTCCTGGGG